>OZ010576.1:123558864-123571364 GCA_963932145.1 Acanthosepion lycidas | reverse complement strand
CAAAATAAAGTTCAATTTTCGACTTGAATAATAAAATAATAATAATAATAATAATAATAGCAACAATACCAATAACAATAACAACAACAACAACAACAACAACAACAATAATAATAATAATAATAATAATAATAATAATAATAATAATAATAATAATAATAAGAAGAAGAAGAAGAAGAAGAAGAAGAAGAAGAAGAAGAACTGAAGTGATTGACAAGATAGTCAAGGTTGTGTCGATATTAACTGGCACACCTGGAACAATACCCCAAAATTTAAGATGCGACATTGGAACCAATGCATATTTTTTCTTATAATGAATTTGTCTCTTGATTTCACCTTTTCGGATTTCCAAGTCTTACAGTCTTTTTGCTAAGTTCTTCAGAATTGATTCAAGCGCATCGATTATTATTATTATTATTATTATTATTATTATTATTATTATTATTATAATTTAAGTTTACATATGCCAGGTGTCTTTTACTGGAGATCAAGTGACAGCATTTCCATCCAGATTATATGATGGTCATCTGCGGTCGGTTAAAATAAAAAAAAAAATATATAATAAAATATAATGTCCTTGTTAAAATCTCCAGCACGTTACGAACATTATATTTTTAATGAATTTACACACCAGTCTCCAGGATATCTCGCAGTACACCTGATCTCTGAGTATTTCAATGGCTTGCAATAATGCTATGATTTTTTAAAGTTTCAATTCTTCGCTGAACGTTAACTCCAGGCTATTTTTCTCAGTACCTCGAGACCGTTTGCCATCATCTTTATTATCATCATCATCATCATCATCATCATCATCATCATCATCATCAGTAATAGTAATAATTCACGGCAAAGTGAATTCTTTGAATTAACATGTGGATTGCGTTCACTCTGTATGGTATGCAAGATAAGGCAGATCAGATCTTTCAAAGGAAACTAGGGAATATTGCTGCGGAAGAGCTTCTATTATTATTATTATTATTATTATTATTATTATTATTATTATCTTTTGCTTTCTGTTCAGGATAACCCCTTACCCAAGTGTAAGGCGAGGTAGTAAATATATGCATTCTGTTTGAACAAATTCTGATGTTAAGTGATACTTAACATGTACACTGTTCATAATATATATATATTTTACATTGATAATACTCTACTGAACAGATGCGCAATTCCACCCAGTGCGTGTATATTAATCTTTTGTAAACAGTGGCTGCCGGGGATTTTGTTAATATTCTTTTTTTTACCGTAAATAGTGTTCCAATTATCATATGTATGTCAATAGTTTTAATGTGCCATATTCATTATTATTATTATTATTATTATTATTATTATTATTATTATTATTATTATTATTATTAATTTTATTTTCCTTTTATTTCTGTTGTATACACATTTCCATCCGGGTACCAACCAGAGACCTAAGGGCAGAAATAGTTTCATGACATTTTCCACTGATCATTATAGAAAAAAACAACAAAAAAACAACAACAAAAATCAATTATTATCATCTCTACTCTATAATAAAACTAAGACACATTGACACACAAACTCAGATATTTATTCCGAATTTAAAGAGGAATCAACGTTTTCACCGATATCGTTACTAATAATAATGAAAATCACAAGCTTTATTAAGATTTGAATAATATTTCGTAATATTTTCCCTATGTTTGTTCTTTCTTTCTTTCTTTCTTTTATATTTCAAATAATTACTTTCCAATAAAATTAATTCAGAACTGTGCATTTATCATATATGCAAAGTTCAGTACAATTGTGGTGACGCAGATGTTTGTACAGAAATGAGCTGTAAATTGTGCGTCTAAGAACAAGTTAATGAATGACAAACCTTTCACATATTCACCGGTCAGACCGCGTGTTAACTAGTTACCGTATAGAAATGAAAATTACTGCACACAAAACAGAACTGAGGGGTTAATTGTTCTGTTTAACATAGGTCAATTTGCCTATTTTTATTCTCGCGGATCTTGTTGCGTTTTTTTAACATATTATTAGTCTACACATGACGTAAAACGTGATGGAAATATATTAGTTCTTGATAGGAGAATACAATTACAAAATTATTATTCATTAATTTGGGAATTAAACTAATTTGTGAGCTAAAGATTATCTAATTCACCAATAAAATTATGTAGTTTTACATGTCAACACTAAAATAAAATAAAAATCTCTATGTAGTGGACTCTTCTGGTGATGTAGACATGAGATGCGTAGAATATAAACAATATCTGAGGTTTGCACATTTCGTCTGCTTTTGGGAAGTAGATTGAACTGGGAATTTTTCAGCGCCTCCTTGTGTATGATGGATATTCAATTTTTTCGACGAGCAAACAGAATATAAATAACATGAAAAATATAGGTGTTTTCTTTTATTTTTCATGTTTTTTTCTTTATAAATTTGAAAATATTACCTACACATAATCCACAAATAATGTATGTTTGTGTGTCTGAATAAAGACAAAACAACAACTTGCCTTAAACAGCGCGTTTCAGCCTCAGAAACACTTGATCAGGGCAATGACATTTGCTTTCAGTGGATGAAACGCCCTTGACTTTATTCACATTGTCCTTTACAGATATATTCTATCTGAAATTATATATATATATATATATATATATATATATATATATATATATATATATATATATATGCTAAATGCGAATGTCAGTGTGTCACTGCGTCACACTTTTTCAACTTTACTTTTCGAGGCCGTAGCTCTACATATCTTACCATTTTGGAATCAGGCCGAATTCGTAAGCAAATTAAAGACATTCCGAGGCGGACCCGGGCCTGCAATCCCGAAATTTAGAATTCCCAAAATTTGATTACTGCGATTGATTTCAAATTCCGTCATATTGGTTTCTACTGATAAAAAAATAAAGGGACTTTCAATAGCTCATGTTCAAATGAAATAAATTACAGTTCTTAAATTTCAGTTTCAAAATAAAAATTTTCCGTGTTTTCAACTTTACACCTAGATACCGTAACCAAGTATTTTGCAATCAAGCTAAAATTAAAAAAAAAAAAGACAATCTAGGCGGGATCAGGACCCACAATCCTGAAATTTTGTATTTCCATGCATTCTTTACTGTGAATATTTTCATCCATTCTTTAGGTGATTTTTTGGGACGAAATTTTATATGCGATAACAATAAATTGAAAATAAATTTGGAAATAATCGAAATTAATTGCGAAATCCATTGAAAGTCACCCATGAAATAAAAATAAAGACCTACGTACATCAAGCTCTCTTTTAATTATGTGGAGGCAGAAGAATTATCGTGGCACTTTTAAAAGGTAAGCTTAAATATTAATGCAATATTTAAATGCAGCGGCCAATTTTGAGTTCATCTGTAGTTTATTGTTGCCTATCGCATTTATTCCTCTCTATCTCTTGCGATGAAAACCCAATCAGGAGGCCTCTGTAGAAGCTAGCATTAATGTTATCCGATAGGGTGACTTTTAAGCTAATATATATATATATATATATATATATATATATATATATATATATATATATATAATAGAGATATCAAGTTTGACCCTTAGCTGATTGATTTTACCTTCAGCATCTCGAATACGGATTTTCGGAGGAGGAGCCTCCAGAAATCACTCCGTCTACTCGTCAATGCTATATATATATATATATATATATATATATATATATATATATATATATATATATATATATATAGTTTTCAGACACTTTCCAACAATGGCGCACGAAGAGTATGCCTCTGCAGCCAGACAGATAACATGAACACCACCTTCCTGACAAATCGACCATAGTCAGAACAGAATGGAAGCCGGCTCTCATGGTCAGAATTCAAAAGTTCTAAACTATTAAACTATATATATATATATATTTTATATATATATATATATATATATATATATATATATATATATTATATATATATATATTATATATATATTTATATATATATATATGTATATATATATATATATATATATAGCACGCCTATGCAGCAAATGTTCAGTATTGATTTAAACAGGTTTTGTTGAAGATAAGAGACAAGTGGAAACTATTATATTTTTAATCAATTTTTATTGTTGACAGATTAATTGCCATATTTAGAGTGCACATTTACTATAAAGTACTGCTAGAACTATATCCGAACGGCTCAGTATGTGGTTCGCTGGTATACACCTTCAGCAGAATTGTACTCTTTATTTAGTCCTTATTAAGATTCGAGGTTTCGATCTTTCTCGAAGTAACCAGTATCCCGCTACAAACTGATACCATAAACAGTTTGAAAAATTCTTAGTTCGTGGGGGAAAAATAGTCATTAACTAAAGGTATCTTAATTTCAATTGTAAAGATTATTTGCCCTGTTTAATGAAAATAAACACTGAACGCTCTTTTGTGAGTCAGTTTTAACATCATCCAAATTCTATTTTGTGTTAATACGACTCGACAGGATTATACCAACGGATTAGTACCTCTATATATATATATATATATATATATATATATATATATATATATATTGATTGATTGATTGATTGTAATTCTTCAGGCGATGGTAAGTAACAATCAAAATATTGAAACATGAATGCTTTTGTGTAGCGATTCCAACATGTTATTATTATAATCTTTTATAATAAAAATAATAATAATATATTGCTCTACTTTGTATTGAGCACTTACTTTTATAAGAGTAAATGCTACGAACAGTTAAATTTTACTCCATCTTTTCTTTTCTCATTTGGGTATATATATATATATATATATATATATATATATATATATATATATATGGTGGAGAAAAGGATATATAAATGTATATATATTTATACAAATGATCAAATAGAGGTTCAGCGTATTAACGCATAAAGCTAATAAGTAAATGTCCCAAATAAAATTATTTTGTACTCACTGACTTTTCATATCTTTAGAAGTGGATAGCTTCCACTTAAGATCATGTGACAGCAAATACCCGGTATACTCCTTACCAACTTTAACATTGATGACGTAATCGGTACTGTTTTTATTGACTAAGCTTAGCTTAGCACCGGACTACAATGAGGTCAACCTCATCACTCAGTTGTAGCCGACTAGTAGAGCTCGTCAACCATTACCCAACGCTGAGGCAAACAACCGAATTTTTATTGCGGTTAGTGCTTTAGTTGTTAGTATTTTTCTTAATATTTATTTCATTATTTTATTATTTGACACGGTTACTAATAAAAAAAAATATGTTAGCAATTAATTATACAAACTTTTAAATGAATGCAACAAGAGTTTTATTAGAATCAAAGAAATGTGCCGCTATAAGATAGAAGAAGCGAGAATTTACAAGAGAAATCAATAAACATTTATTATTTACTGACCATGATGACATATGTATTAGAATACAAGATACAAGATGACAAGAGTATATGAAATCTATTTGCATTTAGTTTTTAATGATTTGCTGTTCAAATGAATGGAAATTATTATTGAACTTATATTACTATAAAAAAAGAAATATTTTTATTTTTAAGAATCGAGCACCCGCTACGAATAACGTTATTTCAAAGAATGCTTGCACGTGTGTGAAAAGACCTACATTTCTAGGGATTCTTAAATTGACATTTATAAGAAAACTTACATTTATTTAATCTCTGATTTTTAATGTTTTATAGCATTATATCAATGGTAATATATAATGATCTCACTACTGCTATTACTTAATTAGTATTACTAATACTGCTGCTACTATTACTACTACTAGTACTAATAATAATAGGAAAAAAGAAGAAAAAAGAAAATGAAGAGAAAGAACTAAAGAATTTAACAGGTACAAGTTTTCGTAAAGTTCCAAATTGCATTAAATATAAATGTTTCGTTATGTTACGTACAGACACTTCTAAATGCAGTACGATTCTTATCAAGTGAAGAGACACAGAAAAAATGTCACCGTACTTAAGGGCCTAGAACAATACGCAAAAGAATAAAAAAGTGTCTGTGTGCATTTGTAAAACAACGCATAGAAAGCAAACCTATACAACTTTCTGAGTCTAAGTAGTGGCATTACGTATTCAACAGTTTGATCTTTGGCAAATAGCATTGATATTCTTACTCCAAGCAGAAATAACGATTCTTACGTAAATAATCATGGCATTTTTACGTATACTGTGCTAATAATGATAATAATAATAATAATAATAATAATAATAATAATAATAATAATAATGATAATAATAATAATAATAATAATAATAATAATAGAAGGAGGAGGAGGAAGAGGAGGACGGATTTTTTAGTAGATCTGAAAGATAAGGAAAATATAGATAAGTATCTGGAAAACCGAGGAATTTGTGGAACATAAGCGTCCCAGGCGTTATCAGAGCACTAGGAACGAGCGTGAAGATCCTAGAAAACTAGAGATGAGGGGTAGATATGGGACTACGCAAACATCGACATTGTTAAAAACAAGTAAAATAAAGCGAAGTGTCCTGGACTTTCGGGGAGACTTGCTATCACTTAATCTCCAGTGTTTATCACCATTTACTGATTGTATGAATACTCGAATACATACGTGAATAAATAGTTATTATTATTATTAATATTATTATTATTATTATTATTATTATTATTATTATTATTATTAATAATAATAATAATAATAATAATAATAATAATAATAATAATAATTTCTGGTGTATACACATTTCTTTCTGGTCCCGACCAGAGACATAAAGTCAGAAATGGCATCATGACATTTTCAGTGAGCAGTTTGTGAAAAAAATCACATATTTTACATAGATAAAGCCCTTCATAAGGTGTGTTGCTGTACTTGTGAGAACATTTTTTTTTATTTCTTTAAGGTATGAGCTACCAGGAATTCATTCAATTAGTCTGTTGGAATCGATTCAAATCAATCCGAGGGATCCAACTTCAGCTAGTATTGTTGATATTTTCATGCGCCACATTTTGAGAGTTCGATTATTATTATTATTATTATTATTATTATTATTATTATTATTATTATTATTATTATTATTATTATTATTTATTATAACTACTACTATTACTACTACCAATTATTTCTGTAATTGATGACTTACACTAATGAATAGGTCTCATTAATCTCCACCACGCTCCTCTTTTCAAGACAGTCGTATTTATAGTCTGGATTCCCCATCGGATCTACAGATACTCCATCATTTTCGATATTTTCTTATACTTTACCCAGTGCTCCAACTATGATTGGTACTAATATTGGTTCGTGTTCCAAAAGTTCTTCAATTCTTTGGCGACCTATAGACATTTATACGTCTATTTTCTTATCTCTGTGGTCTGCAGAAACAGTGACATTCACTGTCTGGCACATTTTTTTTACAATTACTGAATGTCTGAGTGTCAAACTGCCAAGGAATTTGTGTCTCCCATTCTCTAAGACAAATGTATTATTATTGTTATTATTATTATTATTATTATTATTATTATTATTATTATTATTATTATTATTATTATTCCGCTCACAGTATGATGTCGGTTGCTGTTAAGAAGTGTATTTTCAGATCAGCTCTTGGAACTTAAGAAAATAAACTGGTCTCTTTTTATTTACAGATTGTATCCAGAACTTTCCGAAATATCCTCGGTGTTCCAAAATGGTCAGCATCTTGCAATGGTTATCTTTCCAAATGACAATCTAATGTTCGTAAAGGTACACCAATTATTGTTGGTACTGTAATTATTTTTGCACCAACCTAATATTTACTCGCCCTTCCAAAGCGTTCAACATTTCATATTTTTAATAAATGTAGTTGAGATAATAATGATGATAAGAATTATTATTATTGTTATTAGTTCTAGTAGTAGTACTATTTGAATTCTTTGTTTAAATTTTTGGTTTATTTTCGTTTTTGTGTGTACACGTATTTGAGTCACAATCTATGCTATTTTTTTAGCAACCCAAACACGTGTTACCATTAAAAATAGCGTTTATAGTAATAAGAAAAAAATGTCTTATAGCACACACACACACACACACACATATATATATATATATAATGAGAACGAATCGAATTTCGTCGTTCGTAACATTCAATTTAAGAAAGAGCTTAGTACAATAATAGAGCAATATTCTTTATTTCAGGATATTACATATTCTAAAATAATATATATATATATATATATATATATATATATATATATATATATATATATATATATATATGTAATCTAATCCTCATAATATTTTTTAAATAGTCGTCAACTTGGTGAATTTAATAATAATAATATGGACCTGGAATTTGCATACACATCCCAGTATTTCCATAGAAGCTTACAGATTTTGCAATGACTTCTACAGTATTTGAAGGGTTTTCTGTACGTTTACTAAATTTCAGACATTAGATATAAATTTAACTTTTCCTGACTCATCATTTAATCTGTTTACACATTCTAACTGTACATGCATTTTATCCGTCGCATATATATACACAATTTAACGCAATGTTAGACATACCCAACCAAGATAGATAGATAGATAGATAGATATTATTTGAAACACACATACACACACATTATATATATATATATATATATATATATATATATATATATATATATATATGTATACTTTGACAACTATGATGTGTTCACATTTAGGAAGCATATCTTATTTCAATCATGTTTAGTTGAATAATCTAGAGATATAATGTCTATATTTAATTCTGTTTTAATCTTCTCAATTTCACGGATCAACTTCTTAATGTTTTTTACAAAAAAGTTTAGGAAAAACGCATAGCTTTGGTTATTAATTTTATTTTCCCAAGTACTTTCAATCTCATCCAAGATCATCTATCAATTCACCACTGGCGATGATCTTGGATGAGACTCAAAGTACTTGGGAAAATAAAAGAAATAAACAAAACTACGGCGTTTTTCTTAATCAGTTTTCTAACAAAAGTAAGAAACTGATCCATGAATTTCAAGAAATTTAATATATATATATGGATTGTTCAACCAAACATACTTGAATATATATATATATATATATATATATATATATATATATATATATATATATATATATATATAGTTTATGCAAAATTAGGTAATCCGTATGGGTAGACCCAAGGTGGATGATATCCAGGATAAGGAATTGAAATGGTACATCTAACTCACTCATATTTTCTCTCCCACCTCACTTCCTCACTTCGTTAATTTTACATGTGCTTTGTGCGGTCCGTCAAAAATGTGTAAGTTTCTTTTCATTTTTCATTTCAACTTTTGGAAGTAAAGTCTGATGATCCAGAGCCCTTTAAAAGGGTTGTGGTGAAATAACTTATTACATGGAACCTTAAAGAGGTCTGATTTTACTCAAACAAATTTAAATTAAATTACTGTTTAAGAATAAAACGGAATGTTCACTCAAATACGGATATCCACCTAAAATTAACGTTTCGAGAAATTTGGGTTTCGATCCTGGCTTGAGGCTTTCGGGTGTCTTGTTACAATGTGATACAGCGAAACAGGACTGTCTGCGAATAGTATATATATATATATATATATATATATATATATATATTCGCAGACAGATATATATATGTATATATATGTAGTTAAACCTAAAGAGCCAGGCAAACCTACCAAGATTTCAACTAAGCGGATCGTCAGGGAAGGCTGGCTAAAAAGGCAACGTAAGAACGGAATATTTATAGCAACAAAACTAAAAAAAAAAGGGAAAGAAAACTTAGACTTTTGTTGTTCACGTGGTCATGATTTTGTGTTTATAGGCTATAAATATTCCGTTCTTTCGTTAACTCTCTTTAGCCAGACTTCCCTGATGATCCGCTTAGATGAAACCTTGGTAGTTTTGTCTGGCTCTTTAGGTTTAACTAGGTTTGCTCTACTTAACTTATTGAGTACATTATTTAGTTATTTTATTTACTTGTATCGGGGTCTTTTTTCTTTGGATTTTGGACTTGGATGCTAGACGATTATTTTCGACTGACATACATGTTCTTTGTTCTTTCTTTTTTTATACATATATTAAAACAGACAATCGGAAAATAGTAAGTTCTTGTCGACGCGTTTCGTCAAGGCAATTGATGATAAATAAAAGCGATTTTCTATTTTATTCAATTTGTATTCCCTACCGATTTATTCTGAGAACTTTAACACACACACACACACACACACACACACGCACACACACAGATTTATGTGTGTGTTTGTGTATTTCGTTAAAAACGAATGACTAGATACTGAGTTTAAGTTTTTTATCTAATTTTTCTTGTGTTATTTTAATTTTTTTTCTTTTCTGGACATAACTGAAAGTTAAAATAAGATCATCTTTGATAACGTCGAAAAGAATAGTTGAAAGCGCTCGGGCATAAAGAACATTTGGGCAATTTCTACAAAAGAAAAAAAAATATGAACAAAATAAAAAACATTAACCGTAATAACTTTTAACGAAACCTGTATAATAGAGAGATTGCTACCAAAATACACAATTATACGCACGCGCACACATACACACACATATATGTACATACATAAATATGTATATATATATATATATATATATGTATATATATATATATATATATGTGTGTGTGTGTGTGTAGATAGCAGTACACATGTGCAGAATGAAAGAGGGAAAATCGATAAGTCTGTAGGAACTGGCGATGATCGATGAACAGATTGGGCTGAAACGTTATAAATGATTTCAAATGACACGTTTACTACATAGAGAGGGAGAAAATACTTCACTGTGGATGCTGGTGGTCCACGTGGTCAAGGAGATAGCTCGTCGTAATGCCGATGAGAAACTGGACATGACATATGCCTGGGGCGCGTCTGTTTTTTCTCATATTGTGCGGCCGTAGATTTAACAAGAATACGAGTAGTAATTTTAATCAAGATGAAATAATAATAATAATAATAATAATAATAATAATAATAATAATAATAATAATAATAATAATAATCCACCCGTTCCTACTGGTATGAACATGTAATGATTAAAAATGGAAACCTAAAAACAAACAAAAACCCACCAGCTTGTGGATTTTACTACTTATGGAGACACCGATGTAGAACTGAAGGGGAGAGCAAAATATCTAGATAAATATCCCGATATTAGCGGGGAATATTGGATAATTTCAGAACATGAAAATGACAGTTGTACCAGTTGTTATGGGAGCGCAGGGAACGGTCCCCATTAGCCTAAGTAAAAGGCTAGAAGAAATTGAAACGAAAAGTCGGAAATATTCACCCGACAACATTAGTGTAAACAGTTAAAATACTATGAAGAGTGTTATCGTAGTGTGATGACTTGCTGTCACTTAATCTGTAGCATAAACAACCAATTAATACTTATGTGTCAATTATTATCGATAATAATTTTCTTGCTTTGTGCTTCAAACAGGACACCTAATCCAATCGAGGCTACGGTACATATTCAACGAAAACAAGGATAAAATTCATCTGATAGTTGATGGCATTGTTCCATCAGATCCCAGAATAAATATTAACATGTGAAAACCTAAAAATTAACAGAGAAAAGAAAAAATTGCAATATATGAAGATGAATAGTTTACCCATCATTATTACCAAGCTTGGTACAGCACTCTCCCAACTGCCAAAACAAATTATGGAAGAAGTTAGAAAAAGATCTGATTAACCGAATCAAAATGGAAAGCTATGCAGTTGATAGATAGACTTAATAAAATGAGCAAAAATCAGGAATACCAAGAAGACTTGTTGTTACTTGGTGACCAAGCAAAAGCCACACACTAAAATTGGTATGAAATATAAATACTAATTAAAAATATTCCGAATTATAAATATTGATTATTAATATGGAAATTAAATTTAAAATTATCTCACCATATCAACCTGATTTAAACGTAATCCGAATATAAAGGCTAGAAAGTATTAAAATTCGTTCTCAAATAAAACCAAAGAAATATTATTGAATATAACAACCTATAATTTATCGCTATGGAATAAGACATATGGAAAATATGATTAATCAATTTCACTGTAACAACAATAACAACAACAAATACTTGTGGCAAAAGCTTAATGGTAAAGTATCTGATTTTTTAGATCACAATCCAAGTGAATTTCATTAACACAAGAATGGTGAATTAATTATTCAATTTTTATTTGTCTTCCTTTCTTATTGTAATGTTTTTATCCTAAATTAACATTCTCCGACCGTTAAGTAGCTTGATTTCGAAATAAACATCTTCTAAGCGTCCACTTTCTTTATTTTTTATTGACCTTGCTTGTTTTAACGATCGTAGAATATAACGACCTGGTGTTTTGATGAATAATAGAAAATCAAAAGGAAGCTGAAATAAAAACGTGTCAAAAATTAAAATAAGAAACTGATTTCAAATTAAACAATTATAAACATTTTTATTGGCTCTTCATTGATGTGTATGTATGTGTGTGTGAGAGAGAGAGGGAGAGAGAGAGAGAGAGCTATGCGTACGGACGAAATATGAGGGT
>OZ010576.1:123543864-123548864 GCA_963932145.1 Acanthosepion lycidas | reverse complement strand
GTAATCACAATCCAATTCATCAGACCTACAAATTCACAAAAAGTGATAATGAGTTCTACATGGATTCTATCCTCTTGGGATTTTACATATATATATATATATATATATATATATATATATATATATATTGACCACTAATATTATCTATCTATCTATCTATCGTAATATATATATATATATATATATAATATATATATATATATATATATATTATTTTATTTTTAAATAATTAATTTAACACAGTATTATTTGCCTTCGTGGGTTGATTATGGCCCTCCTCATATTCATTTATTATTATTATTATTATTGTCCTTACCATAGCACAATGCTATCCCGTTGCCTTATCCACGCTTTGGAATTCAGTTTTCTTTTACTTGGGCTGGTTGACATTCAAAATTACAGATCCCTGTCTACGTTAATATTTAATCCATATCGGAGGAAGAAGAGCTAGATTTCTGCGTTATATTCGAAAGTGAATGAAAAAAGGTTCGCTTTAAATTTGAACCCCTTACAATATCCGTATCAATGCCCGCACATCTCTTGTTAATTTTTGTCAAGTAGGCATTGTTAATTTTATTCGTACTTAATGACCTCCCTAATGGGTATTTTCATCTTATTTTGTGGTCAGCTTGTCTCTCATTGATGGGTGGGTATTTACGAGTGTTAGGTATTGAAGCTCAGAGCTTTTGCAGTTTCTCTTCATTAACATATAAAATAAATACATGAGATTTCAGCAACAAAATTTTATTTGTTGTTTTCAATTAGGCAATTAGAGAAATGAATTCATATGACGTCATCAATAGTGAAAATAAAACATGAATATTCAATATTTTTTAATAGAAAACCTAAAAGTTAACTTGCCAGATAATATATGAACAAAGAACATAAAAAATAAATATTTTTATTAAAAATATACGGATTGTAAGAACAATTTAATTGATATATATTTTTGATTAATATTAAACTTTAAATCAAATATTTTAAATGTATAAATAAACGGAATTTTAAATTTACCTGTCATTAATTTTTCCGTTTTTATTTACTATTATACTTGACAAAATAGGTTTATTTAATTTACAACGATTCCACATATTAGCTTGGTGCAAAAATAATGACGTAATAATGTCGTTTTTTGACGTTAAAAAATACGTCAAAAAACGACATTAGTACGTCATTATTTTTGCACCAACCTAATACTATATTGCTAGTGTAAATATTAAAATATAGTGTAAACAGATGAGATGTATAAAAAATGAATATATAAAAATATATCAAATATTTTCATTAGTATTTAATATTGACGTACAGTTAAAACATAATGAAGTAATTTAAAATTAAATTATATTATCTACATTAGTAATCTTGATTTTTTTCTCTGTACAATATAAGGAAGAAAGAATACTATTTTTGAACTCATATCCTCGTGGTCAATTTAAACTTACGTTTCTTTTTACCATCTTTCTTAAACAATAATTCCAAATTATAATTTTTGAAAGTGAAAAATCTCACTGAAAACTTTTGGAAGATGTCCATGTTTCATATGTAGTCAAAAAATACGAACCTCAAACAAAATACTCCAAATATATGGGAAAAAAACGTGTCAGTTTGAACTGACGTCAGAAAGATATAGGTTAAAACAATAAAATAAAAACTTAGAAAGGTAACAGAAAACAATAAAAAATTAAAAACATTTTATTATCAGCCTGCTCTTGCCTTTTATTGCCAGTGACTAATACTCTTTTAACATCAGGCTATTTCATTGCTAACTAGAGAGGATCTGGTTGCGTGACCGATAAATATATTATATATTTACATTTTGTTGGATATTTATAGAATAGATATTAGATTATCCATGCAATTACAAATAACGGTATATTTGAAATTGATAATTATTGCGTCTACACTGTTATTAACATGTTTAATTTAAATGAGTCGTAAATATCTCTATTTATGATTATACTCAACTTTTACCTATTGTCATTGTCATAAGAATGATGCCATCAGTGTATGAAATGAAAGTCTATGACGGCAAAGTTAAAGAGAAGTAGAATTTAAGAACTCACCTGGTGAATTATACTAAAGAGATATTATTGAAATTGAAATGGAAATTTTTTTTGATTTTTTTAAAAAATTTTTCCATCGAGTGCACAGTTAAAGGAATCATAGCTAGATCAATACTTCCATAGCTTAATGACAAAAAAGAACAAACATTTATTTTGTGCTACAAATTTATTTTTTAACACAAATATTTTCCTTATCAGTGCACTTGATGGACCAATAAGCAATAATATATCGGGAACAATTTACAGTGAATACGAGAGATTATGAAAAATTCTACGTCCAAAACAGAAAGACTTTCACTAAAAATTAATAATATTTGTTCTCCATCTTGTAGACAAGATCGAACTGAGAACTTTTTTAAAAACCTTCACATGCATATATATATATATATATATATATATACTAGAAAAAACTGCTTATGCTTTATAAAGAATGTAAGTATGTTTAACCGATGGGATATAATAATAATAATTATTATTATTATTATTATTAGGATTAGTAGTAATAGTCTGTCTTTTCGAATACTACAGCTTACTAACCTCTCCGTCATATATATATATATATATATATATATATATATATATATATATATAGTGTGTGTGTGTGTGTGTGCAATTGAAAAGTAACTCTCTATTTTATGTGTAATGGACTCACCCGTCTTGTATGAATTATAATTAATAGGAAGTTACTTTTCAATTACCCTTTATATATACAGAGCTATGTTTGTATGGTGTGTATATGCCGTGAGTGTGTTTCCTAAAAGTATGTGCGTTTCAACAAAGGCAATGTTTAAGAGATCTATAATTTACTTTTAAATTACTTATCAATTATATATATATATATATGATTTCAATTTTAACAGCTAATGATATTTTGTTGGAATATGAAGCAGCTACCCTTGTGTAGTGATTAAGAAGATAATCTCTCATACAACTGGTGACTGAAAACTCGCGGATTCTCACTGGGTGACCTACGTCTCTCAAGTCAAAGTTATTTTTACAACACCGTGATGTGGTGGTTATCAAGCAAGTCTTGTAGACTCAGGTAAAAGTAAGTTCGATAATCTCTTCGTGTTTCACCCTATATGGCCTCCTTTCTTTAGAAAAGTTTCATGGCTGTAAATAACTTATGGAGATATGTGTGTGTGTTTAAGTTTCAATATTGAACGAAATAAAATGAATTTCTCTCGACAGACTATCTATCTATCTATCTATCTATCTATCTATCTATCTATATATATATATATATATATATATATATATATATATATATGTTTCAACCTTTGGAAGTAAAGTCTGATGATCCGCAGTCCTTTAAAAGGGCTGTGGTGAAATAATTTATTACATGGAACCTTAAAGTGGTCTGTTTTTTATTTAAATTATTTGCTCTGGATTTACATTGACCTCTCTGGATTTTATCCTCCTTGGGTCTACCCATACGGATTACCTAGTTTTTCATAAACTAAATATATATATATATATATATATATATATATATATATTTCAGTTTCTTTCTTATCTGTCACAGTTATCTATCTATCTATCTATCTATCTCAGTTCCTTTCTTATCTATCTCAGTTTTTTTTAATCTATCTCAGTTTCTTTCCTATCTATCTCTGTTATCCATCAAGCTATCTCAGTCTTTTTTTATTTATCTATCTCAGTTTCTTTCTTTCTTATCTATCTCAGTTTCTTTCTTCTCTATCTATATGTCTATTTATCTATTTATCTATCTCAATTTCTTTCTTATCTATCTATCTATCTATCTATCTATCTATCTATCTATCTCAATTTCTTTCTTATCTATCTATCTATCTATCTATCTATCTATCTATCTATCTCAGTTCCTTTCTTATCTATCTCAATTTCTTTCTTATCTATCTATCTATCTATCTATTCATCTATCTATCTATCTATCCTTCTTTTATGCATATTCCGTTGAATATAACGGATAAGATTTATTTTACACATTTTCTATTCAGTTTTTCTGGTTGTTAAACTTTTATTCATTTAAGGTTAAGCGTGTAAAGGAATTGTGCTTAGTGTTTATTGCCCAGAACACATACTACGCATACCTGAGTCATTTTCAGAGATTGGGTAAATTTACGTAATAAATTAGATTCTTAGTATATTTGTCTTTTTTCCGATCATGCATTGTATATGAGTACTAGTAATTTCATTCTAAATACAATTCTTTATTAGTTTACAAACATAACGATGGCATCTTGGATACATTCGAAAAGAGTGCTATTTAGGGTTGGGCTGTTAATTTTCATTTGGAGTAATTCTAAAATCCTATCCTCAAACAACACACACACATGTGTATGTGAAACACGTTTTACTTAATTCAACCAACAATATTTGTTTATTTTTTTTATTACGTTCTTTTTTTTTTTTAGTTTTCGAATAAGCAGTTGAAGAAGTGGGTCGCATTTATAGAAAAACTTCCATCAAATTATTCGAGCAAAAATGTTGTCTTTAAACAATTTCTCCCCAAATTTGAACAGGTTGTGCAACAACTTATTTAATAATTAAAATTATAATAAAAAATAAAGCAGGGAGACAGTGTGGATTGAATTAAATAAACGTCGTTTAATTGAAATTTCACTGCTTAAATAAACATTTTATGTGAATTTAATAAACAAAGCAGATTTAATATATTCTGCAAGCTGAACACTCTTAGCGAACTAAAAACAAAAACAAGTATTAATTACAAATTATTTCTCCAGCCCCATAATTGATAAACAAATTAAACTAAACTTTTTAAAAAAACAAATGCAAGCGATGATGATGATGATGATGATAATAATAATAATAATAATAATAATAATAATAATAATAATAATAATAATAATAATAATAATAATGGGACGTGTAACATTTTTATGGGACTTTACAGACAGAATAATCAAGGCTAATCGCCCAGACATTGTGATCAAA
>OZ010576.1:123518864-123536364 GCA_963932145.1 Acanthosepion lycidas | reverse complement strand
CAAGTTCATTTTTGGCGAATTTAGTTCTTAACTTATTGCTGTTTTTTTTTTTTTTGTTTTTTTTTTTTCCAAGTCGTTGCAGTTTATAAGCTTTTCAGTAACACTGAAATAAGAAAAAAAATTGTTACGAAATAGATGAACTCTCGCCCTGAGCGCCCATCTAACATGGACGTCAATAACACCAATTTTGTAGTAAGTAATGAATAAATAGGAATATGATTATCTGCTTTGTCCGAATATTTACATCACGTTGTTTATTTACTACTTCGAAGTAAATGTAGTCGTTATAGTAGTACTAGTAGTTAGTTTTCGGAAATTCTTAATGTATTGTATTTCCATTCTTAATTTTCTTGATTTTTCTTGTGATTAATTTCAATCCTAACTTATTTTAACGACTGAGGAACCTGCATTATGATAAAAAAGCAAGAATAAGATGAATAAAACTAAAAATTTAATAAAAATCTTTATCGAAGAAATTCAGACATCTTAAAAGCTAAAGATATATAGCTCCTCATATAAGGAATGAGAGGGTGTACTCATTTGAAGTTTAGATGCCAGTGTATATGCGGTGAAATTTATAACTTGACAATCATATGTTGAAGCAAATACAGAACGAAATTAAAAATAATGTTTTATGTATGTACAAATATTTACAGAGAAAGAGCGTTTATCAGTTGTATATTAATTTGGGAAATTTGAAAATGAGTGATAACAACATTTTACACCCACCTGTTCTTATTTTTCTTTAAATGTTTTTTCGAAATTTTACATACATGCATAAAGAGGTACATTCTATAAACATATACATAATACATACTGTTTTTAAAAAAAAGTTGTTCACTAAAAATAACTTTTAAAATTTATATATATATATATATATTTATATATTAATATAAATATAAATATATTATTATTGAAATATATATATATATATATATATATATATATATATATATATATATATATATATATATATTCATAGTATTAATAATTTTTTTATTTGGGTAGCAATCCCTCTTTTATACATGTTTCATTAAAGACGGTTGACAAGGTACTGCGTTTATGCTTTTATTTAATTTTTCTTGTGTTCATATAAGTTGTTTCCTTTCTGGACATAAGGCCTATAAAAATTGAACGAATCCGAGAGCTTTCAGCTATTCTTTCAGTCATTATCAACATTTTTTTTTCATTTTCAATGTGTACAGTTTTCTGTATGTAGCTAGATTTATGGGAATATTTCTTTATTTTCCAAAACACGGTCTGCACATTGTGACCGTGTTCACAGATGATGTTACGAAGTGTTTGCTGTCTCTTTTTTATTATCAATATCCATCCCATTATTTTTATTCATTTTTTACATGTAGATTAAATTATTACAGTTGTATTTTCTACGAGAAAATACAAATATAATGGTGCGGATAGACTTTAGTGAGTTTCTATGTGTTTTTAATAGAGTCCTAATTTAGCTACGGCTAGGATGCATATATATATATGTATATATATATATATATATATATATATATATATATATATATATAGTACAGGTAATGGATCCGTTGGTATATAATCCGGATGGATCCTAGTAATATTAATTATTAATACTGATCCACAGTGAGCTCGATATATTTATAACAGAGCATATGTATTTAGGGGTTGATGATGGCCGCATACAGAACGGCTTGAAATAGACGATCCTCTATGTTGAGATAATTGTTGTTATTTTACTATATTATATATATATATATATATATATATATATATATATATATATATATATATATATATATATATATATATATATGTATATATATATATATATATATTTATATACATATATATATATATATTACGAAATGGACAGAAAAAAAAGAAAAAAAAGAACGTTAAACATAAAAAATGTCTTTAATAAATATATATATATATCTATATATATATATATATATATATATATATATATATATATATATATATATATATATATATCAGGAGTGTTGACAACAGGACATGTCCAAGCTGTTTAAGTACTGTTTAAATGCCATTTTTTCAGTTCTGGTTGGGAATAGACATAAACCTTTAATAATGATCGCTAACGGCCGTTTGCAAAAGTATATGAACATAAACAATTCGGACAGAACACAAGAGGCAACAAAACCTTCGCATCGGATATATCCACTTCTGGTTCTCAGAACTCGAAGATATATATATATATATATATATATATATATATATATATATATATGGATAGATAGATAGATAGATAGATAGATAGATAGATAGATAGATAGATAGATAGATAGAAAATAATAGTATAACAAGTTGTAAAAAGTGTTTGTGACGCGTTTCAACTGTTATGATTTCATCGGATAAAAAGCGTCACAAAATCTTTTTTTACAATTTGTCATACTATTTTGTCAATACTGTTTCATTTTATATAAAATTGTATAAAATGATGTATCGTTATGACATATCATATATATATATATATATATATATATATATATATATATATATATATATATATATAATGAGTACAGAATCCTTAAAAATCTATCTGGTTAGCTTGATGGATAACCAAATTGATTTTTAACGAATTTTTAAGGAATTTGAACTCTAGTACTCATTATTATATTGTTTTTATTTTCCTTAAATTTTGCTCTCTTTCGATTAATATCGCCCTTGGAATTATCACTGCTAATTAATTATCAATTGATATTATACATACCTACCTACCTACCTACATACATACATACATACATACATACATACATACATACATACATATATATATATATATATATGTATGTATGTATGTATATATCAGCGTTTGTGTGTACATGTGTATTTTACATTTGTGATTTTTACGAACATCACCCCATACATGCACGCGTCGTGTTTATATGGTTGTTTGTCTGATGAAATTCTAATTTTATACAAATGTTAATTTTCCATCGTTAAAAAACAAGCTAACATTTCTTCTTTGTCATATTTTTATTCCTATACGTATTTTTCTCTGTCGTCATGCTATGTATGTATGTATGTATGTATGTATGTATGTATGTATGTATGTATGTGTGTATGTATGTATGTATGTTACAGACTGTGACAATTGTAAGTCAATCAAATTTTATATCTCTATCGATAGTTTTCCACGTTAGATGTTAAAGTATTTTCTCTTAATTTGATTTCAATATTTTATTTCTTCAACTAAGTGTATTCTAAAAATATAAACTGTTATTTTATACTCAAGTTGTTCATATGCATGAAAATATGGAGCCGGTTATAATCAACAAATGATTTATTAAAATTTTAATCACACTTATTTAAAAAAAAAAAAAAATTCATCTACGGCACTTTAGATGGCGTATGGGGTCTTCAGCACACACCACATTTGCTGAAATTAAAAATTAACACTTCATACTTCTGTGCCGTGTCCCCTCAAAACGTAGGCCATCATGGCTCTCCACAATTTCCTGATCTTTGTAGCACTTGATAACTTTTTTTGTTATTTGTCCTCAACCCTGTTCCGCCATCCATTTCCTCAAGCTCACTAAGTATGTTATGCGTTGATTTTCCTTTACCCGTAGCCTTCAATCGGTCCTGTGAGTATTAGATTTTCTAAGCCCTCTTTCCTCATTATGTATCCTAGAAATTTCAATTGTATCTTCTCGATGTTAATTGAAAGTTACTTTTTTAAACACTAAATTTGTCCCCGTAGCCTCAATGATTTTGAGCTGAGCGCAATTCTTTTTTCTAAAATCATTATTGCGTTTAATTTTCAAATTACAAGTGAAAAAACAAAAACACGCAAAATATTTAGGTGGAAATTATTTACAGTAGTATAATATATCTAAAAATATTAATTTTTATCAGAGAATTAAATACACCGTATCAGGAGATTTTAAAACTTAATATCTTATTTAGCCACTTCCCTTTTTTTTTATTTTGTTGCGTTTAGCGTTTCATATATCCTATCTGCAAATTGCCTTAAACTGTTAGTGTGTAAAAATGTCTTAGAAAAGAAAATATAATATGTGATAACTTGTTTCGCTAAGCTGCTATCGTCACCGGAATAAAATTTATTTAGCTTCGGCGGTCAAATTCAAAATTATTATAATATTAAAAGTGTATCATAGTAAAAACAAGTAATACTTGAAAATACTAAATACTTTAAAGCAGAAAAATTAAAACATTTTCGCTTACCGTTTGTATCAGATCTTCATTCTTTAGTGAAATCATATAAGTTTTTACTACATTAGTATTGCCCATAGATTTTTGTAGACTCCTGTCTGAACTGAAATTAGATATGTGTATTTGAGTGCGTTTCTTTACGATCATTATTAATAAATTTGATTGGCTCTTGAGGAAAAGGTGACTATTTCAGATATTTAAACAAATACATTTGCGAGTGTATTGTTTTAAACGTACATATACATACATTACTAAAATTAAAAATATAAATACTTACAGCTACTTATTATTACTTATATATGGTTTTACTATAGACGCACGTACGCGCATGCGCGTAGACATACAAGCATATGTATCTGAGGTTAGTTTTTTCCAAAACAACGAAAACTCTAACGAAACGACTAAATATCAGTAAATGTCAGAATTCTTTAAAATTTCTTGGTCGATCGAAGATCTTTTCAGCAAAGACACAGACACACAGACAAACACACACACACATATATATATATAAATATATTAAATATATATAAATTTATATTTATATAAATTAAATATGCAGAAAGATAGACAAACAGATAGATAGATACATAGATAGTTAGATAGATAAATAGATAGTTTGTTTGCTTGTTTGTTTGTTTGCGTGTGGTGCTCTCTGTGACCGAGCGATCTAAAGCCAACCGTATCAGCCGGTAGTTTCTTTGAGCACTACCGGGGAGCAAATTTTGGTAATTAAGTCTCTCGAATGTGTAGGCCGGTAGACGAAATTCACACTGTTTAAAATGAAGCAGGGAGAATACACAAACATGAGAATCTATTAAATAATTAAAATTCAACATTTCCTTAGAAATAACAATAGATTTCATTTTGAAGCAAATGTATATATACGACTTCTAACTACAAAATAGCTGAGTTTCTTTTCGTATAGGATAGGTAATTATTTTCGTTTACGGCTATGTATAAATAATTAATGTCCTTTAACCAATATATTAAAACATGTTCTTAGGAAAACATGTTTAATCCAAATACTTTCATTTTTCTACTGAATACGAAATATGAGCAGGAAAAGGAATTTGCAATTAAAAACGGAAAGAATTTTAAAATCCTTTCCACAAATAAATATGTATATCTCTATTGTAAAATAGAGAAGTTGGTTAATAAAACAAAGGTAAACGTAAAAAATAATATTAAATTAACCAATTAATATTTAATAAATGTTTTCGTACTGATTATATTGGTACCCTTTAGTATCTAAAGTTTAGTTTGTCCTGGTTTTATTAACAAACCTATCTATTTTACATATTATAAGAAGCACACGTGGGCCCTAATTATGACTTTAATGATTATTATATATCGCACTGTACTAGGGTTGATAAAACAGTGTTCACTGTTCAATGTAACGAAACTAATTAAATCTGCATATTATCCCTCACCGATATACTCACTACTATATACCCAGCACCTGAAGATTATGTTGTGCATTAAATAACAAGTAGGGCTATCGCTGAAGGATAATATATATATATATATATATATATATATATATATATATATATATATATATATATATATACGCACACAGATAGATAGATAGATAGATCTAGAAATAAAATAAAAAATCGGACATATATATATATATATATATATATATATATACGTGGCCTGACGATTGCATATAGCATGAAACAGACTGTCACCTCTAAGTGTTGACTTCTATGTTCACTTATATATATATATATATATATATATATATATATATATATATATATATATATATATATATATATATATATATATATTCATATATAATGTATGTGATTGTAAGTTAAGTTTTTATTTACATAAGTAAAATATATATTCTATATAATATTATATAATTATATAATATAATATAATATATAAAAAAGATCTGTTCTTTACCAACGTGTTCCGTCCCCTGATGGACTTTTTGAAAATAAATATCTTGATTTCATTTTGCAATTTGTTTTTATATACAGATATATAGAGTAGAAAAAATAACGTTCAGTTTTAAAGTTTTAAAAACTTTAAGAACGCTCAAA
Organism: Acanthosepion lycidas; assembly: GCA_963932145.1. NCBI lineage: Eukaryota > Metazoa > Mollusca > Cephalopoda > Sepiida > Sepiidae > Acanthosepion > Acanthosepion lycidas. The sequence continues at coordinate 123,530,119 of OZ010576.1, read as the reverse complement.
AATATTCTTAAATTCAACTGTATACGATAAACTACGGAGGACGCGAAGTGATAACATTTAATGCCTCATAAACTAAAGTGAACAAATGTTGTTAAATTTTTATTTATTCATTTATGCATTTATTTATTTATTTTTAATGCTTTTATTATGTGTTACATTATTTTATTTTGTTTAATTATTTATGCATTATTTTTCTTTTATTTAAAACATGTAGAGGTCTTGACATAACCCTTTCATCTTAATTTATTTTAATGTTGGCTTGGGAAATGGACATAAGTAAGCACATGTTTTTCTATATGTACTTTTATATATATATATATATATATATATATATATATATATATATATATATATATATATGCAATAGATAGATAGATAGATAGATAGATAGATAGATAGATAGATAGATAGATAGATAGATAGATATAGAACGGTGAAACTATATATGTATTTAATTATTTGCATGAAATTTGTGTAATTATGTGTGTATATAACTATTTGCGACCGTGCTGCGTAAGACACTCTTCGTATATATCAATGTATTTCCTCACACACACATACATACATCCATTGATATGCGAAAGTATTACGATTAGACTGAAATAGATAACTAGAATTTTTCAAAGGAAATAATACTAATAATAATAATTAGAATAGGTGATTATTACTGCTTAAAGTAGATCCAAATTTATTGCACATAAAATACAAAAATAGACATAACTGGGTAGCAACAGTTATATATTTGTAATTGTGCAAATGATATGAGTTAGAAAAAAATGCCAGATTATATCAGCAAAAAGCAAACATTGTTCTGGAAAAAAATGACAAAGTAATTAAAGATTTCTATGTGCAAACAGACTAAGAATAAAAGCACCTATTCATCGTGAATAAAAAAAAGAAGAAGTGTCAGACAGATTGTGGACGTAGCTGTGTCGACATGCCATAGAGAGTGATCATTAAAAAAACATGCGAAATTGGAAAATATCATGACCCTACCCGGCCCCTGACAACAATATGAAATGTGAAAGATAACTATATGCCGAGATGTAGACGTTCTTGGGACAATACCATAAACACAGGAATCGAGAGGAAACCGAAGAATAATAATAATACAGACATTAATATTGCTGCTGCTTGCGTGGATACTGAGAAGGGTGCTGGAGTTGAGTAGATTGTCAGCCTTCCACAATGACTACCAGACATCTGGTGCAAACATGCAAATGTATGAATAATAATAATAATAACAACAACAACAACAACAACAACATTATTATTATTATTATTATTATTATTATTATTATTATTATTATTATTATTATTATTATCATCATCATCAAAACTTTCTTTTTGCCTTGTATTTGGTTTATAATCCCATGCCAGGTCAGAGCCAACGATCTAGAGCAAGTGAAGAATGTTATTTCTTTTTTGTGTTCCCACTAAATTAAACAAAAGAAAGTTATTAATAAAAATTATTATTATTATTGTTATTTAAAATGTCGTTCTGCCTGTAACGGAGGGTGCAAATGAAAAGCTATTATTTCACGCATACACATAACATTGACTCGTGTTAAATTAAAACAAACACAATAATTCATTTATCTCACATGAATATTTGAATCTAATTTTATATAATACAAAAAATATATTCTAATTTTTTAAGTTAAGGGAATATTACTGACATTTGTAATAATTTACATTGTTGAATGCTAAAAATTTGATAGAATTGGAAATTTTTTCATAAAATAGTAAATAAATTACGTTAAAGTGCATATGCAAGTTTTTTTAATTAATACGTCGTACATAAGGAAAGTTGTTAACTATTTCTATTTACGTACATGTTTTTGTGGGATTTAAATTCTTGTATAGTTAAAAACCGGAAAAATTGGCAACATTTAAAGCGAGAGAGAGAGAGAGTGGGGAATTCGTTGCTAAAAACAATTAAAAAAAACAACGTTGGTGAGTTACATACAGAGCAAAAAAAAGTTATTATTAGGTTGGTGCAAAAATAATGTCGTTTTCTCACATATGTTACTATGTGAGAAAACGACATTATTTTTGCACCAACCTAATACTTGCATAACCATTCTATCTATCTATCTATCTATCTAGTTAGATAGATAGATAGATAGATAGATAGATAGATAGATAGATAGATAGATAGATAGATAGATAGATAGATAGATAGATAGAAAAAAACACTGAGATAGATAGATAATTCACCGGGAATAAGCAACTTGAGTTTTACTCCCCATGTCAGGTCAAAAGTTATTAGTATATATAACTGTGTCTTCTAATACAAGTTTTGGTTTCGTTATATGAAGGTTACATGCTCAACAGAAAGTGACAGTGACTCACTCATAAAATACTTGAGCAAAGAAAAACAACTCCAAACAATATGAAATCACAACTGATTATTATCGATCTATAAGAACTTCTATCTATTTAATAAATTTATGTATCTATGTATACAGGCATGCATGGGTAATTGTGGGTGCGTGTATGTGAAGGCAATGTACAAATTCAGAAGAAATAAGTTTTTATGCTATATAATTATGACTTATCTGAGTGGGTTAATTTTGCAATCATTTTTTTAAATGACATAAAATATACACTGGGTAGGTCATTTAAGAAACGAATTATGAGAAGAGCTGTTCGAATATTGAATGTAAAAGAAGAGCTATTCGGATATTGAATGTATAAGCAAATATTGTACGAAATTAAAAACGTGTGAAGTGAAGCGATATTAAAATGTCTAAAGTAAATTTGTATACGCAACTAAAAAAATATTTCTCTAAGAAATATCAACAAAACGACACACAAACACAAAAACACATATATATATATATAATATGTGTGTGTGTAACATTAGTGAACATGTGTTTCCTCAAAACTTTTGTGAACATGTGTTTCCATATATATTGACACTGTGATATATATATATATATATATATATATATATATATATATATATATATATATATATATATATATCCATGTAAAATGAGAACGATTAGAGTTCAATTCCAACGTTCGTAAGATTCAATTTAAAAGAGAGCTCAATACAAAGTAGAGTAATATTTATTTACTGAGTTATTTAATTTACTAAAGCCTGATAAGATGCGTTGATTCGCATAGAAACACGACTGCATTTGTGTAGCCAATTTTTGACGTGATTTTGATGTAATATCTTAAATAGAGAGAGAAACTTGAGTGTTAGCATTTTGAGGGTAGCTTAGGTGTGGCACAAGGCCAAAAGTATGATTGAACTAGTGAAGATCGAACTCTCTATCCAATCGTAATTGATCAAGCAAGACAAGCTTACTAACTCTCACCCTCACGTTGAAGTAAACAGTAAATATTTGTGTAGTACACATGTAGCAGTTTATATACGATATGAATGTATTTAAAATACATGAGAATCATCACAGTTTCATCTCCTGAGATAGCATCCGAATAGAAAGGGGAGAAATGATACAAATTGAAAAAGCTTTCTTTAATGCCAAAGCGATACACGCACACATACACATGAATAAATGTATAAACGCATACATGTTTATTGTTTATAGAATAAATCTGTCAAAAATCAATCTATTTTTCAATATTTTTGAGTGTCTATATATATATATATATATATATATATATATATATATATATATATATATATATATATGTATGTATAAATCAAAACGAGACAAGCTAACTAAATGTGTGTGTGTGTGTATACATAGTTGCAACCGTATATATAAACATATGCATATGTTTATACGTGTATTTATGTAGATATATACTTCAGATAAATAAAATATGTGAATTTATTACACACACACATATATATGTGTGCGTGTGTTTATTCAGTTTAATTTTGTGTCATGAGGTATATGCACGAATTAATATATAAATTAATTAAATCTTGTGTTTATGGCATTAATCTTTTTTTTCTTTTTTTTCGTCACGCACTCATTCTCTTTGAGATATATGCAGACACACACACACAGATATAGATAGATAGATAGATAGATAGATAGATAGATAGATAGATAGATAGATAGATAGATAGATAGATAGTTTCATGCATGCACGTTTTTTAATTTATGTGAATTTTATGTGTGATATTTTGACTGATGTTTTTAAAGCTTACTTATCTGACATACACTTATTCCCAATAGATTCAGGTCCTTTTCTCATGATTTTTTGTGTTTTGTTTTTTGTTTTTGGGTTTGTTCTTTTTTGTTTGTTTTTTTTGTTTTTTTCGGAGTTTATACTCTTCATTTTTTTCTAACAGTAGATACAAAAACTAAAAAGACAAAAAGCAAAACAGAAGCTAATGTGAACTCAAAACTGAAAAGTTACTGGAAAAAGTTTTGCAAAAACATATAGTGACGGAAATAAACGTTCTTTCGAAAAAACAGTTATTTTAATTATTGTTTCTTGATGTATGTCTCCACTTCTTCCGGTACATTTTTTTATTATATATATTCATGTGTATACAAATACATGCATGCAAAACTGTATCCTGATATGCGTATGTTTGAGTACACCCGTGTATTTGTGTATGTATGTGTGTTATGTACATATATCCCTGTTTGTTGTGCATGTGTTTGTACGCGTGTCTGTTTGTAATGCGTTTATGTATGCGCACAAAAATCGCAAAGGATGATAACAGCTCCAATTTCTTCACATGCAGATACACAATAAGGCTGTTTGGAAATAAAATGTCCGTAACCTACCTAGAGCCGCAAGAGGGAATAGAAGCATGCAGTGAGATTTTGTCGGAAAACATGAGGAAAATACTACACATTCACCAGTTTTTACGTCCTTCAAATGCGATCTTAGAGCTACAAGTATTCGTCTGACCCCAATAGTCATCAAACTATTTGAGGAGTAGTTTTTGGAGTCACATGACTCGTTTGGACCAATCAGTATAGAGCAATGGCACCGCTGCGTTACCGCCGCCACTTCTATCATAAATCTAACCCTCGCTCTGTCTTTGTCCCTCCCACTATCACCTCTGTTTAACTTGTTCTCGTTCTAATATAATATTTTTATTTTCTCGTTTTTTTTTTCCTTTTTCTTTAACCTTATTCGTTCTTCCTTTTTCTTTTATTATCTTTTTCTTTTCATGAAATACACTTTCATGTTTGTCCACTCCATGTTTTCTTTCTTTCTTTCTTTCTTTCTTTCTTTCTTCAATTCCTCCCATCCTTTGTTTCTTTTTTTCTCTCCTTCATTTTCTTTTTCTTTCGCCCTTTGGCCTTTACAATACGTGTTTTCTTCTATTTAGTAACTTCTTTTCTTTTCTTCTTTTTGTTTTGCCTAATAATGACTTTCATTATCTTCAACTTATATTGAATATGTTCACAGTCATCCGCTGCCTCCTTCTCACCATTATTATTATTATTATTATTATTATTATTATTATTATTATTATTATTATTTGTGTGTGTGTTCATATCAGATGTTTAATTGTATATCGCTAGGCATTTCCAGACACCAACTCTGTTCTGAAGGAGATTCGTGGACCGGAGCAATGCTCTGGGTAGGACAGCCTGAGTTCTTCATCGGATATCTAATTCATCTCGATTCTAAAATGTTTTTGACACGGTTCAATGTGCGTAAAGACTAAAGAGTTATAGTAACCGTTACCGTTCTGTTTTCATTATTTCAAAACTTATCAAAAGCAATATAAACAACGCCACTATTATTTTATGAGAAGCTAATTTTGTTAACTCAGGTTTATAACAGAAAACCTGAATTTTAAAAACAATACTCTGTCGCGACAATTATTACGACATAAGATAGGGAACAAAGGAACGTAAAAAAAAACGGTCGTAATTTTGTAAATAATAATAACAAAAAACGGATCACCCAGAGTTCAGTTCAGAGTACCGGATCTGGTAGTAGTAAATAAGGAGAGGAAGACCTGTTAATTAGAGGATTTCACTGTTTGGGCCGAACAATGTGTACCGAATATTTGAGTATATAGCTGGAGTTTTATGATATTTTTTACGCAAAAAGTGGGTAGCACTATACACAGGAAATATATTCGAAAATGTTAAAAATCATAAATTTTTGAAGACCGGTTGTATTATTATTATACACAGGAGGAGGTTAAAAATCATGCAGTAAATTCAGGGGTATCAATATCCACGAAATCGACTTATACACACGTATATACGGTAAAACTGAAAGAAAGTGAAAAGATAAGTATCTTGACCTTACCAGAGAGCTGAAGAAATTATGGAGCACTAACAAGACAGTAGTACCAGTCCTTATACGAGCGATAGAACAGTTTCTAATAATCTAGGAGAAGGTGTAGAAAAATTATCGAGACCATCCAGATGACAGTATTGCTGAGGTTGGTGACAATAAGAAACGTACTGGAGTATGAAGGAGATTTGCTGTCACTTAATCTCGACGGTAAGCCACTAGTAAATGATATAAATAATAAATAGATAGTCTAGCGCCAATGTCACTATTACGCCTACAGTGCAGATTATTTAAGCTTTTCTTTTCCTTTGTGTAGCAATAACATCAAGAGCAAAAACCTGCCTTATGGCTGAGAGAGTTACTCATTATTTTCCACCATGTTCAGAAGTTGAATGTAATTTATTTTAACGCAGAAAGCTTTTTTTCTTAATGCAAGGTTGGCGCTACACAATCTAACAGCTGTATTCTCTTATACATGATATTGTGCTGAACTAATTTACTACGTAAATAGGAAGAAGAAGAGAAAGAGGGGTTAGCCTTTTCATTATTATTTGCTTCTTCACCTCGGTAATATTGCTGGTGAAGTTGTTTTTCTGGCTGTAAATAAATTCGGTACTCCATTTATTATTATTATTGTTATTTTATTGCTCCTACTACTACTACTACTATTATTATTATTATTATTATTATTATTATTATTATTAAAGTCCACCGCTGTGGTTAATCAAATATGTGAAATGAGTATAGTCCTCACTGAGTGTTCACCGTCTGTGGCTTTGAAACAGACTCTGCTTAATAATAATAAAAATAATAATAATAATAATAATAATAATAATAATAATAATAATAATAATAATAATTATTATTATTACTATTATTATTATTATTATTATTATTATTATTATTTCCCTTGATTTTTGCTCATTTCTTCCCGGGTCCCAACCAGAGAACTAATACCAGAAATGGCATCGAAATATTTGCCACTGCATATATGTCCCCCAAAAATATCAAAAAAATAAAGCAAAAAAAAAAAACGACCAAAAAGAACCCTAAAAATACATATACATTTACCATTGGTAAAGAATCTTCAGAAGGTGCAAGCAGTGCTTGTGAGAAAAATTTTGTCATTTTCTTTAAGGCATGAGATGCCCAGAATCCCTCCAATTAATCTATCAGGACCTTTTCCAACCAAACCCAGAGCCCCAACTACAACTGAAATTATTTCATAAATTTCCACTGCTAGATTATTGTATTTTCATAGTTTTTTTTTTTTTGAAGATCTCCAAAACTACATTAAGGACTGTAGTAGGAACTGCTATGTCAATTATTAATATTATTATTATTATTATTATTGTTGTTGTTGTTGTTGTTGTTGCTCGTGTTCTTGTTTTTGTTGTTGTTCTTGTTGTTGTTACAATTATTGGGTGATTCCCACTGACCTTAAATGGTTGCTTGCGCTCAGATGTACAGGAGGAAATATTACTGACGGAAGAGAGAAGGAATTTGCTCTGATTTTTTTTTTTTTTAATACTTTGAAAATAACCAGTTTTGCACTTGATAATTTACAATTCGTTTGCTCTGCAAGATGGAGGAGGTTGCAACCCACGGATCTCCCACCTGCTACGCCTATGCTTACACCAGAGATTAAGTGACAGCAAAACTTCTCAGTACTCCAGCACTCATCTTAATATTCACCTAATTTCCAGTTCCTCCAGCCTTTTTTCCTTCAACTCTTCGGAATTACTCCCAATGCTCCGATAACGACTGGCATGACTTCAGATTCCCCAACCTCCTCAGTTCTCTGGCAAAGTCGAGATATGTAGCTATTTTTCGACATTATTTCATATCGACATTGTAATCTGCCGGAGCAAAAAAAAAAAAAATCCTCTATGTGGCATGTTGTTTTTGTTGTCGATGTTGTTGTTATTATTATTATTATTATTATTATTATTATTATTATTATAAGAAGAAGAAAAAGACAATTGATTCGTTTTCTACGGCTTATGAAACTTTTGCAGGTTATTTAAAGACATAAAATATTTATTATTCGATTGCAAGTACAATGGTATAGTGATACAGGTTTTCTTAATTAACTTATGGGGGTAGGGAAAAGCGAATTCATTCCTTTCCCAAGAGTATTTACACGTAAGTGAATATAACGAACTCGACGTGAATTGGAACTCCGATTAACAATTCCGTGGCATTATCCATTACGCCACCCGCACATCCAAGCTTAGAGCACCTGCTATTACCAAACGGTCACTCATTTTGATACTGACCAACGTTATTTAACTTAGATGATCCTAGTGGAACCGTTGTGACCATAAGGAAAAAAGAAGAAGAAGAAGAAGAAGAAGAAGAAGAAGAAGAAGAAGAAGAAGAAGAAGAAAATGGGTGTAATTTAAAATACCTTCAAATTAATTTTGATAAGTTTTGAGAATGTAATTTCCTGTCAATTAGACGTAAGTTATTAATTATCATTTATTGATTTATTTATTCTGTTCTTAGGAAGATTCACCTGAAAGCAATTTTCTTACATGGAACTATTTATTTCATTTTATCTTTAATTAATGAAAAAAAAATCCCTTCCTTCCTCTGGCTTATTCATGTAATCAAACATTTTGCAAACATGCTAAGACTATATACCAACCTTATTACATTTAGAAATCTTATTGCCACTTTTCGTTGGTGAGATTTATATCACCCAGGAAGCTGGAGAGAGTAGCAAACTTGTCCGCCTGCCTCGTAATACCGTATAGTGAGAATAATCCATAATGAGTGCTTTGTACTCGTGGATCAGTACTAGAATTTAAAAATAACGTAGTAAATATTCCTACAACTTCTGTAAACAGTGGTTAATCATAGAGATGGAATACACAAAGATAAGTTCATGTCTATTAAAACCACTAAAGATATTGTTCATTAAAAACTGCATGTTTAACTTACTCAGTAACTTCTCACTACGAAAACAACATATTGGTCTCAAAGAGGTACTGAGTTCGATCCCTTATCGATTATTCTTAGCTGTACTTTTAGAAATCGATATTAGGACCAGTTGAAAATTGTATTGATCCAGAAACACGTTTTTACAAGCAAATAGATTGACTACAAACATAAAGATAAAAAATATGTAGGAAGTAGGAAGGTTCGCAATTCAGATGTTAAGTTTTAAAGTTTCCTAACTTTATACTCTTCCATCTGTTCCTATTGAAAAAAAAAAAACAAAACCTTTTTTTATATCTTATCCTACGGCAAACATTCAAAACTTCACGACTAGGACCAGCTATGCCACTTACATAGTAGCAAACCACCCACATTGCCTCTGTATTCCTTCGACGAGAAATAAGTCCCACTCGAACGACTTCTTCCACCGAACCACTGCTCTGTGGAACTGACTCCCAAGATCACTACAATCTTAACCTGTTCAAGGCTAGGGTTAACAGCACAAATTGCATCCTAACGTAATCCTCTACCTCAAGTGGCTCTAGGCCTTTGTAAAGAGTAAACCCTACTGTAAAAGTGTTTTTGGTTCTATTTTTTAAAACACATTCTTATTTATTTATGTATTATATTTATTTATGTATCTATTTATTCATTCATCCATTTATTTACATGCTTTTCGTTTCTACTTATTCTGAAATTAAACTTTTCCGTAAATAAGACATACATAAAAATTTAAAAAAAACTAATGTTGAGAAAAACACAAAATAAAGTTGTCTGATTCATTTTGAAAATTAAATATAGTAACGATATTAGTAGAAAATGAGAGAGATGTGATGTTCTATAGCAGTACTTTTCAAACTATTTGCTATGGCGGAGCGGCATTTTTTTTTTTTTTCAATGTGTCACTTACCCGTAATATATTGGTGATTTAATGTATACTGAAAACGGTAATGAAAAATAAAAGTTGCCTATTTTTTCATCTTCCATTTATTTTGCAAAAAATATAAACATATAAAAAATAATTAAAAAAAAATAATCAGTTTATAAACATAAAACAAAAATTATATAACCTTCATCTTTACAAATGTTTGCTTAGCATGGCCTGGACACTGACCGTGTACCGGTAGTTGATGGTACGCGTACCGATATTTTGAGTAGCACTGCTCTGTTGCATTGGCATAGTTACAGGCCAAGAGGCAAAATTTAATATTCTGTTTAGCACTTACTTTCAGCAAAAAAATAAAATAAAAATAAAAAAAAGGGGAAAGCATAAGCCCCCTCCTTCCACTTCAAAGTAGTGCTGTATATGATTTTTTTAGTAAACAGAAACATAACTGAACGAAAACGTTGAAACATTTTCGTTCAGTTTAGTTTTAGTTATTTTTTTAAACCCAAGATTTGAACACAAATGCGGTTCTCTTAGATGTTAAAAAAGTGACTATTTTATCAGACGTAGATTGCTTTGTTTTCACAACGTTTATTGTTTTATTTTTTAATGTGATTTAAAAAAAAAATTAATGAAATTCCTTGATATGCAAGGGGCAGCAAAAGTAGTTATCAAGTATAACAGTATTACCAGAATTATAATAATGGTTCTACGATTCATTTAATACTAAAATTCATTTGATTTATTAAAATCATTTTTAATATTTTATTTTCCTATTTTTTATTATATATATATATATATATATATATATATATATATATATATATATATATATATTTCATTTACATATATATCTATTTATTAATTATTTTTATTTTTAATAAATAATAATAATAAATGATTTGCATGTAAAAAGGGGCGTTTGAATGACGGGTGTAAACTGTTTGAATATATGTTTATTATTAATATATTTATTATAGGTTATTAGAGATATGTTTGTATTTCTTATGTAATGCATTTTGTGCGCCTGTATGTATGAAAAGAAATTTTTTTTTTTCAAACTTACGGAAATTTGTATCCGATATATACGAGAGACACTCCAAAAGTAATATCTCCTTGATATTCACAGGGATAACAACTTATATCACCCTAGGGCAGAGCATGTTTACACATGCAAAACTCTATTTTCGTACGTAGTCACGCCCATCAGCCATGCACT
>OZ010576.1:123466364-123508864 GCA_963932145.1 Acanthosepion lycidas | reverse complement strand
AAAACAGAATATTTCATTAGGTGAAAAAATAATGCTTATATGTATTTTTTGCTTATTAGCTTTGGATATTTCTACTTTAACTGGATGAAAAAATCAACATTTATCTCACGCATAAGAAAATTAGCAATTGTATGGAAAGATATATATTTTACATACTTTACTTTTAGAGCTCTAAACAAAGCAAATAAAACCTTTCATCCTTTCATTATCATACTTACATTTTATACAAATTTCAAAAAGCACACACATGTGTGCATGTGCGTATGTGGGTCGGCGTTTGTGCGTGCGTTTGTGTGTGTGTGTGTTTTATTAAATGTGGCTTTCAAGAAGAATATTATAATTTTTTTATTCCGTTTTCTTATGTTGTCACAATTTATTGGAACTCTCATCCCTCACACTCGCTCTCTCTCTCTCTCTCTCTCTCTCTATATATATATATATATATATATATATATATATATATATATATATATATATATATATTCTGTGTATTTAGGCTGCAAATCTTCTTTAAGGCAAATATTAATAAAGGGAACAGATATTTTGTGTCAAATAATTTTATTGATCGATTTTTCGAAATTACGAATAAAATTTCCCAGATAAGGAAGAAATTCCGCAAGAAATTGTAGAATGTTCATTTCTGAAGAGATATGGTCCAAGTTTTCAAACTTCCTTAAGTTATTATCAGGATAGGTAGAGAGAAATAGTGAGTTTCTAAGAGCTAATAAGTTCTATGACGTGGACAATGTTTGTCGGAAAATACATAAGAAATATAGTTTTAAGATGTGGTATATTTAGGGATAAATCGGTCCATGTCAGTAATAGACCGTATGTAAACGTGAACATGGAAGTCAACACTCAGAGGCAACAGGCTGTTTCATATATATATATATATATATATATATATATGCGTGCATATGTGTGTGTGTGTGTGCGTGTGTGTACACGCTTCTGTGTACTCATGTATTGGAAAAGATACAAAACTGTGTATAATTCAAATAATTCTCTCCAATTTTGTACGCTCATCTAAATACATCTCCAAAATTTCAGTATGTATCCTTGACCGAGCTGGTAGTACTTCTATCAGTTGAAATTTATAGAAAATTTCTCTCGAAACTATCTTTTAGGAATATAAATTCCTCAACTCCAGTATCGCTTATCGCTCATATATTTGTGTGTGTGTGTGTGTGTATTATATATATATATATATATATATATATATATATATATATATATATATATATATATATATATATATATATATATATATATAAGGTTGGTGCAAAAATAATGTCGTTTTCTCACATAGTAACATATGTGACAAAACGACATTATTTTTGCACCGACCTAATATATCGATAGATAGATACATATGACCAGAGTGATATATATATATATATATATATATATATATATATATATATATATATATATATATATATATATATATATATCGATATATAGATATAGATATATAGTGAGAGAGCGAATGATAGATAGATATGACACAGAGATGATTAGATATATATTTAATTTGATATTTATCTGAACAGTTAGATAGGCATAGAAAACATGCTGATATATATATATATATATATATATATATATATATATAGTGATAGATAGATAGATAGATAGATAGATAAAATTTACTGACATAACTGAAAATCATAAGGTACATAGACAAAGAATAGACGAATAATCTGGTATAGATATGGAAATTCTGACATTATTCATTACATAAACCTCAATTATAATAAAGCTTTGTAATTTTGTCACTAATGTATTGCCTGAAAAAAGTTATCAAAAAAATCTCTACACAGTTTATCAGTTTGTAACTTCGTAACGCTTTTTTTGTGAACATTCTAACACTTAAATTATTGTGTCATTTAAACATAAATATGTCATCCCTTTATTTTAACATATATGTCTGAATGAGTTTAATTTCCAGGTAATAAACACAAATGCTATGAACAAGCGAAATGTCTGTGGACTTTTTAAAATAAACAGTATAAAAAATAAAACACGTGTTTCCTTTGCTGTTGTATAGGTCTGACGTAAGTAAATGATTTTCTTTTCAATTATAAACATTAATATACATGGGGTGGGGAGCATGAGTGTGTCACGAAGTTATTTTATTTTGTACATACATTTAAATTCGAACGCATTTTCTGATTGTATTATTACACAGGCGGGCACGCACATACTCACACATACACGCACGCACACTTATGTAAGTGCATTGTCACTCTCTCTGTCATCTTTCTCTCTATATATACATATATATATATGTGTGTGTGTGCGTATGTATGTAATATATTCATTTCTATATTCTATGCATTAATTATTTGTTTAGTATCATATGTTCAATGTGTATTAATATTTTATAATTAATAGTTTATTGCACTATATTCTTGCACATATATTCTATCTATCTATCTATCTATCTATCTATCTATCTATCTATCTATCTATCTATCTATCTATTTCGCCCTGACTCTGTCAGTCTACGTCATTTCATGTAACATTTTTTATTTTTTAGATTTGTGTAATTTTCTGTAAGTTTGATAAGAAAAACTAAAGAAAATACATTGTCTTACTTATAGATTTTACTTAGTCATTTTTTTTTTAAAATTATCTATAATTAAAATAGTTTCCACCATATCAATACTGTCGTTCAATATATTTAATTATGAAAGTATCTTATCGGCCGTCTCCATTGAACATGTATTTATATATATATATATATATATATATATATATATATATATATATATATATATATATATATATATATATGTGTGTGTGCGCGTGTGTATGTATATATATATATATATATATATATATATATATGTTTTCTTTATTTTAGGATATTACTTTGAAACCATGCCAAAACATACAACACATCTCATCAAGCGATTGTAAATTACTGGCGAGTGAACGATTTAATCAGAATTAAAAGCAAAATTCAGTGTCTTTTTCTTTTTAAAAAAGAAAAAAAAAACAGATGACTTTGGTGTTATAATGTTTGTGCGCTTTGCTTAGATCAACCAATCAAATATGACCTACGTTGTAATTTATTTTTTAGTCATAGAGTTTTCACTTCTACTGTTAATCAAGTGAGAGAAAATACCAAAATTTCAACTCTCTTCCCAGTATTTTTTTTTAGTAATTATGGAGTTTAAATTATTATTATTATTATTATTGTTGTTGTTTTTGTTGTTGCTTCTTCTTCTTCTTCTTCTTCTTCTTCTTATTATTATTATTATTATTATTATTATTATTATTATTATTATTATTATTATTATTGTTGTTGTTGTTGTTGTTATTGTTATTATTATTATTATTATTATTATTATTATTATTATTATTATTGGTTGTGAGTGCAGTACGGTAATAAATTGTCTTTTCACGGTGTACCGGACACATGCATTAACGCCAAATGTCAACAATTTTTAAAGATGTGAATCGCCCTGTAGTGAGGATCCAATTAGACATACCTCCAAGTGAATTAATCCAGTCTGTGTGCTATTGAGTGTGTTCTAAAATATCTAGTTGTGACACTCAAGTAGACTTGGTTGCTTCTGTCTTCATTCTTAATAATAACAAAAAGATCCACTCAACTAATTGCGCACATGAACACTTTATACTAATAATAATACTTCATTGATTTGGTTTTCTTAAGAATTGTATTTGCTTGTATAACTGGAGATCAAGCGACAGCATGCTTATATATTATTCTAGAATTTTCTCCAGTTTTAGAACTGATTTTTAAATAATATTGTTACCGGGATGATTTCGAGACAACCTCGAAATTGTTATTCTTCTAAACGCATTACAAGTCTATTCGATACTGTTCCAGGGGCGCCAGTTATGATGGGTACAATTATTATCCCCATATTTCATAATTTAGCCAGTTTCAGACATTATCATCGTTTTTTTTTTTTAAGTTTTTTTTCAAGTTTTTCTTTGGTCTAATGGAACAGCAATATGCATATATTTGTTTCTTGTTTACTGGAATCAGAACTGTTGTTTGAACTTCAAACCGACATCTATATAACAATATCTTTCTTGTTTACTAGAATTAGATCTTCAAAGTTTTCTGTATACTTATTTTGTGTGAAGGACATCTACTGCCTTCATATAGTTGCCATGGATTTTAATGGTCAAATCCAACTCTTTTGTAAAGTTCCTAGTGGATAACCTTACCCACCCAGTCATGTTTATATTCGTATTCCTGTTTAGTGAACATAATGCATTCCCTTACGTCATTCACAGATTTATGACTATTTCTATTAGGTTGGTGCAAAAATAATGTCGTTTTCTCACATAGTAACATATGTGAGAAAACGATATTATTTTTGCACCAAAATATGTCGTTCAATCCCTTGTCTATTGTGGTATTAATATAGCTTTTTATAGAATTGTTCCGAGACATTATTTATTGGTGTTCATTTTCACTTTTTGAATGCTTTCCTCGTAACCATGCACGTTTCATTACATTTGCATTTCCTTTTTATTTGTCCTTGTGGAATTGCTTACCCGCCCATTCTTCTATATATTTTTTTTTTATCCAATATTTGCCTTTTTGTCGATTTATACAGCATACTCTCACTGACATGATAAGTCTTTCATCGGTTGATAGTTCGTCTATGTGCCGTGACCCTTCAGGTTGTGGATGACCATGGCTCTTCCCAACTTCCTATTCCTTGTAGCTTTTAACCATGTTTGTCTTTATGCCATCCCTCATTTAATATGCTCTAATATATTAGTTTCTTTCATAATATTATCACACTTGACTTTTCTTAAAACCTCTCTTAAATAGTCTCGTCAGATCGAAGCTATCATATGTATATTACGCATGGCACCGGGACTGATCAGAAATAGCTAAACTGCCAGCTATATACAACTGCTTTCTAGGACCAGTAGTTAAAATGGCTTTGGGTGGGTAAAGCCTGTGGGTACTTGCGAAGAACAAATGCCTTCGAATCTTGTGAAGTGGCGCTACAGATTCAAAAAGAACTGTAGCAAATAACAGAAATTGAGTATTTTCAACAAAAGCAACAACTAAAATGGATATCACATTATTATTATTATTATTATTATTATTATTATTATTATTATTATTATTATTATCTCAAGCAGATCCCATACCGGAATTTAACGATCAGAAGCAGGTCATAAGATCAGGAGCAGATCATAATATAATGATCAGAGGCAGGTCAAAGGATCAGAAACAGGCCGAAATATAACGATCAGGGGCAGGTCATAGTATAACGATCAGGAGCAGGTCATGAGATCCTAAGCAGGTCATAATATAACGATCAAGAGCATATCATAAGATCAGGAGTAGGTTATAATTTAACGATCAGAAGCAGGTCATAAGATCATAAGCAGGTCATAATTTAATGATCAGGAGCAGGTCGTAATTTAACGATGAGGTGCAGGTCATAAGATCAGGAGCAGGTCATAATTTAATGATCAGGAGCATGTCATAAGATCAGGATTAGGTCATAATTTAATGATCAGGAGCAGGTCGTAATTTAACGATGAGGTGCAGGTCATAAGATCAGGAGCAGGTCATAATTTAATGATCAGGAGCATGTCATAAGATCAGGATTAGGTCATAATTTAATGATCAGGAGCAGGTCGTAATTTAACGATGAGGTGCAGGTCATAAGATCAGGAGCAGGTCATAATTTAATGATCAGGAGCAGGTCATGAGATTAGGGGCAGGTCATGATATAACGATCAGGAGCAGATCATATGATCAGGTGTAGATCCTAATTTTTCGTTCATAAGCAGGTCATAAGATCAGAAGCAGGTCATAATTTAATGATCAGGAGCAGGTCATAAGTAATGGACACGGATCCTCTCATTTCTTTACTTCTCTACAGCAATAAAACAGAATGTTGTCTGTTAGAAACAGTATTGTTTTCTGTTTGAATCATAGTCGCAATCTTAACATTTTTTAAAAATTTTATCTGTAAATGTTTAAAGGGCACTCGCAGCAATAGATCGACATCTACTGTTGTGATCCCTCTTAGAATAACGAAAGATAATTGTTATTATTATTATTTGTTTTCTTTGATTTCTGGCGTTTACACATTTCTTTCCGGGTCCCGTCCAGGGACCTAAGGTTAGAAATAGCATCATGACACTTTCCACTGACAAAAAAAAAAAAAAAAAAAGAAATTACATAGATAAAGCCCTTCGTAAAGTGTGGGCTGTACTTGTCAGAACAATTTTTTGTATCTCCTTGAGGCATGGACTTCCAGGAATCCCTTCAATTAGTCTACTACAATCTCTTCCAACCAGTCCTAGGGCTCCAACTACAACAGGTATTGTCGATGTTCCCATATGCCACATTTTCGAGATTTCTATATTATTATTATTATTATTATTATTATTATTTGCATTGTCGCCACGCTGGATATTTCTGAGTTTTGTCACTGTGAGGCGAGTGACAATAAGTCTTATCTAATTTTCAGCCGGATATTCTGATTTGGGGAATGTTGTTACTTAAATGGTTTCAATTCTTCCTCAGTTTTCCAAAAGATTTATTCTTGTTTACAAGTGCCAAATTTTATTCTGTCCAAATGCCCAAATTTATTTAATATTTCCTTCTTTTTTCTTACCCTTTGGTGACTTGATGTGACAACGACGTAGAAAATATCTCAATATTAATTCTAGTTTTCTTGACTTTACATTTGATATCATCCTTTACCAAGTCTTTTACAAGAGACCTGACGTAAAGGGACGGTTTTTCTTAGAAAATTATTAAGCA
This sequence comes from Acanthosepion lycidas, assembly GCA_963932145.1. Lineage (NCBI taxonomy): Eukaryota > Metazoa > Mollusca > Cephalopoda > Sepiida > Sepiidae > Acanthosepion > Acanthosepion lycidas. The sequence goes on along the minus strand of OZ010576.1, from coordinate 123,502,077 downwards.
TATTAAATTGAGAAAATTTTTAAGAGCGTTTTCTTCTGAGTATATCAGTAGTAATCATTAATACAATGTTTATATCTCAAATAATAATGGCTTTCCTGGGATTTTCTTTATATATATTCTTTTGAATGATTCCTTTGTTCTGATAATGGAATTGAAGTTGCCATATTCTTACAATTTCTATATTCATTTATATTTTGAAACGTTGTCATTTTCTTGTACTGAGATGTATTACTATGACAGGACGAATGTCTGAATTAACCGTGGTGTTTTTTAGAAATGATTACTGTTGTTGTTATTATTATTATTATTATTATTATTATTATTATTATTATTATTATTATTATTATTATATTTCCTTTGATTCCTGGCGTGTACATATTTTTTCCGGGTCCCACCCAAAGACCTAAGTTTAGAAATGACATCATGATACTTACCACTGACAAAAAAAAAAAAAAAAAAAAATGACATCGATAAAGCCCTTCGTAAAGTGTGGGCTGTACTCGTGAGAACAAATTTTTGTATATCTTCAAGGCATGGACTTCCAGGAATCCCTTCAATTAGTCTACTAGAATCTTTTCCAACCAATCCTAAGGCTCCAAATACAACAGGGATTGTTGATGTTCCCATGTGCCACATTTCGATTTCAAGGTCCTTGTATTTTGATAGCTTTTATTATTATTATTATTATTATTATTATTATTATTATTATTATTATTATTATTATTATTTCCTTTGATTCCTGGCGTGTACATATTTCTTTCCGGTAGATTTAGAGAGAGTCATAATTAATTTCCGATATTGGGAACCGATTGTAATGTCAAATGCAACATCCTAAGTACTAATCAGATGAGGCAGTTCAAAATATATCTGGAATAAGTTAACATAACTTAGTATTCACATACCAGTGGCAGCGTACACAGTGGATTAAAAGAAAAAATTATTCTACCTCATCGCCATATAAAGATGACTTATAACCAACCGAATACTAACTCTTTCGATTGCAGCAAACTGCTTTGATGGGTGAAAGAGTTTGTAAGCGATATGGGATTGCAATGGAAATATTTGTCGCAGATTACTTCCTCGACGCAGAGAATAAATCACTAAGTTCATATTCGAGCATCGAGGGCAGAAAGAAATGACGAAAACTCGATTCGCAGGTACTATCTCACAAATCCCAATGCACGTAACCCAGAAAATAACTCACTCTCCGACAAACGCGGTAGCAATACTGCCCGAAATTGTCTTCCCGATTCGAGAACACCAACTGCTTTTATCGCCGAGCATTTCTTCCATTCGTCGACAACTGGTAGAGGACGCCCAATTTTTGCATATCAAAAAACTTTTACAGCGACTCCTGCGACGGACTTGTTTTTGATTTACATATTCTGTCTTCAGCTTGTCATGCGGAATATGTGCCCTTTTTTTTATTAAGTAATTTTCTTTTTCTTCGTAGGATACACGCGACGTGCTGTCGCTTGGTTTGACGAGGTAAGTCGCCGTTTTCTTCGCTATAGTGTTTCTAATTAAAATCAGTTTCAGGAGTTCGTCGATAACTTTTTCGCACTGAAAACCGAAATTTCCCTCAGAAGCTATCGAATATCATTGTATTTTTTTTTTTTTTTTTTTTTTTGAAGAATAAAGTTGGTAAAGAAAAACGGAAATTGTTTGTGACTCAACCTCATATTTTATTGTAAATCATGTGACGTGTAAAAATATCGAAGAAATCCATAGATTCTTTTTACTACAGTAAAAATGTTCATATTAACAATGAGCTTCTAGTGTAGCATCTATACGTATGTTTTTTAATTCTTTCATCCTAAACAAGACAACAAATCTGCGAAGTCGCAAGTGGTTGCTGACTTTTAGAGAATATGAGAAAAACACTATTAATGAGAGAGAACAATAAAAGAACATGAATTACGAAGAATATAACGATTGATCAGTCAGTTATGCGCCATGCGAGATACACACTTAGGCGACCATGTAACTTTCGATACATGACTGGCGAGGCAGATTTTCATCCCGCAGTAGGTTGCCATTTCTTTCTGCGGTAGACTAGTTGTCATCCAAGTCTATAGAACCCGGTCTGTCTGCTATTTACCCATAGCTAGAAAAAGGGGATTCATACCATTCCCAAGGGTATAAGCATGTAAGTGAATGCAATGGATTCGAGTGTAATTCGAACTCTGCTCTCCGATTCCTCATTCGCTACCCATTCGTGGTAAATTATATTCAGTCAGTTATATGCCATGCGTAATACACGATCCTTTATCTTTCAATACTTGACTTGCAAGGAATATTTTTTCCCGCAGTATGTTGTCACTTTTTTCTGCGGTAGACCAGTTGCCATCTACGGCTATAGAATCCGATCTGTCTTGCTATTTACTCATAGCTGGTGAGGAGAGAAGAAGAGGATTCATACCTTTCCCAAGGATATTAGCACATAAGTGAATGTAATGGATTCGACTGGATTTAAATTTCTGAAGATCAAACCTGATTAGGAAGTAGGAAACCGGGAGAGCTCCACAAGCCATAATCTTGCGATTACATCTCGCCATTTGACCTATAAAATGGTGAGACCTTGCCGCCAACCTAGTACTGAGCTTAAATTTATAAAGTCTAGGTACCATAAAGGAAAGTTCGTGAGAACAATTACCATGAAAGTATTTACAGAAAAGGCACAGGGAAGCTATATTGTAGCGGTGGGAAAAACAGTGAAATCGAGATGCCAGGTCAGGACCAATATTATTGCAGATTCTCCATTGGGTTTTATCAAGTATCTTTAAATTTATTGCAAGTGCACAAAACCAGATATGGCAGCAATATTCAAAGCAAGGACAAATGGCAGACCTATAAATATGCAAGATAGACACTGTCGAAAAAAATGTCTAGTAACTAAATCGCAACATCGGCTTTTCACTTCATGTCAGCGGAAAACGTTAAACCGAGAAGGCGCAACGTGTCACTCTCTTGTTAGTGTATATCGTGTCTGCGAGTGCTTGTAAAATATATTGGTTGGCTGCTCGTCTAAATTTTCTGGGAGAAAATGCATAATCAGTCTTTGAACAGGACCCTTACTCACAAAAAAATCTCACACGATGTTTTGTGATAACTATCAATGGTTTTAAAACAGTTTCATCCTATACAGAATTTCACTCTCAAAACTTTGGATCAGGAGGAGGAGGGCAAGCCATATTGGTTTTCCCGTGCAGTGCTTCGTGATCCTTGCTATCTTATCAATATTTGCTTTTTTTCTACTCACATTTATATACGTTACAAATTAACCATTAGCACTCTGCATTTTTAATATTATTTCCCACTTCATTCTCTTTCACTTGCACTATCCTTATTTTTAATTTTACTCAAAGATTTTTCTGTTGCCATAACAGGATATGATAACACAACTATGAAATTCAGATACACTATTCTTCAGGGATCAAAGTTACTTTCTGTTGCAGGATAAAGTTTTTGTACAGTAAATTAAGTTACATAACGCGTGATGAAAGTTAAACTAAGCACAACTGGCTATCCATTCTGAAGTCTTTTTCTCTAAATCCCTGAATTTATTTTGCTCATGCTAAGTTTCGAAAAAACACGATATAATATTCGATGATTTTTATTCATATTGTTGAATACGTTAAATTATTGAAATTTTAAGAAAAATCTCAAGTTGATATTAAAAATTGCCGCAGTTGTTGATTTATTGAAGATGGAATGTTCTAGTATTATGACATATCTGTAATTGTATTTAGATACATTTTATTCATTTTAATTTTTCTAGTTGAATTGATCACCTATATTGAATATAATCCATTGTTGTGCATAATTAGGTTACAATAAAATTTATAGTTTATATTCAGGCAAAGGCGAAATGATCAAATCGATCCGAAGCCCGATCCCTTGTCGGAATGTTATGATTCTAATCACTGGCTTAAGCTAAAACGGTCGTACACTCATTTGAATGAGTATGTAACGAAACACTCAAACTTGCGAACTCTAGTGTATGGATTAGAAGCAGAAATCGTCGAAATAAGATATGAAATAAAAGCGATAAACAGATCAATTGATATAAATAGATGGATGGATCAATGTGTACACAACCAAAATCAATGTGAATATATAATTATACGTACACACACCCCTCACCCCCATATATATATATATATATATATATATATATATATATATATATATATATTAAAGACAGAAAAGTCCGCAAAGTTTTTTGATTAGAAAGTGGATTTTTTTGTATACTTTATTCTGTATATTTTGTTACAAGTTTTTTGTTTCTGGTATCCTTCATCAGGAGAAGATTTGGTCATTTACACGTAATATTTAAAGGAATTAATTTTTTTCTCATATGATCAATCTTTTAACCATTGTTTTTGTGCAGTAGTAATCATCTGAATTGATCATGGATAGAAGAAAATATATAAAAAGGAAAAATATATAGATTAACGTACATAATATATAATCATGTTTTTGGGCAACCGACTTGATATCAGTAAATGTTCCTTATGTCATGGTCATATTTTTTCAGAAAACCTAGATACTGAATTTATAATATATATATATATTATTAAAAAACGTTTTCAGTTTTTTCTCTCTTTAAAATATACACATTTCTCTCGTTTGAATATATATACACACCCACACACATATATGTATATATATATATGTACATATATATATATACATATATATATATATGTGTGTGTGTGTGTGTGTGTGTGTGTGTGCATTACAAAAGAATAATTTTAGCAAGAAATTTGAGATAATGAGAGAAAAATGAAAAGGTTGTACATACATACATATAGGTGTCTGTATATTTATATAATGGCCAGTAATCTTAACATTAATTTATATTTTTCATAAAATTTTATAATTATATTAAGAATTTTTCAATTACACAGCATATTTTGTATATCTAAGTAAATCGTGCTATATATTTATATTCCTTATATATATATATATATATATATATATATATATATATATATATATATATATATATATATATATATATAAATAAATGAAGATAAAAGAAAAACTTATCTTCGGCGTCGTCTCTCGGCCTCTGAGGGACTTCATGAAGGCAAAAGCTTACATGCTTTCCTTTTGCGTCATTCAGATTGTCCTTTCACAGATAAACTCTATCTATCCCCACGCACACACAGATATACATACATACATATATATATATATATATATATTCAAAATGTTATATGATTACATTTTTATAAAATACCTGCCCAAATTATTTCTATCTGTAATTATCCTATTTTTGTATTTGTAACTACTACTACAATTACTAGTCAGACGACAAACCCTAACAGTAAAATGCTCCTCCTCTTTATTTTCCTGTATTTCTTTTCCATCCTTTTCTCTCTATTTCGCTTTATTTCTCTTTTATTTTTTACTTTCCAGACTGTATTTTATGTCGTGAACATTTATTTTCCTGACATGATAACAAAAAGCAATTCAAATGTAGCAAAATTTATCGCTTCAACATTTCATAAATCACTTTCACAATTCTATTATAAAATGAGCAATGAAACTAATGATATTATTCTTGGTACAACAAATCTGGTGGAAAACAATCGTTGTGATAATAGGAGGAGGAAATTTGATATGATGAATAAATGGTCAATTGTCATATTAATATTACTAACGCTGCTCCAGTTTCTACGACGACCAATACTACTACTAATACTATAATTAATAAATGCAAGAGAAAATATAATAACTTCAGTTGTCCATCTCTGTCTTCCAATAAATGGAACAATGAAAATAATAATAATAATAATAATAATAATAATAATAATTATTATTGTAATCAGCAGTACAACTCAAACATTACGAAGAGCTTTATCTATATAAAATGTGTATGAACTTTTTTTTTGTTTATTTGTTTTTTTTGTGGAATGGGCGGGGGGTACAAAAATGATCAGTGGAAGATATCAAGAAGTCATTTCTGACATTAGGTCCCTGGCTGGGACCCAGTTAGAAATGGGTATAAGCAGAAAACCAAGGAAATAATAATAATAATAATAATAATAATAATAATAATAATAATAATAATAATATCATCGACAAAAACGACAGATTTCGATATTCACACTTCTTTTTGTTCACTGAAATGTTCTCATTCCGGCTTACCGCCCACAATTTTACCAATGACGATGAAATATAAGGTTTTTTTTCAAGGAATTCTCGATCTGGTCGACAACTTTTAATTATCTTCCCGCAATAAGAATAAATTTGTTTTTAAAAGAGACCACTTTTCTGCATCACGGCAGTTTTTGGAAATCATAGTGTTACCTGACTTAGATCATTGGTACCGATAGTAAAATCCCTACTATCTCACCCACTAAGTATAGCAAGTAATAAAAATATGATTATATAATTCTTTATGCTCCTTAGTCAACATGCACGTTACTTTCTCCTAGTAATGGACTATTCCGTTTCGATCTCGAAGAAAGACAAAAAAAAAACTTATCATCGATGCTCCTAGATTTTAGTAAAAAAGTAAGAAAGAAAGAAAGGGAAGACAGTGGGAATGGTAAGATTCTCATGTGTTTAACACCTGCTTCAATGAAATAGAAAATGTTATCAGATTTGAGTTTTTCATTTGTGCCCTTTTAAGTCTTCAAATAATGACCAGCCTTGATATTTGTGATTATTATTCGAATATTTTTTTAAAGTTCTTAAGCTCAAATTTATAACGATGCAATGAAAGAATTTCCACAGGGATAAAAAAAGTGGAACATAAGGAGCTTATTCAATCATTAACATAAGCCTTAACATTCATCAGAAAAATCCCAACAGAAAGATTTTCATGGGTATTTCTTGTACTAATTAGAAGTTTTAACATGTATATATTTATTTTTCTTGGTGAATTAAGATGAGCGACAGTAAATATCTCGTTCCGAACCACAGATTTGCAAGTCACTTGCCTAACCTTAATTATTTGGCTATGTCCTCCTAGCGCAATGATTCCCAAATTGTGCGGAGACAGTGAGGCGGTATGATTAAAAGGCAATCAAAGATTTAGAAACACTTTCAAAAAAATCAAAAATAAATATGATTTTAAATTTTAAAATATTATTACGAATTGTAATTGCATGCATGAGTCCCAGTATAAGTTGTTATAAATAATTATTATCCGATTTTAACATTATGATATTTTTACATTATATCAAGTATTAAGAACATAGTAACTAGATTCCGCAAATTGGAGGAGAGAGTTAATAATGATAATGTTCTAACTTCAAATCCGTGGTTATCTCCCTTGAATCCTTTCTCAGTTTTCGTCCTCTTTTATCGCATAAATTTGGTGAAAATGCAGCCCAGAGAAAAATGTTTGTGAACCACTGCCATACTGGCTGCTACTCTATAAAATTTTACTCATGAGGATTATGCGCTAATTTTATCAAAATCTATCACCGTATCGCGCACATTTGTCTGTGATCACGCTCTTGATATACATATTTTAAACTTAATGATATGCTGGCTATATTGGGCTTCTTATATTTTAAACAATTCTTCTTGCTGGCATGCTGTACTCTTACGCAGTAAGAAAAAAACATTGTTGGGTGTAAAGGTATTAGTTGGTTTGGACTGGAGCGTTAGAAATAATGACGAAGATGATTTCAAAAAGATAGAAAATACTGGAAATTTGATGGAGCGTTACTAATACCCAATAACTGTGTTACTAAAATCTGTTCAGGCATAAATGAGTGTTGCATTATTGAAAAGACTTGGTGTTATTTGATCCCTTCGTAAGAAACACTAGATTATGAGGAAGCGACAACAATAAAATAAAAAAAAAATATCGAATCAATTAGTGGAATTTCGAGGAGACAGAAAACTTATTCACACGAAAACCCGCTAAATACAGTTATGCTTCAATTTCATTAAAAAAAAAAAGAAGGTAGTTTTATCAAATATTAAAAGAAAAATAAAGAGAGAAATTTAGAAAAAATCGGAAACAAAACCTTGAAAGAATAATCAATGGATACAAGTGAATAAAATCAAAACAATGGTATTTAGTAGGAGAATATGTATCAAAGATTAAAGAGAAAAAAATACTGACAATACACGGAACAGCAGTTGATGAGAACATTGTAGACAGTATGAAATATTTCAGGCGACATACTCTATTCTATACTTAGTGTTAATTGCTACGTAAGAATTTCAATAGTAACAAAAGTATCAATTTTAAACCTTTTACTTTTAAACGTTCAGTTGAACATAGGCGAAGGGACTAGCAAGAAAAGGAAAAATGTTAAAACATAGGTAAAAAAGGCTCATTGCTTTTCCCAAACAAAAATGGAACATATTTAATGGTTAGAAATCAAGGTAATGGTGCACTATTTATATTATTCGAACTATTGTCCTCATCTTTGTCACCATATTTATTACAACACTCTGGTTGGAATGTTGAACTGAAGCCTTTATTTCGCTCACTGGGGTAGAGTGTTCTAGTTCCACGTGCCATGTTTAATAGATGTCAGTTCTCCCCTGCCTTAACCGGGTATTGAACTCACACTCTTTGGGTCCTGTCACGGGATCTAACCAACGCCTTTATCCACTGTGCCATGTGTCCTTAAGCGCAAGGATGATGGGATCCGGAAAAGAAGAAAGAGCCGTCCAGTGTGTTGTGGATTCAAGGCCGAGACAAGATGAATTATATATATATATATATATATATATATATATATATATATATATATATATATATATATATATATATATATATATATATATATATATATATATATATATATATATATATATATATATATATATATCGGATTTAAAATATAATTATTAAGTAGTTGCAAGCGACGAAAGTATCGCCATTAGATCATTTCTTCGACAAAAATAATATCAATAATTTTTTTTTATTAACATTTAAATTTATATTGGACATACGTCCTGACGATTGCGTCTAGCATTAAACAAACTGTTACCTCTGGGGGTTGACTTCAATGTACACTTTTTAACTCATAAATATAGCATATCTTAAAATTATATTTTATACACACACATAGATATATATATATATATATATATATATATATATATATATATATATATATATATATATATAATGGACATAAATACGATTTTCTAAATCAAATTTAAGAGTATTTTATGTTTATTTCTAAAAATGTTTCGAATGGGAACATTTACATGATTATAACAATAACAACAAAAAGATGTAAAACTCGTTAAAAGTTAAAATTTTAAGTAAGTTTAGATTTCTTCGTAATTATAAATTCAGTATCTAGGTTCTCTGAAAAAATATGACCATGACATAAGGAAAATTTACTGATATCAAGTCGGTTTCCCAAAAACATGATTAATCTCTGAGTTCTATGTTAAATTTGGCATCGCCTGTTTTATTAGTGTCAAAATTGTCTAATAAAAATAATTTGGGGAAACGATTTATCGTTCATGTTTTAAATTTGGAATCAAAAAATATCAAACAAAAAATGTTTATAAAAATAATATAATGAAGAAAACACACAGCCTTACAGTAATTGATTATTAAAATGAAAATTATGATTATTGCTCAAACAAATGTCATTGAAATTTTCATGGCTACCTTCCCTATTTACGTAATTAATACTTCTGTGGACAACAATCACTGCAATATGAAAAATATCACTTATCTAATAGAAGATTGCAACTTATTTAAGAAAATGCATTGATTTAAAAATGCACTTTATATGGATATACCTGTATATGTTTCTAGAGGTTGTTAAAGTGTGTCGGGTTTAAAGAGACTCATTCACTTAATTTTAATTTTTTAATAAAAAATAATGATGGCCATGTACGACAACGACGTGACGGATGGCCACAGGTATATATATATATATATATATATATATATATATATATATTAATAAACAATAAAACCCATAATTACCTGGTATGGGGAATAGCATATTTCAGCAGACGAATTATTTTATATTTTATATTACTCGGATCCATTTGGATTTTATAACGGAACACAGTCCACACCGCGATTTGATAAAACAGACGATTGATATCTTCGTCTACCGACATTGGCCATTCCTCATATCAGGTAATTTTGGATTTTTTTTTTGGGGGGGGCGGGGGGTATTAATTATATTACTCTGTATTACATAGAGCTCTTTTTGTGGATGAGTTTTAACATTTTATATTACTGGGATTTTCTGTGTACACATGTTTAAGTATACATCCATTTTTTTTTTATTAAACAGTGATATTCAAATTTACTGTGACCGTTTTGAAAAACATTTGTAAAAAAATGTGTCTCACATCAGGAAGCGAGATAGAAATGCATTTTTCTATATCGAGAATGGAATTTCTTTAAGAAGTCTTTCAATCTCTAACCTGTTAATAATTAATTTCACTGTTTAATAATGTAAACTAAATATAATCTTTATAGTAATAAGACATAATATCGGTTTAAAAATAAATGTGAATATATATGAAAATATATATATATATATATATATATATATATATATATATATATATATATGTATATATATATATATATATACTTTGATTTCAATAATAAACCTTAACTGTTGGATGACAGTTTCATCCTCAAGCGATGTTTGGAATAACTAAGCAACGAAATGTTTTACTCATTTATAAGTAAATTTATAAGATAAATGTATAAGTATATATATATATATATATATATATATATATATATATATATATATATAAATATATATATATATATATATATATTTCTGAGATGAGGCATTATGTACAATATTTTCATTATTCGGACTATTATCCTCCCCTTTGTCGCCATGTTTATCACAACGATTCGGCCGTTGTACGCTCCGGAATTCTTCAGGTGGTTGGATTGTCGAACTGAACCCTTCATCTAACGCCTTGAGGATACATGCCACAGTGGATAAAGGTGTTAGTTAGATCCAGTGACAGGAGCAAAAGTGTGTGAGTTCAATACCTGTTTAAGACGGTGGAGAATTAACAGGAGATAACTGATATCCATTAGACATGGCACGTGGAACTAGAACAGTCTACCCCAGCGAGCGAAATAAAGGGTTCAGTTCGACATTCCAACCACCTGAAGAAGTCCGAAGCGTACAACGGCCGAAACGTTGTGATAAACATGGCGACAATGATAAGGACAATAGTCCGAAAAATGTAGATGGTATATATATATATATATATATATATATATATATATATGGGGTTATCATAAAATACTTTCATAACCTAAAACGATTTATGTTTCAGCGATCCCACACACACGCAGGCACGTAGGTACTTACGCACAAAGAATACTTATAGTTTTTATATTTAACGGGGCATTAGCATCGTTCTGTTGATAGAATTAGAAAGAACAGACAATATCTGTTTGTCAGTGTCTAATTTTTTGTCCTAGTATTCTCTGTTTCGTATATGGACATTTAGAAATTATGTTCGAAATTGTAAGTAAATTCATAGACATGCACCTCACACTCCTACAGAGTGACTGGCCACCTATCAAAACTCAGTGTAATCCGTGCACATATCGACCACCTCATTTGAATGACCAAATAAAACTGTCAATATGAGAAACAACAAGTAGTGGATAATAAGTGGAAAAATGCAAATGTATATATATAAAACCCTTTAAGTTATTATTATAAAAATGAAACACCCCACATCAAATAAAATATAATTTACCAGAGAAGAGATTTTCTTGATCTGCATATGATATATTTAATGGGTTAATATGCATAAAAAAGCGATACTTAAATTTAAAAATGCATTTTAAAAATGAAATATCTTTCTTCAGGCATTTATTTTGTTTTAATTGCAACTTAATAGGTTAAGTTTAATATTTTCAATAAATAAATTACTTTGCTGTATTTCAAATCGAATTTACTTTGATTGGAATTATTCTTTTATCAGTAAAATCGCTAAAATTGTCCATATTGACAAATTTGTTAACACAACAGTATTCTCTATATTAAAAAAAAACATTTAAAAATATGAAATATACTTTTTTGAAACGTTATTTTAAAAAAGAAATAGTCTAATGTTTAACACAGCAAAAAACATTTTTTTTATCACGGACTTAAGGAGTTAAGTATCGATAACCCAATGTTTGAGAAATTTATCTAAGGAATCGATTTTTGATATAAAATTATATGACAAATACAAGGTAAACAATTTTTTTTATATTTTTTAACTAGCCAGTAATCTTGAAAATTTAAAATAGTTTAAACATTCTATTTTATTGAAATTTAGGTACATTAGATTTATAGTCTTACATAAAAAGACACTATTTAAGGAAATGTTACCAATATACTTTAAATTTACTATAGTTACTGTTCTTATTTTCTGATAATGTAATATATAGACAAAAAAAAAAAAAAAATGAAATTGGCAGGTTAATATGCGCACAATAAAAAAAATCAAAATTCTTTTTTTTTAAATGCTGGGGTTGAAGAGTTATAGTAAGCTACTTATTATTAATAAACACAGTATTTACTTAACCACTTGACCGATATAAATTAATACAGAATAAAAAATGTAAAATAATTCTAATTTTAATAAATTACAAAAACTAAAAATATGAAGACAATTCTAGTAAAAATTCACAATTCATCGATTTTCTTTCATAAAACAATAGTGGCATAATATATTTTACTCATAATAGCAATTAAAAGGATAAAAAGAATGTCCAAATCAATCTGTTTTTCATAGGAAAAAGACGCAAAAATTTCCTATATTAATATATGCTAATATATGCCATATATACATATATTAGGTTGGTGCAAAAATAATTACGTAATAATGTCGTTTTTTTACGTAAAAAATACGTAAAAAAACGACATTATTACGTCATTATTTTTGCACCAACCTTATATATATATATATATATATATATATATATATATATATATATATATATATATATATATATATATAAACAAGATATTTAAAGAAATTTTCACGTTTCTAAAAAAGCTAAAAGTCATTTAGTCATTCCTCTGAATAATAACAAACACATTTTGACGATAAAAATGTTTATTAAATTTTGAACATATATATATATATATATATATATATATATATATATATTGTTTTTAATACCGCCTAGTTCCAGTTGCACCATTACACATGACATCACTGTAATTTTCCAAAGAATACAATGATGCATAAAATGGTTTCTACCAGCCACACAGAGACCAGTTTTAGGTCTTGTAAATGGGTAAATCGGCCAAAAACACATGATAAGAAAACAAAAACATACAAATAACTTCTGATAGTTTGTCCACGATTTTAATCTCAGTATTCAACATCTTATTCAACAGATGTGAAAAAAAGAGACAGAGCTTTTCTATTTGTATCAAAGTTGTTTGTGTGTGTATATATATGTGTGTGTCTGTGTGTGTGAGAGAGAGAGAGAGAGAGAGAGTGTGTGTGTGTGTATGTGTGTGTTTGATAAAGATATCATTTTTTATATATGAAGAATAATGTACTGGAGAAAGAAATATAATAAAATGAAAAAAAGATTTTGTCTGACGCGTTTCGACTTTTAGGACTTCAACGGACTGCATGCGCACAAATGGTAGTCGCTGTGAATTTTAACTTTAAATATTTTTTTTATGTCTTTTGCGTATATTATCTAGCAGATTTCTTTTAGATTCTATTTCTATATAGACATACCAAGTACCTGTTGACGTTTTCACATAAACACTCAAATGTGTTTAAAATTAGTGTGTCACATAAAGCAACAGAAGAATAGTAATTGTTGGTTATTGGAATTCATTCCATATACACCAATCATATACTTGGGTATATATATATATATATATATATATATATATATATATATATATATATATATATATATATATATATATATATTCAAATAATACCTCAAATCTGTTTTAAAATTAGTGGTGTAATTTCCTTATGATAATAAAAAGACAGACATATAGATAGATAGATAGATAGATAGATAGATAGATAGATATTTACTACTAATAAAGATAAAGTGCACTCACGCTTACAAAGGTAACACAATGTACTTAATGTTGAAAGACAGCTTATTGTTGTATTAAACAATAAAATAGATTGCATTTCTAAGTACCTCTACTCATCGGACTTTCTTGCTGTCATGCCAATATTCAAGTAGAGATTAATAGTATATATATTATTAATAAAAATAACATATTATTATTATTATTATTATTATTATTGTTGTTGTTGTTAATAAATATATACATACGTGTGTGTGCGCGTGTGTGTTTGTAAAAATTCAGATATAAATAAAATATATATGTAAAGACAATAAAAGAAAGACTTTTCTATCCCAAAGCGTTCAACATGAACGAAAAACGTTCGTATGAGAAAATATTTCTTTTGTATTTCTTTTATACACACACACACACACACACATATATATATATATATATATATATATATATATATATATATATATATATATATATATATATATATATATATATATATATATATATAATTTTCTTTAAGGCAAGTATCATTAAATACAACAGACAGAAGACAACGTACTAAGCAGCACAAGGTCCATAGTAACATTAGAGTGCTATTCAGAAACAATATCAAAATACTTGAAAAATCAAGCAGTAAAATCAGTCTCATGATCCCCGAAGCAAGATTCATACACAAAAAAAAAATAATCTATAAATAAAAACAATTATAATTTAAGAGACCCATCATCAAATGTACTATATAAAAATAAATAAATAAACACCCACACCTTGCCAACTTCACACTCTCTTTCCCTACGTCACTAAAAAACACTATTTCTACGGAAAGTTACCATTTGTCTCTAATTAACCTGAAGAATGTCGAAAGTCTGGACCATATTTCTTTCGAAATGAACTTTGGACAATTTCTGACGGAATTTTCTCCTTATCTGAAAATGATTATTTGCAATTTGAAAAATCGATCAATAAAATTAATCGACACAAAATACCTATTGCCTTTAATACATATATATATATATTTAATACGCGCGCGCACACACACACATACATATATATATATATATATATATATATATATATATATATATATATATATATATATATATATATATATATATATATATATATAGTGTAAGAGAGTGTTGTGTAAACAGACAAATGTTATGATGGACATTATGATGGTGATTTTCTAATCGTAGCTTAGATGTGGCATAAGACCGAAAGTACGGGATACTCATTGAGGATCGAATACAGTACTCGATCATAATTTTTCTAGCCATTTACACCACGCCGAGGTACCAATGATGGGCAGTGATGTCTTTATGCGTAGATATTCTGGACAAAACTGTCTGAAAATTTTTCTTCCAGCTTTTAAATATTAAATACAAAAAAAAAATCACTACCCATCGTAAGTTTCCTGACATAACATTTTTGAGGTATATATCGTCGATTTTTTCCTTAAAGAGACATAAAATAACTCGTATATCGGCAGTTCAAGCCTTTTTTTTTACTATAGCTCTATTCATCCCTGCTTTTATATCAATTAGCCTTAATAAAACTCAACAATAAAAGAGATATCAATATTCTTATTATTGGCTATCATCTTTGACTTCGCGGCTGTAAAACGAAATACACAGGCTTTATATCCTGTTTTACGACATACCAAGTACCTGTTTACGTTTTCACATAAACTCTCAAATCTGGTTAAAAGTAGCGGTGTACATAAAACAATTGCCTAGTGATAATAACATGTTGTAAAATGACTATCTTGTGGCTGACGACAGTAAAATAAAACCAAGCAAATGTTTCATTTGTTTAGTTTAAATGTATACAACGAGTGGTTACAAAGTTCGGATTCCGACTATGAAACCCAGGTTCGAATCTCGGCATTGTTCAATCTGGAAGGTGACATCTTGATATTGCTTCCATCTCAATTCTTAGGAGAGAAATTTGGTAGATTAAATAAAGATTAAATATTCTTCGCTGGTTATTTTACTCATTGTACCCGCGTATCTGTTCAACCTGTTGATACGCCCTCCTCCAGAAACTGTAAGAACTTCTCAGTCTAGTTGCAGAATAAACCACAGGTTGTCGAACAAACACATATGTGCATGATGATGCTACAGAGGCATACACGTATACAGGCGGACGCACATTATGCAACTGCATACTCAGCGTGAGCAAAGCTTTGACGCAGGTGGTCCAAAAATTGTTCATTGTTTTTTTTTTTAGTTTCTTATTTTCTGGTCAAAGCATTTTTTATTAGTATAACGGATGTCAGCGTTGAAGTTGTAATCAGGGAGCCAAATTCAAATTACAGCGTTAGCCCCCTGCTTTCATTTTTCATAAATTTAATTGGGAAAGGCATGAAACCGTAACTTCCCCCTTAGCTATGGTTAAATAGCCGGACAGAGTTTTCTAATTTTGGTTGGTAATCCGTCTAAGATAAGGAAATCTGCAAGTTCAAAAAATGGTGACGACAACAGGAAAACCACTCCACTATATTCCCCAAGAATGTATGGCTATTCGTAGATAATAAAGAAACAGTATCTGAGGAGAGTCATAATCACCTATATTCCTAAGAGTGACATGGCTTAAAAGAAAGCCCTGAAAATTAAATATCTATCATAGTTTCTAGTGGGTGGTGTAAAAACTAAGTTAAAATGGTTAACTTTCTCGTTAGGTACACTTTCCCTATTTAAAATATACGCATAATTCAACTAGTAGCAAATATGAGAAACTCTTCAGTTTTGTTTTTTTTTAATTTTGAATGTTCTAAACGTGTAAATAAATTATTATTTTATTAAATAAAGCATAGTCAACGATTATAACTCATTTTAACCAGTATTTAATTTGATATTAGTAAATTTGCGATAAAAAAACAAAAAAAATATCAGATCTAAACACGAGGCAAAATGTTTGATAATATAAAATAGTGTTGCTGTGAAAATATGCAGATAATAAATTAGTGTTAATTACTTGTAATAATTATATCTATAATAACTTAATTTTTCTCAATATATTTTTCATTAATTCCTGGGCAGAGACAAACTTTTTCTTAAAAAATATAAAGGCAGGCAGTTCTTTGAAACCTTTTCTGTAAATTTGGATGTGAAATTGTTTTCGGCAACCTCTTGAAATTGGTCTATATTTAAAAAAAAAAGTTTTATACATCAAAACGTTTGCAGCGATGGGAAAATTAATAATCGATTGGTGCAAGGTCAGGAGAATATAGCAGGTGTAGTAGAACAGACAACCCGAGTCTATTTTTTTCTGTTATTCTTGCTGTATGCGGCCTTCTCATAGAGGAAATCCTCATTTATTATCTTTACTTGGGCAGGTCTCGTTTCAACCAAACTTTCATGGACATGTTGCAGCTGCTAGATGTATAAACGTGCATTTAGTGTTTCATTGCGTTTTAAGAAATGTAAACCAATAATACTCCAACAATCCAATATTAACATTCTTCCATGGAGAACAGCATTTGGTATCATTTGTGGAGACTTATCTTTTTTAATCCTCTATATTTTGCGTTGACCATTTTTGTATGTAACCTACTGACCATCTCCTGGTATGATATTCATCATTAAACTTTAGTAGGGAATTAAAAGAGTAGTAATAAACACAGTGAGTAGCAATAAGAAAAACCGGATCGGCAATAAATAAATAAATAAAATAGAAAACAACATATTACATCCGATGCTTGCATCTACTAAATCTCATGCAAAAACTGTGACTTAAAATATGTGGGTGAAACATGTAGGTCCGCAAAATCTCGTGTTTTCGAAAATAAACGAGATATTCGCCTCGGAAATTTAAACAATGCTTTAGTTGTACACACAACTAAAGCAGATCATAATTTCGATTGTGATTCCGTGAAGATTTTAAAATATTTTCATAAAAATCTTAGGCGGATTTATGAAGCAGGCATAATATCCACGCACGGTGAATACTAGACCTGGCTTCTTTAGTATTTCCTATTTTCTAGCGAGATTAATGCTCGACAAGCGTATATATAAATTTTAGATCAAAATAGCATTCTTTTCATTTTTCATTTTTCATTCAAAATACTCAAATTTTAGGAATACGTTTTCACAGCGTCAACCACGTGACGACAACGTGACCATGTTTAAACGGAACGCTGATCTTATAAAACTTTCAGTTATCTTATGTCCATCGTCTTTGTCATGTTGAATTGATAATGTTAATTATATTTTATGAATATGTCCTGAAGATGGTTTATTAGACCGAAACGTCCGACGTTGACATTATATTAACATTAAAACAGTATAATTGCATATAAGGATTTTTGTTTGTTTTTTCAGTATATTTTTCTTCATATATATATATATATATATATATATATATATATATATATGTGTGTGTGTATGTATATGGGAAGAGAAAGACTGCTGGAAATTTAATTTATAAGTGCAAATTGTAGCGTCATACTTGAAAAAAAGTCGAACATTTACAAAAAAATACAAAAAAAACAAAAAAACAATTGTGTTATTGCAATATCCCACGTGTTATTCTGGAAAATTATCGGCATGTCCTAGAAGGGATTCAAAATAAAAATTCTAATATGAAGATAATAGATTATAGGTTTACCCAATATTTCTCAGGTTCAACTAAAAAACGCTTAATAGAAAGAACGAAGTGTTTTGTATCTGACACTCACCTCTTCAGGCTGAAAAACCATCGGTTTATAGGACATAAAGAGGTAAGTTTATAGGACATAAAGAGGTAAGTTTATAGGACATAAAGAGGTAAGTTTATAGGACATAAAGAGGTAAGTTTATAGGACATAAAGAGGTAATGCAATGAAATATGGTGTGTTGTTAGCGTAAATTTGGTTGGGATCATGAATTTACATAATGATGTCGACCTGTGCACGATTCCTTTAATAAATAAATATATTTTCTTGAATGAAGAATCAATCGATTCATGAGCTTGATGGAAACATGCGTTTATAATGCATCTTACTGAAATTTGAGGATTATTTAAAATCATTAAATTTACGTCATAAGGAAAAGGGGCGTAAGTGCACTTAATGGGGAATTGGAAAATGTTAGTTTTCTTCTCAAAGCGAATTATATTTCAGGATTATAAATTAATAAAAATATTTAACATCTTTTCGGTTTTTCACTAGTGATGGAGAGAGAGTACGCCATCTCAAATTACCTGCACCTTCTCCAACTTGCTTGGTGACCACATCATTGTCATGGAGTTTCTTGTCTTTCTCAGTTCCTTCAGTTAGGCTTTTGATATCTTTGCATAGTTGCCAGAGTGCCAAATATTATAGGTCCGTTTTCAAACTTAATGAGTAGTAGTACGATTACTTCTGTTAGTTTTTATGCTTTCTTCAAAATTTATTTCTTCTAGATTAGCCTTATCACTCTAACATCATGTTAAATTTTGTTAAAATTATTAATGACCGGCTTTGGTCGTACTAAACAGGCTGTCTTACACATCAATTCCCTGGTCAGAACTTAGCATTGCTTAACAAGATACATCGTGTATCCAGACTAATTAGTGGTAAGTGAAGCACCTTTCACCCGTACATAATTGCAAAAATATTGGTGCGGATTATCATGCAACAAATACGAGCAAGATGCCACACTTGAACTGACCAACTGACCATGCCTATAAGTGATAATAATAATAATAATAATAATAATAATAATAATAATAATAATAATAATAATAATGGGAACATCAACAAATACCCGTTTAAATTGGAGCCTTCGGATTGGTTGGAAAAGATTCCAGTAGACTAATTGAAAGAACCCCTGGAAGCACATGCCTTAAAGAAATACTAAAAAATTGTTCTCGCGAGTAGAGCCCACACCTTACGATGGACTTTGTCGATGTAATTTTTTTTACAGTGGAAAATGTCATGATCCCATTTCTAACAGTAGGTCCCTGGGCGGGACACGGAAAGAAATGAGTACACATCAGAAATCAAAGGAAATAATAATAATAATAATAATAATAATAATAATAATAAGAAGAAGAAGAAGAAGAAGAAGAAGAAGAAGAAGAAGAAGAACTCGGCACAGTGAAGTCGGCCAATAACTGCATTGAATAATATGCTACATGTACGCGAAGGAAACTGCAAGAAAGTGGTATGAACTCCACCCACGGACAGAACAAAGCTAATCGTGACATTGTGATGAAAGAAGACAAAAACAGACATCGTGATCAAAGATGACAAAAAAATATGCTTTCTTATTGACATGGCCGTCCTTACAGACTATAATCTATCTTTGAAGATCTTCAAAAAAACTCTAAAAATACAAGGATCTTGAAGTGTTAGATGAGGACATCAATAATTCCAGTTTTACTTCGATCCCTCGGATTGAATGATAAATGTCCCTATAGACTAACTAAGGGATTCTTAGTAAACTATACTTTAAAGAAATGCAAAAAGATATAAGCAGAAGTACAGCTCACAATTTTCGAAGAGCTTCATCTATGTAAAATGTACATGATCTGAGGGCTATTTTTTCTTTTCTTTTACAAAAATACTCAGCGAGAAATGTCATGATGCCATTTCTGACTTTAGGTCACTGTTTGGGATCCGTTATGAAACGAGTATACAACAGAAACCAACGTATGTAAAACAATAATAATAATAATACGATAATTATCAACATTATTACATGAAAGCAATCATAATAGCAGTAAAATTAATATGGACGTAGCATAACTGTTATACATTATAATTATTTAAAAGTTGAATTTTCACTCCAGTATTTGATCGTGAGACTTATTGTAAAGAAAGTATTAACAAAAAGAGCAATGTCATATCAAGCCACTTTTCCTGAAGACTCTCAGCATCGAGGTCACCACCTATATCAAGGCCCTCGACTCGATTTTCAAGTCTTTGATCAAGGTTATTCTAGAAGGATTCTACTCACTTCAAACATTGAACATATGACCCTGGAAAGTGTGGTTGAGTATTTTCACGAGCCTATAATTATTTAGATGTGAATTTCCTAGCTATCAGGATTTGAATCATTAGGTTAATACGACGTCAACTGGGACATCAAACTGAGGTTGTTGTCGTGGACGTGATGGCAAACACGTAAAAAAATTACCTGATTCCATAATATCTTCAGGTGCTCCGTTTTATTGAATACATTTTCCTGTTTTTGCAAATTTAATATGCTTATATTTTTTGGGGGAGGGTGGGGAAATTAAAGGAAATATTCTACTGAATATATTTTTCACTTAATACTATAATACGCAAACTTATTACACACAGATGCACAGCGAGTAAGAGAGGGAGGGAGAGAAATATATAAATAAACTATACATAAAAATATTTATGTTTGTGTATATTATATATATATATTTATATATTGTATATATATATATTGTATATATATATATATATATATATATATATATATATATATATATATATATATATATATATATATATATATATACACACACACACACACACACACACACACACACGATATCTCGTGGGTAGAATCTCTGGCTAATGCGAAATCGGTTGGTTTTCGATTCCGGATTGAAGTAATCGTATGTCTAGCGAAACAGTCTATCTGTGGCTGACTATGTGTATATATATATATATATATATATATATATATATATATATATATATATATATATATATATATATATATATATATATATATGTAAATAAAAGGAAGAAGTTATAGTAGTTCCAACGAGACAAAAGTGTGGATATTAAAAAAAAGAGAGAAACCGCAAACGTTTTTGGTTTTAATGTGGATCTTTTAAAAAAGTATTATGCGTTATTTTCCCTAATTTTCTTACACGTGTTACCGGTCTCGCAACAGTTATCAGGCGCGTTCGAAGTTTCCTCATTCCTGATCGCATTTCAAACGAACTAGTCCGAATCGAGCACCGAGTCGCAATGACTTTCGACGCAAGGATCGATCACTGAAGCGAGCGCTTGGAAGGGACGCGAGAATTACTCCTCAACTTGTCTCCGTCGACCGAAAAGACCTCCGGCCTTGAATATGCACGACAGGTAATGCGGACGGCAAACGTTATTGACTAGCATCGGACCAAACAAAAGCAACGGACAACACCGACGACGACGACGACTTCAAATACGTGTGTGTGTGTGTTTCAGCCGCATTTTTTATATACCAACCGTAAAAGAAAAGAAAATAATTTAAAATAAGTTTCTTTAGTCTACAACCAAAACTGCACGTATGTATATAAATTGAGATTGCCACTTCTTTGCAGAAGGGCATGTGTTCAATTTTATATTGAGCAAGCGTGAGCTTGGAAATGACTTCAAATACTCATGCATGGCTTGCAAGATTATCCGGTCCTCATGCAATCTTATTCAACACTTGTCACCTGCTGCCAACCCACATACGTTGTATCAAAAATTACATACGTGTTTTTGTAAGTGGTTTTCGTTTGCTGTCAACATAGTCTGCTTGGGATTGCTTGCTGTCATCAGATCATAGATGAATATCAAGACTCTGGTGAGGTAACGAAACATTCTCACAGATGTTAAATATATGTTCGGACTGAAATCCGTTTTTCAAGAGCCCGTTTCAAGATTACCCGATTATCCTGATTTTCTTTGAACGCTTTGGAATGATCATTTATCTTTCTCCACAGCACTGATCGATTTTCTGTCGACGTCTGTATCAATGCCAGCCTGTTTTTAACACACACAAACTCTCTCTCTCTCTCTCTCTCTCTATATATATATATATATATATATATATATATAGGTAGTGGTTGATGAACGGTTCTCGGTCGATCAAGAAAATGTTCCATTCTGACGTTTCGGCATTTAGCCAGATTTGGGGAATAGTTCGGCTTGAGAATGTTTCAGTACTCTTTACTATATGGATTAAAACGAAGTATTTTATATTTATATAAAATGCACCATTTGTAATCATAATATTTATAAATGCTATTGTACATATTGATTACTTGCAGGGAGATGAATCCATTCCCCCAGGCTGACTAGAATTAAATAATAAAAAAACAAAACAAACTATAATATATTTGTTATTATTAATAGATGAGGCAATTATTTCAACAACATATTGATTCGAATACAGAATTATTCTTCTAAGTGCAGTTTCCTTTCAAGACGCCAGCGATCATGGATCTCCATAAACTTCTATCCTTAGTAAATGTTGTCTTTTCACCATCCCTAATAATCCCTGTAGATAAATGCGTTGATTGAAGTAATCCAGAGGATTGACCCAAAGAGTTGTGGCTACAGAAGAGGTGAAAAAAAAACTTGGAGAGTTCAGTTACTAAAAGCGAAATAGCTGAACCAGAAGCTGAGATATCCGGAAGAGGCATGGCACGTGGAACCGGAACAATCTACCCCGGTCGATAACATAAAGGGTTCGATTCGAAATTGTAATCACCTGACAAAGTCCGGAGCAGACAACGACTGAAACGTCATGAATATGACATCAAAGATGAGAACAACAGTCCGAAAAATGTAAATAGTTTTAACTTTTTCACTGTTTTTATTTTATTTTTTTTCAATTTGTTTCTTATTTCGTTCTTTTTTTATACACATTCTAGCTAATGTTTTTGTTAACATTTATTTTATTCTTTTTTACCGCCATTATGGCTCACTGTTTCCTTAATTTCCTTCTTCTCACCTTTCTAGTTTTCCTCTCGTTCTTTCTTTTCAGCTATCATAGATATTTATTCTTTCGCGCTAATATAAGCAATTTCTCAATTCACTAATTTGCTTATCTCTGTAAATGGTCATTGCAAATTATACATTAAAATTACTTCTGGCTTTTATTTCATTAAACAATATTTCTATCTTTGTGTTTGTTTATTTGCCCGGATAACAGGATAGCATCCTTATCCAGAACTGTTATGAATACACACACAAAAATACACATCGATGCAAAACCCCAAAGAAGCGCGTGATGATGTTCTGAGTTTGTAATTGACAAAATACCTCTAAAAGTTGCACGCTGACATGACGTAATCATTTACAGTAGATTAGTAACTCAAAAGCCAAACAACGACGATGCCATGAATATATTGAATATTTCATATCCTCATCTTTTCTTCTCATATTCCCGACGTTTCAACCCCAGTACGCTCCGGTCTTCTTCGGGTGAGTGGAATTTCGAATCGAACATTTTATTTCGTCCGCCGGAGTAGATGGTTCTAGTTCCACGTGCCATGCCTCTTCCGGATATCTCAGTTTCAGTTATTTCCCTTTAGCAACTCAACTCTCCAAGTTTTTGTTCAGCTCTGCTGTGGCCAGGTATTGAACTCACAACATTTCAGGTCAAGTCACTATGTTACTTCAGCCAACGCTTTATCCACTGGGCCACGTGTTCTTGCGGGATAAAAGGGTTCGGTTCGAAATTCCAATCACCTGAAAAAGGCCGGAGCATACAACAGCCAAGATGTCGTGAATATGACCACAAAGATAAGGACAATAGTCCGAAAAATGTAAATAATGTAAATAGTTACAATGTCTCATCTCAGAAACATAGAGAGATGATATTAAGTATATTACATATTCTTGTTCACGCATGTTTAAAGGAGCTATTTTATTTGGCAGCTGTATAAATATATTTATTTTACTTACAGTTGGTTCTACTTTCTACTCTTTCGTAGAGAACACTTACTGTAAGACAATGCATATAGAAAAGATTTTTTTTTTTTACATAATACATTACCTATGCTCGTCTCTATACATGCATCTATGCCTGGCTATATCGATAGATATGTATATAAAGTCAGATGCATTATGAAAAAATATATTCACATACATGGACGCAACCACACACATACACACACATATGTGTGTGAGCACGCGCATATGTGTGTGAGCACGCGCATATGTGTGTGAGCACGCGCATGTGTGCGTAAAAATTAAGATATAACTAAAATATATATCTGTACAAAGTCAGTATGATTAAAACCAAAGGAAAAGTTTCAGTGTGCCTTAAGTAGGATTTAAATTTAAAAAAAATTCTGTTTAACAATACTTGTTTCAAAATAAATCTTTACTTTTGTCTTGATAATGTCCATCAGAAAACTAAACGCGTCGGCTAAGAGAAGTTTTCCTTTTGCATTTATTCATATATATATATATATATATATATATATATATATATATGGAGAGACAGAGAGAGACTTATATATATTGTTACTTGGGTAGCAAAAAACTACGGCACCTTCCTCGACGAATTCCATCTTAACATGAAGAAACTGACTAGAGAACTGGAAAAGATTATCATAAAAAGAAATATAGACATGATATATCTACATTATTCAGTGAAACATGTTTAAATGAAGATATACTGCCAAATTACACGCACACACACACACACACACACACACAAAAACACGCACATCGACACACAAACATATTTTCTTCTCGTTCTTTCGATGAACAATTCTTCTTCTTCTTCATCTTCATAGTCTATGAACATCCTTTATTGGATGTAGGTTTTTCCCAGATGAATGGATCATTACCCTATCGCATTGGCCCAAAATCTGTGAGTAGGGGAGGATTTGATATGTTTGGGCGATCTTGTCTCTTCTTGATTCATGATCGCCCAAGAGTATTTGCCTAAGTTAATGTAACGTAGCTGATTTTTCCAACCAAATACAATGAAAAATTAAAAAGGCTGTATTGATTCATTGTTTTTTTCTTTTTTACCTCTTATCAACCTGCTGTAAGCTATTTAAAGCCGAAGCATATGTTTGCATTATAAGAATAATTATTTTCTTGCGAATG
Organism: Acanthosepion lycidas; assembly: GCA_963932145.1. Taxonomy (NCBI): domain Eukaryota; kingdom Metazoa; phylum Mollusca; class Cephalopoda; order Sepiida; family Sepiidae; genus Acanthosepion; species Acanthosepion lycidas. The sequence goes on along the minus strand of OZ010576.1, from coordinate 123,476,298 downwards.
GATATTGCATTAACAAGAAATAACAATTTTTTTATATAACAATCTTACTATTTAAACCGTAACTGAGAGGAAGGAGATGGATTCTTACCCTTCCCAAGGATATATACGCGTAAGGGAATCTAATAAACAAAACTGGATTGGATATCGGCTCTTCGATTACGCATTCCGATGGCTATTAGATCAACATTTTTAAAGAGTGAAGTATTCTTCGCGTACAGATCGTTTTGTCCCAAGTTTATTGCAATTTGTTAAGAGAAAAATGACACATTGTTGCATTCAATAAATTGACTTTAACTTTGCACGCATACATGTGAACACAATGTGTAATGCATCACTTGCTCTAACCTTTCTTTTGTCTAAACTTGATTAGGTTTATTTTATATAAATAATCATTTCTCTTACATATCATATTTTTTGGTAAGTCAAATACACCGCAAGTAAAGTTGACTTTATTCCCAATCTTCTTCCCAGTCATATCTTTCACATCATTCGATAACGCTCTATTTTGACTGACTTTTGAGTTTTGTACCGGGGGAACATCAGATTTTTTTTTAAGTACTTTAACACACCTTCCAAAGAAGAACTATAGAAAATGTAATTCTTCCTCCAAACCATTGGTCTTTCTTATATTTTTTTCAGAAATTCAGCTTTACTGTCTTCTACGAAACCATTCACTTCTGGCTTCGTAATTCAAATTGTACAAACAGAATTTGATACACCTGCGAAGCGCGCATGTGAATGGTAAACATATTCTCCTGAACTGAAATTTCGGCTGTTGAAATCTGGCACACCAGATGGTTTGCTTATGCTTTACAAAATTTGTCATGTTATCTTAAAAAGGGTTTTTGCAGATATATTCAAGCCAATAGTTTTTAAGTTTAGGCAGAGTTTCGTTTTAATTACTCTGTAAATCTTCTCTTTTTAATCCTGTAACTTCCGGTAATATATAAAATGATCCTTGTTTTCAATCAGACTGCATTTCAGTAAGTCTATCGATATTAACATCTGTCTATCGATATTAGTTTAGCTTAGAAATTCAAAAGGTCAAAAGGAAGTAGAAAATTTGTGAGATAACAATTTGTCAATTGTGAATGACACCACAAAATTAAGCGTTCAAACGCCTGGCTTTTATTTAGGTTAAAACTCCTACCAATACAGTAATAGGAAATGCTAATATCAGCTACAAGAGAAGTCAATCAACATCTATCTATCTATCTATCTATCTATTTATCTATCTATTTATTTGTCAACTGTGAATCACACCACGAAATGAAGCATTCAAACGCCTGAGTTTTATTTAGGTTAAAAGTCCTACCAATCAAATAATGGTAAATACTAATATCAGCTACAAGATATGTCAATTAACATCTATCTATCTATCTATCTATCTATCTATCTATCTTAGCCTGTTCAATATCTATCTATCTATCTATCTATCTATCTTAGCCTGTTCAATATCTATCTATCTATCTATCTATCTTAGCCTGTTCAATATCTATCTATCTATCTATCTATCTATCTATCTATCTTAGCCTGTTCAATATCTATCTATCTATCTATCTATCTATCTAAGCCTGTTCAATATCTATCTATCTATCTAAGCCTGTTCAATATCTATCTATCTATCTATCTATCTATCTATCTATCTATCTATCTATCTAAGCCTGTTCAATATCTATCTATCTATCTATCTATCTAAGCCTGTTCAATATCTATCTATCTATCTATCTATCTATCTATCTATCTATCTATCTATCTTAGCCTGTTCAATATCTATCTATCTATCTATCTTAGCCTGTTCAATATCTATCTATCTATCTATCTATCTATCTATCTATCTATCTATCTATCTATCTATCTTAGCCTGTTCAATATCTGTCTATCTATCTATCTTAGCCTGTTCAATATCTATCTATCTATCTATCTATCTATCTTAGCCTGTTCAATATCTATCTATCTATCTATCTATCTATCTTAGCCTGTTCAATATCTATCTATCTATCTATCTATCTATCTTAGCCTGTTCAATATCTATCTATCTATCTTAGCCTGTTCAATATCTATCTATCTATCTTAGCCTGTTCAATATCTATCTATCTATCTATCTATCTATCTTAGCCTGTTCAATATCCATCTATCTATCTTAGCCTGTTCAATATCTATCTATCTATCTATCTATCTTAGCCTGTTCAATATCTATCTATCTATATTAGCCTGTTCAATATCTATCTATCTATCTATCTATCTATCTTAGCCTGTTCAATATCTATCTATCTTAGCCTGTTCAATATCTATCTATCTATCTATCTTAGCCTGTTCAATATCTATCTATCTATCTATCTTAGCCTGTTCAATATCTATCTATCTATCTATCTATCTTAGCCTGTTCAATATCTATCTATCTATCTATCTTAGCCTGTTCAATATCTATCTATCTATCTTAGCCTGTTCAATATCTATCTTAGCCTGTTCAATATCTATCTATCTATCTATCTATCTATCTATCTATCTATCTATCTTAGCCTGTTCAATATCTATCTATCTATCTATCTATCTATCTATCTATCTATCTATCTATCTTAGCCTGTTCAATATCTATCTATCTATCTATCTATCTATCTTTATTTTTGGCTGAGCCTACGGGCTCGGAGATACCCACATTAAAAAGGCCTTGTGCCACATTCAATCCTCGTGGGTGGATTGATAAATATTATCTATCTTAGCCTGTTCAATATCTATCTATCTATCTATCTATCTATCTATCTATCTATCTATCTATCTATCTATTTCAGTCTTTTTATAGTTAACTCTCTTACAGTACAACCAAAATAGTCACGAGTATATTTTAGGGGTGAATGACATGGCTTTCAGGCTGGGGTCAAAATGTAGCAAGTATTTTTATTTTCTCTATATTATAAGGGAAGCGTAGTCTCGGGATTTCCAATATTGCGTAGCACCTCCCACACAGCACTAAAAATTGAGCAATGGTAGATGGTAATGCCAGCGTGACAATGGACACGGTGACTTGGAAATTGTTGTCTTTTACCTATATGCACCGGTATGGCACCACGCATTAAAGAGTTATTCTTAACATCCCGCCACACTGGACAGGCGTGTAAATACCAAACGTTTTATGTCGGAGTAACTTAGTCAATTAAAAAAAGCTAAAAATTATATTATAACAGAGAAACAACTTCCCATTAACAGTAATGGAAGAATGTGTTATATATTAAACAAACAAGTAATCTGCAATACGTATTTAAATCGAGCCAATTTCCTATAATAAATCAAATCATCAGCGGTATAATCTCCTACTTTGAATTTTGTGTCCAATCCTTATGTATTTTGTCTGCGTTACTCCTAGTTTTATCCCAAATGACGCAGTGTTTGCACATAGATGAGCCTCCACGTTTCTCGGTTCTTTATTGCCGTAAGATGCCTTGGGACAACGACCGGGATCATCTTAGGGATTCAACTGACAGAAGGAAGTTTTGAACCATCGACACAAATTACGTTCTGAAGATGATCTGAGTTCTTTGCAACAAGACGAGGAGAAAAAGATTTGAATCAGGACAAGTTAGTCATTATCAAACTATTAACCATGTCTCGTCATCCGAAATATCTCTGTAACGTTAATTTTACAATGGGAAGGAGAACTTGCTTTTATTGTAATGAGTTGTATCCTCACTGAGTGTCCCCTTACTCTGAATCTGTACAATGTTTAGTTAAGTAACTGACCATATACGAGCCGAATTTATACTACCAATAATACATACCGGAGGGTGTTTTCAGGAATTGATCATCGAACTGTAGGGCTCCTGTCGTTTCCTTCCCACGCACATGAATGGGCGCGTACACGTACACACACATATATACGTACACACACATTAACACGCAAACACACGTATATATACATTTATCTATATTTATACATATATCTTCTTTTTTAATCAATTTTTAATCAATTCACCCAAAGCAAGGTGATAATGCCACAAAGACGCAATGGGCTACTGGGACTGAAAGTAAATGAAAACATTTTAGGAGAGGGAACCGAAAACCCAATATAAAAACATTGAGCAAGGGATAAAACTCTTATCCTGTTCTAAAGACTGGGGAGGAGTTTTAACCGAACGTTAGGCGAAAACATTTACTCCTACTGAGAAGGAAAAATGTAAATAATTAGAAAATAAAATTTCAGAGTTCAGGGGGTGTTAGAAGTATAGAGTTTAGAAGGAATGGTAAACCCAATGCTAAACATGAAACAAGGGATAACCTTCTACTCCTGTTCATAAAAAGAAAAGAAAAGGAGTGTGCAAAAGACGATAGGAGAATCTATCAAAACCTATGTTTTTTTCTTCATAAGAAATCATTTATTATACGATTATGATAAGTCTTTTTCCATCTTAATTACCAGCGATGTATACTAACAACAAACTATATTTCATTACACACATCATGAAAACTCTCAGTGAAAATGTCCTCTGTCCAATAAACATCCAACCTGGAGCATTTAGAAAGCAAATTCTTTGCCCTTTTTATGCCGCTTTAAGCTAAAACGAATGTGTTGGTATTCAAAAGGTTATCGGCGCGGGATACGGAAGCTGTGTGCCGAGTTCAAATTCTAACTGAGTCTGCTGCGTTTATTTTTCACAGATACCCTTGTAAAGAGTGTGAATTCCTCTTTTTACGGCTATGGTTGAAATAACATAGAAGAAATTTCTTTTTAGTAGGGCAACTAGTTTTACCGAATGTTAAAGTTGAATTCAAAACCAGACCGACGAGGAATGGTCCTCCTCTGGCTACCAATGCCCTAGACACATGTACTGCATCTACGACAGATGATAAAATATATTTAATATGAATTATTTTTATTCTATAAACGAAACTATGAAACCTATTGTCCTTGTACCAATCAAATTTCTTTTTTACCCTCTTTTTTTACTCTTCCTACATCGACTCATACAGGAATTTACACGGCATGCTTAAAACAATTTATTGCTATACGGGTTTCTTCCAATTTCGAAATTGCTGCCAATAAACTAATTGGTTTGCAATTCTTTAGTTTTCAGTGAGTCAACATGCACATATAGGATCCTGAAGATGACTGCATCAGTGTGATTGGTGTTTGAGGCAAGAAGTTGTTTATTTAGTGTGGTAGTGTAAGCATTTTCGAGCACTTTTTCGCCCAATTTCCCGCCAGTGAGTCGTTTGCAAAGGATACTGTCAGAAACGAGAGCCAGCCGCACTACATCACGTAGTCAATAAAACTATCCAATAATATTGGAAGCAAATATTTACGAAATATCCTAAACGGAGTGTAGGCTATTTCGGGGCGACAAGGGCGAGGTTGTACGCGCTTCTTTCGTCAGTTGGGTTTTCTGGTAATTTACATCCACTTTTAGCCAATTGGACGAGTGTCAAATCTTTCGGTTATGCGAAGATAGGAGTAAACAATGGAAAAAAAAAAGGTGAAACCAATGGGAGGGCAACGTAAATTGAATCATGGATAGGTGGAACCAGCGACGAACAATATTATTGCTGAGACTACAGAAATACTAAGAAGGTAAAACAGAGAAAATACAATGAAAGAAAGTAAAAAAAAAAAAAAAAAAAGTGTGAAGAAAGAGAAGGTAGAATGGAGCATAAGGGTGTGGGGGGGTAAATATAGCAGAAAGAAAATTTAGAAGCGAGACAATATGAGCGAAGAAAGAGAAGCGTGAAAAAAAAAGAGAAAAGGATAGAAAATGTGGAATACAATAAGAAAGAAAGAATAAACGAGGTCAGTTAGAAAAAAAGAAAAGATATTAAAATGTGCTAAAAGAAAAAAAGCAAAAGAAACAATGAAATTTACACTGAATGGCGGGGAAATTCAGTGTACAAAAGACAGTAAATAAACAAAGACAAAGCGAGGAAAAATAAAAACCGATAATTGCAAAAAGAAGTTAGAAGAAAAATAGGAATATCCAGAAAGAAATGAATTCCTAGTTATCCGAGAAAATAGATCATTATGTAGCCTGAAATGGAATTAGTAGAATTTGGATATAAATTGTCCAATGTATAATGATTGGTAGCATACATTATGAAATGGACAAAGTTCGACAATTATTTTATAAGACATTTTTTATGCTTATGAGTTGTTTTCTTTTTTTTTTTTTTTTTTTTTTATAGATACAAATATTTAAGAAAATGCTCTGTTTATAATAAACAACATTAACATTTACCGGCCGGAATGTCCGATAAATTTTCATAGGAAATATGCGTCCTCCAACAGGAATCGAACCTGTATCTTATACGGAACCGTTATAGCCTGAGGTGCCGTAACCGATTGGGCCACAGAGGAGCGTTCGGTTTGGCCCATGGTATCGCTAAAATTTTAATCCAGAATTAATTGTGCCCTCGTTGGCTATGTCTTGTATCTCAGAATTTAATTTCTTTTTTACTGATCACTTCCCTTATGATGATAGTGTTGATGTCTAAGTGAACAAATTCTTGCATGGAAGTGCCAATGACAAAGACTGAGATCAATTTTGTCGAGATTTTCTCTCTTGTCGTTTGACTTTTTCAATTTCTCTTCTGCTGGCTCCGATGATTTGGTTCCAAAGGTGAGGGAACACCACCAGTTGGTGCGTTGAATAAAGTAATATTAGTGACATAAAGAAGAAAAAGGACGAAAAAAAAGAAAGGGCGTAAGAACGTAGGAGGGAAATAAAAAAAGAGTGAATGAATTTATGCATAGAAACAAGAGGGACAAACGAGGGAAAAAAAAGTAAAGAAGGAAAAAATTAAGAAGAAATAAGAACAAATAAAAACGTGAATAAAATAAATTATTCATTGTTAAATAAAAATATAATCCTGCGTACCAAATCCATGTCCAGGTAGATTATATTATTATTTGTCAAAAAAAACTTTTTCTCTACGGCACGATTATTTTGTTACAGGAAGAAAAAGAAAACATGGAAGAACGTTGGTTTGAATTGACACGTTCATCTGACTATTCCAGACGGCACTTGTATTATGTACAAAAGAGTTGTCTAGAAATGTAACGGAAATTTCAGCATCAGAAATTTAAAACATGGACTACGAGATTCGTCAAAGATGACCTACGTTGATGATAATTTGCAAGTATCACCTTTTTTTTTCTTAAATTAATTAAAATTCAGTCAAGGATTCATTTGGCAGGTAGCGTAATGACCATTAACAAGCAAAGTGAGATTAGCAAGCAGAGTTCAAATTCCAGGCTGAGTTGCTTGTGTTCGCTTTCAAATAAATGCCCCTGCGAAAGGAAATAATCCTTCTCTGTACTGATATCCCTGATTAAATAACAGAGTAGGTAGTACTCAGTCTACAAAAAACCATTCAATTATATCTACTAAGAGGTCATAGCAATTCACAAATTAGGAAGGAAATGAATCTCTAAAGAACGATGATTCCTTACTTTCTGAAAGGAAAAGACATTTAAAATGATTTATGTTTGCAAATATAAATAACTATTTCTCCTTTTGTTTATGCAGATCAAAAGCATGAATTAATTAATAATATGACTCAATATGACAAAAAGCCAGATGAAACTGTATTAAGTAAAAAAATCAATGTTAATATCATGAAAATATTGCTAGATATAGAAATAAATCAATACTCGGCTTAATTTAGTTTAAAAGAAAGCGTGTGTGAGATATGCATTCGGATATCAAGGATTTTCCAAGTTTACAAATTTTGAGCTAAACAGAAACTGGACTTCCTTACCCACAGGCTATCACGTGGCTATCAATGGCCCCTTAAGTCATCTGACAATTCTTTCAGTCAAAATGAAGATAGTCACCTTCTGAATTCCTACATGATTTTTACAATATTTGGTATCTATATATACGTATATTATTGAACTATTTTCAGAACCAAATCTTTCTGCTACCAGTCTAATATACTAACTTTTTTTTGCCTGTGTCCCTCCGGGTAAAATTCTCCTAGTCGACCATATGCAGCAAGAAGAAGCGTGGTTTCGCATTTCACACAAATTCTTAAGTTGTGTCCATCATAGGATGGTTTACTTGATGCTAGCATACTGGCTCTTCTCCTGCCCCCGCACATTCAAAATATGTTAATTAGCAATTTTATGCTATGCTAATTAGTTTAAAGATAGGTGACGCGTGAAGGAAGAAGGTCTGAGAAGTTTAAACCAAAAGGATCAACCATAATTACACATTTTTGTAACATTTAGTCGAATAACAAATAACCAAATCCTAATTTTCTTTGGCATAAAATCACTATTTTTGATGTTACAACCCAAACCAGATGTAGTATGAATAATTGCAAAAACAAACAAAGAATTAATGCAATCTGACAATACTCCATTTCATTTCAGGCTTTGGCTCTTCCCTAAAATATGTCAGTGGTTAGTCCGTCAAACTGGAGTGGAATGAGGACTATATTATAAACTAAGTAGGGAGTAAATTACTGTCCGTTCCTCACTGAGTGGCCGTCAAAAATAGAAATTTAGAAGAGGCTGTTAATTTGTATAGCAATCTTGATAGTTGAACTGCTAAGGTGACGTTACCCCAAGGTAAAGTATCTTTATATGCCTTTTCATATCTTCAACTAATCATCGCAGAAAAAATCAAGTGCCGTCCCGGGTAAGACTATAACCAACAGCAAGACATCTGCTCAGGAGGTTTTGAGGAGCGTGGTGTTCCCAGGGCCACCCTGATATGGGGTGGTAGCATCTGTCAGGGTCCCTGTTATAGGCAAATAGTTACCCCGGCCGCTACACAAGAAAGTGGTCAAAGCACTATGAAAGTAAAAAAATAGGTTTTAATACCAACAACACTTTTTTTGAAAAATTATTACCAGCTGTACATTTCTGAAAACGACCAGCAATAATTTTTTTGAGGAAAATTATTACCAGCGTTTTATTATTAAGTAAAAATTATTACCACCAATACATTTTTGAAGAAAAGATATTACCAGCAATACATTTTTGAAGGAAAAAATATTACCAGTAATATATTTTTAAGGAAAAAAAGTATTTCAGCAATACATTTTTGATGGAAAATATTACCACCAATACATTTTTGTAAATAATTATTACCAGCATAAGTTATTACCAGAAATACATTTTTGACGGAAAAAAATATTACCAGCGATGCATTTTTGAAAAAAAAAAATAATTACCAGCAATAATTTTTTAGAAAAAATATTACCAGCAATAAAAGTCTTGTCGGCATTAAAACATTAGAGGTTGATATGCCGTAAAACAATCCAAACTAAAACAGAAATCAAGGGAAAATAGTGTCTTTCATATTTAAAATCTATCACGTCGGTCGATGGGTATTGGGGAGAAGCTTGGCTATCTATATATGCTGGTTAATCGGGAATTGTCGGGAGTAAGGTCTGGTATTTCCGTTATATTTGTGTTATCCCGACTGTTATTGAATAAGCTGGTACAGTTATATTTTGATTTTACAAAAGAAATGTTAAGAAAAAATAATGATTGGCCAGAATACTGTTATTTTATAGCAGTAAACAGAATGTCACTGCTTGAGGTTGACTTTTATATTTATATACGCTCTATACCAGATATTGAGCAATTTAACCCCTAAATATAGCACACCTTAAAACTATATTTTTTCATATATATATATATATATATATATATATATATGTGTGTGTGTGTGTGAAAAAATATAGTTTTAAGGTGTGGTATATTTATGGGATAAAGTGCTCAAGATCAGAGAAGGAGCGTATGTAAATATAAATATAAAAGTGAACATTGAAGTCAACACTCAGAGGCGACAGGCTGTTTGATGCTAGACGCAATCGGCGGTCTGACGATTGAGTTTAGCATGAAACAGCCTGTTGCCTGTGAGTGTTGATTCAATGTTCATTTTCATATATATATATATATATATATATGTATGTATGTATTCAAGAATGTTTGGTG
>OZ010576.1:123391364-123458864 GCA_963932145.1 Acanthosepion lycidas | reverse complement strand
TCTCGCCTGATATAGTGAAACGATTTTCTTAGCAGTTAGCCTAGCAATGGATTCGATATAGTCTCTCCGTTTCATGTCAGCTGAGACCTTAGCCCGAGAAAGCACAATAAATCCTAGAGGATAGCATCATCCATGTTGATGGAAGCCAGAGAGAGGTCTCTCAGATGATTAAAAGAGAGATGTTTAGTTTTGGTGTCTTTAAAATAAACAAGCCATTTTTTTTGCCACAGTTAACAGCGGTATTGAGGTCGATTTGTACATCAGCTGCCATTTTGTCGGACAGGTCATCCTTAGTATCGAGGGAGGAGTAAATAGTAGTGTCGTCAGCGTAGACGCCAAGTTGGAAGCTGATGTCATCGGGAAGGTCGTTAATGAAGATTAGGACAAAGGACGGGGTCCTGGGAGCCATTCGTGTTAGTACGAAAAGATATAGACGAGTGGACATTCAAGACAACTACACACATATATATATATATATATATATATATATATATATATATATATATATATATATATATATATATACATATATATATATATGAGTGATGGAAATTAAGGAGGATTTGAGATAATCATAATTAATTCATGGAGGCTAGAAGAAACCTCAACAGAATGCAGAAAGCACTAGACAGACGTTCTGTCCAATATTTGGGAGTCATCAGCAGTGAGCATCCACTACCGGATAGTTACTATATGAGGCAAGCGTCATACCAACTGTATCAACGGGACTTGTTGAATTGATATAGCACCGCTCGTTCACATATTCCGTGGTGGAACTCATCCGAGTTTTTCTTACACATAGGACTCTGCCTCCAAGAGCAAAGACTACTATACCCATACTCACACACGCACACACACACACACACACACATATATATATATATATATTAGGTTGGTGCAAAAATATTTTCGTTTTTTAACATATGTTACTATGTGAGAAAACGAAATTATTTTTGCACCAACCTAATATATGGGGGAATATACGTGAGTATGAGAGAATATACGTGAGCCACGACAAGTATCCCCATATATATATATATATATATATATATATATATATATATATATATATATGTGTATATATATATTGCAGAATATACGTGAGTATGTAGACGTGAGTATATATATATATATATATATATATATATATATATATATATATATATATATCGTTCTCAACATTATATAGTGATTATTAGTTTCACACCTCATGCAATCTTCAGACCAAAAAGAAACGAACAGACAGAAACGCAGAGAGATAGAGACAGATGTATATATGCCAAGTTGACAGTTATCTACATACGTCATCCTTTTAAACTGGTTATTTGTTTTGCACTTAAAAGTTATATTTCTTTACCTCTCGGTTGGTTGTATGCAACGTTTTAAAAGAAAATAAAATCTCGCGATGTTACTGCTTGTCTCGCGGGACTGAAACTGAGACTTACCATAGTGTGACGGCGAATATCCTGTTTTTTTTTTGTTTTTTTTTTTTTGTTTGTATTTTTATTACATAAACATGTGTAAATGTAATTCACTGACAAAACAATGCGCACAAGAGCTGACCGGAAGTAGAGACAGTGTGGGATTTTTAAAAATTATATCAGCAAACAGGTGGCCACGTTATGTGTTTTACACATCTATTGCCTTAAGATCAATGTTTGTTTAGGATGGGTGGAGATATTTGTTTTTTGAAAAGTCTGAGAAATATCTGTGGGCGCTTGCACGCCAGCACACACGCACCCCCACATACAACACCCCCTATATATATATATATATATATATATATATATATATAATTACAAACTTGGATCGAGTTTATGACAGTGTCACTTTCATGCTCCTTCCTAAAATTCATAATTCTGCTGTATTCTGTTCGATGTTCATCACGGTATGCAACGATGGTCAACAGAAAAAGGGAGCAAGAATATAGGAATTAGAGTTTTTTATATAAACTAAAATGACGCAATAATATAGGAATTAAAGTTTTCTATATAAAACTAGAATTACGCAGGAATAAAGGAATTAGAGTTTTCTATATAAACTAGAATTACGCAAGAATATAGGAATTAGTTTCTGCTGCCACTTAATTTAAAGACAATTTGATGTACGTAGATCCTTACTTTCCGTATAAACATTCATTTTTATTTCAGGGGTGACTTTCGCTGGATTTCGCAATTAATTTCGATTATTCCCAAATTCATTCCCAAGTTACAAAAATTGTTATCGTTGCAAAAATCACGTAAAAAAACAAAATTGCCGAAAACAATCGCAGTAATGAAAACTTTGGAATGCAAAATTTCAGGATTGCGTGTCCAGATCCGGCCTGGAATATTTTTAATTTGATTACACTCGGCCTGATTCAGAATGGTATATGTTGGGCTACGATCTCTAGGAGTAAAGTTGAAAACACGGACATTTTTATTTTGAAACACTGTAATTTGAGAACAGTAATTTTTTCATGTCAGGACAAAGAACATTGCAGATTCTTTGAATATTTTCACAAAATATATAGCAGAAGCACCAGACCAGATTTCGTAGCATATTTAAAGCATGTATGAATTGTAGACATATAAGTTTGTAAGAGGGATTCTGACAAGAAAAAATGTCTTGAACGACACAGAGAACGAACCTTCTTAGCATTTGATTCCATATAATGTTTCTACTTTATGTCAACGGAAACGTTAGTCTGAGAATGCCAAATGAGTCACTCTCCTGGAGGTTAGCATCAGACATTTCGATTGAAGTCACAATGGGTTCTTTCAGATGATTAAAAATAGCAATTTCGTATTGGACGTCTTCAAATTAAAAAGCCATTCATTGCACCAGTTAACAATACACTGTAAAACATTTTTTGATCATCTACCAATAATATCTTTCAGAAATTTTATTTCTTGTAATATATAAAAAGAGTATTCATTAAAGTCATTTTTCTAGAAATAATATGATCATTGTATCGTTCTCTTAGACAATGTTACTTTTGTTTCAAGTCTATTCGTACTCTGCATTAACTGCCATATAAGAAAACCAATATTACATAACACGTGAGAAGTTTCTTCTTTAATTTGAAAATATAAAAACTAACAAATTAATCAGAAAATTGTTATCTATGTATGTATGCATGTATGTATGCATGTATGTATGTATGTATCTATCTCTCTATCTATCTATCTATCTATCTGTTTGTTCGCAACGATCTGCCCCAGTCTATCATATATGTATCTATCCATCTGTCCACCAATCAGTCCGTTCACATCTATTTATCAGAATGTTCACACACACACACACATACATACACACACACATATATATATATATATATATATATATATATATATATATATAGTGTAACCCAGATATAAGAGAAACCCGGATATAAGAGAGATTTTATCTGGTCACAAATTAGAGCCATACTTGCCTAAACAAAATAGACCAAACCCGGATATAAGAGAAATCCGTATATAAGAGATTTATCCGGTCCCGACAACTCTCTTATAACCGGGTTACACTGTATATATATATATATATATATATATATATATATATATATATATATAATATATATATATATAAACAATTTTTATCACTTAACTCATCTTTACTTCGGAGCTTCGTGGCTATATAGAGATAACCACTCGTTAAGCTCTCTCTTTCTCTTTCTCTCTCTCTTTCTCGATATATATATATATATATATATATATATATATATATATATGAGCCGTACAACTATGTGGTCAAAACGCGATAATAAATAATTATTCTTACAGTACAAAATAAGTTTCGGTTTTAAATTACTCACCAATAGTTGATAAGCAGTAATAAAACAAAATAGTTAATCAATTATTTGCTTTATTTCACGTTTTTCTTAGATATATTGTTAGATCTTAAATTCTGACGAGAGCGCTAAAATTGTAAGCTACATCAGGTACTGGCATTCTGTATACCGATTTTTTCCCCAGAAGAAACAGGATATGAACTGAGTAAAACCATTTTAAAAGACACTGTGAGAAGGACATTTATAAATCCGCCATCATTGCCTCAACTCTATCCTAGGACTACAAAGAATCTCCAAATTTCTAGCGAACGTACAAAGCAGTCAGCCCGATTTTCACAAGAAATATTAAAAAGCATCCATTTAGATAAAAAGTGACTCTGTTTGCTTGTCGCCGGACTTGGTCTTTATATCTGTCAGAAGTAATTCACGACGCCGACTGGCATTTGGAACAAGGGGCATAAGTGTTTATCTATAGTTAGAAACTAGCTAAAATTAGCGTCATAAAAGTGGGGATAAAACACTGATAGCCACGTTGTAGCAGTGAGTGAAGTATTGAATGGATGGAGAGAGTGAGAGTTGAAGAAGAAGATAAAAGCAAAGGAAGAATTGCTTTAAAGAGAACTGACCAAAGAGATATAACGAAGTGATGAAAGGTAGACTAAAATACTGAAAGACTAATATAATAGTATAAAAAATAAGAATACAAATAATGAAAGGACCAGTATAATTGGAAATAACAAAAAAGAAAAAAAGAATATTCGATTTGATCATGTTGGAAAGTCAAGATAGAAACTGTTCTTTCATTGGTAGATTTTTGTTTAGCGGCATATCAACACTTCTATGAGTTATTTAATGCTGAAATCTAAATATTTTGAACACTTTTATGCCTTCAATTAAATACAGCGTGTCTATGAAGTTCGTGTGCACTTTAAAGTTATAAATTATTTAAAGTGCACACGAACTTTACGGACACCCTGTATATGTTAATGCAATTGCATGCCTTCAACTGCAGTTAAAATGCCATGTTGGTCATTTTGCTAGAAAATGTATTGTTAGTAATTCTATAAAACTGTTGTTGCGTTCGTTGATTTTTGTTTAGCAGCATATCAACACCCCTGTGGGTTATTTAATGCCGAAATCTAAATATTTTGAACAATTTTATGGCTTCAACTAAATATATATTTTAATGCAATTGTATGCCTTCAACTACAGATAAAATATCATGATAGTCATTTTACTATAAAATGTATTGTCGATAATTCTATAAATATGTATTGTTAGTTATTTTTTATAGAGAAATGTATTGCTTTGTTCTTGTTCAAGGGTTTACTATTTACCTATCGCTTGTACTAAAACAGGTGTTACCAGCCCGGGTTAGATTGGACCTGGAAACAACAGCTATTAAGTGTTGGCTCCATGTTCCTAAAAACCTCCAATCTACCGATCAGAGGTCTTGCTGTCGGATGTATATCGTCATACCCAAGACTTCGCTATTCCGTAGGATAGAAATAACATTATTTATATTATTTAAATACCGACTATTGTCCTAATCCTTAATGTTATTATCACAACATTTTGGCAGTTGTACCCTCCGACCTTCATCATGGTCTCTTCCATTCAGGTAATCTTTAGGGAATTTCGAAATTAACTCCTTATTTAATTTGATGGAACAGACTTTTCTCGTTTCGGGAAACCATGTACAGGGATATCTAGTAATACACAGTTAATTTCTCGACCCGTATCTATTGAGTTCAAGTACACACTACTCGGTCCAGGAATTGAATTCACTATGGCTATTTCCCAAAATTCGCTAATCAACGCTTAAATCCGCATTACTATTGTCCTTTGATAATAAAAACAAAGATAAGGACAGTAGTCTGTATGTAAATCATGTAAAAAAACATAAAATTTATCCCAAAAACTTAGATTGAAATAACATTTTGGAGAATTTTCTTTTCAAACGTATATCGCACATTTTAAATCAGTAGTCACTTGAGTAATTGTGTTTTGCAAACGAGAAAATTTTTATAATGAATAGATCCAGCCTGATTCTTGATCATCCTTCACCATAGTACTCCCTTTTTATACAAAGAGGCTAGGGTAGAAATATTTAGAAACAGGTATTTAAATAAAAACAACCCCGAAGTAATCGTATGGGTTACAACAATAAACATAATACATGTTGTATCTAAGAGGCGCTAATAAATAGAATTTAAATCAAAAGACCAGATCTCGTCATTGGATATGAGTAAAAAAAAAAAAGAGATCTCTCAGATAGTGAATGTAGCTATTTCAACATATAAATTACAACTGAAAATGATAAAAATAACTGAGAAAATACTGAAACATTACCATTCAGAAATTTCAGAAAATTATAGAACATGAAAATGGCGATTATCGCTTGAAACAGTCGTGAAAATCTTTTCAAATAAACAAAAATCTACAAAAGATTCGAGGATGAACTAAAGTGATAAAGACAATAGCTATTTACGCTATTCAAATTGTTCGGACTTTTGACCTCATCTTTGTTGTCATTTTCACGATGTTTCGAACTGAAACCCTTTATTTCGTCCATCGAGATAGATTGTTCTAGTTCCACATGTCATGCCTTTTCTGGGTATCTCAGTTTCAGTTATTTCCCTTTAGTAACTCAACATCTCCAAGTTTTTGTTCACATCTGCTGTGGTCAGGTATTGAACTCACAACTCTTTGCGTCAAGTCACTGGATTACATCAACCAACGCCTTTTATCCACAGGGCCATGTTCGAAATTCCAACGTATATCACCTGAAGAATGCCGCGGCGTACAACGGCCGAAACGTCTTGAATATGACATTAAAGATGGGGACAACATTCCGAACAATGTAAATAGTTTAAATAGTTACAATACCTCATCTCAAAAATATAGATATTAATATACAGATGTTAAGAGAAAAATTACAAAAATTGAAACTTGAAAAATCCTTTTGACAAGATAGTTAAAGAAATGAAGAATATAGTAACTGTAAGAAAACATAATAAAAGAGGCCAGCTCGTGATGTGAATTGTGTATTGGAGACGCCAGAAACAAGTAACTACAATAATTTAACTCTCTGAGAAGGTGTTATAACAAAAAAATGGAAAGTGTGTTGAAAACATTCGAAGCAGAAGATGCATTCCAATCACTAAACCAAGTATTAAGAATCAGGAAACTTAGCTTAGGTACAAAGAAGATAATTTTTTTAATATATTTTCTGTTTATACGTTATTTTTTTTTTTTTTTATAGATATGAGAGAAATTTCGCAGATGCTTCTTTGTAGCTGAATGGTTAACAGCACGTCAGATCAAATGATGGTTGCCATTATGGTTGTTACAGGTTCGATTCCTGTCGGGGAAAGCACATATTTATCTACGAAATTTCTCGAACATTCAGGCCGGTAAATGTCATTAATACTATTTAATTAAAAACAGAGCATTTCCTTAAATAAATTATATCTTTAAAAAATAAATACCATAATACTGAAATATTTCCACTATAGTCAGTATTTTACATATATTGTGCTGTAAAAATGGGAAATTACTTCATCCATTTTTAGTGCAGGATGTAACATTCTGCGGTTACAGCTGCGATGTACATGACGTCATAGAAACATATAAACTCAGCACAGCCTCGCTTTAATCGCTTGCAAGAAGTGAAACTCATCCGTAAAAGACAAAGAGCATACGATTAAATCGAAGCAACAATTTATGATATTGATATATTACTTTATTAAAAAAAAACACCATTTCTAATGCGTGTAGTACTATATATATATATATATATATATATATATATATATATGTGTGTGTGTGTGTGTGTGTGTGTGTGTATATTGCAGTGTCATAGTTCGCACGAGGCCAAGTCAAGTTGTGTCCATTCATAATTGGAGAGAGGCATGATGCGAAAAACGTGAAAAGCTACATAGGTTAAATACAGGAGATTAACATTTGTGTGACGCATTTTCGTGTTGCCGTGACGTCTATCTTCAGTAGAAGAATGCATATAGTATCAATGATTTAGTACACACGCATACACATAATTTCACATGTTTGAAAGTCGTAAGACATGAGCAAAATTCAAATATACGTTTTTGTTACATATTCATTTTGTTAGAATTTTTATTGAAATATTAAGAAATGCATGTGTGCAATAATATTTATTGATGTATGCATTTTTTTTAAACTGTTTACTAACCATGAACATTAAGCTACCATTCGCCCATACTTATAATATTCCTGCAACTTATGGCCGGTTGCTTTTGCTATTTATGTAGAGTTCCTTGATGAAATCCAAAGAAGAATCAGCAATATTATTGGCCATGATTACAAATATTTTAATTATTCTAATATTTTATCGAATCTTAGGTACGTTGGCTTTATAATCTTATTTTCGATGACGCCTGTTGAGGAAATATTAGAAAATTACAAGTAAATATTAAATTTACTGTAGTTACCGCTTTTATTAACTTATAATGATGTGTATGGACGTCCGTATTTTTAAAAAAATCGGATCATTTATCCATACACACACATACACACGCAAAACACACACACAAAAAAAATAATTCATTTTTTAAATACAGGCGGTCGCTGAATTCTTGTAAGCTTTTCCATGTGATTAATAAAAAGAGTTTTTATGTAATATCAATATCACATGATCGCTACGAATTAATACAGAATTTTAAAGATTTATAAATTCATAAATTATTCTAATTAAATTTTTAGAAAAAGAAAATATTTTTTAAAAAAAACTCTTTATAATTTGAAAAAAAATCGTAAGACAAAGTTGTCCATAATATGTTGTATTCATAAAAAGCAATTAAAAGTTTCTCTAAATAATGTTTTAGAGTATTTTCATTGCTCATTTTAAGTTTCAGAGCAGATTGCAACTTGGGGTCCTGTTTCAGAAAAAATAATGTTAACTGAAACTCTCCTTATAAATAATATGAACATAAAAGAATACAAAAAATAGAATTTCTCGAAATTTCGTAAAATGAGGGTAGCAGACATAAAATAAAATATTTTTACCAAGATTTTCTTGAAAGAAACGTTCCAAAAATAATGTGAACAATTCTGAAAGTTTCATTAAAATCCGACAATTATCTTTCTAATATTTGCAACAATTTCTAAATCAGTATGCTGTTCACTGCAAAAAGACGTTAAACTCCCCCTTCCACATTAGGGTCCCACGTTGATGCAACAAAAACAAGGTAAAAGTTATTTTTAAAAAATATTTTAAAAAAAATATTTTAAATTTAGGTTTTAAAAAAAACTCAATATTTTAAAATATAAATCTTTAAATTTATGTTTTAAAAAAAAACTAAATTTAAAAGATTTTTTAAAAATAATTTTTTAAAATAAATTTTACTTGAAAAAAAATCCTTAATAAAAATGCAAAGCTTTTGAGGATAAAACTTAATTTTTTTTTAAAGTTTTGGACTTTTTTCATCATGTACGCTCTTTTTAGAATTGTTGAGAAGTACTAAAATGATTGATCCTTGTAAGGTTTCCAAAAACTATAGGATTTTTGCCTTAAAATTCCGCATTTGAAATTCTAGCTATGACTTCGGCACGAACATCTATATCTAACAGCAAAAATACGGAATAGTTACAGACAAAACTAAGAACACTCTTTGTCATATATTTTAAATATTTAATATTCTACTTTTTAATATGCGGCCGAGCGACTTAGCGTAATTAATCTATAGTGTTTTTAATTTTTGTGATATTTACGCAAAAAATAGATTACACAGGAATTTTTTTTTTGAATAGGTGAAAAATCATGTTTGGGTAACCGGTTGCACTATGGACACAGATAATTTTTTATTGGAGGAGAAATTCAGGGATTGCATTATACATTAAGTCGACTGATATACGCGTATATACGGTAAGTGGATCGTTTTTCCTGATAAAATTAATACTGAAACATTGTGGAATTCTTAAACCTTATAATAAGCATTTGAAGAAATAAATAAAATCTGAGTTGAAATTTGTTCAAATTTAATTCCTAAAATGATACAATTGAAGTAAAATTCGAATATTCAGCGGCTCAACACTTTTTTGCATTTCTCGCTAATCTTGAAGAAATATAAGTATGAACGTCCATTTGTCCGATGACGCCCGTTCATCGGTAAAATACAGCAAAAAAAAAAGTTCTTAAATTATCTTACATATATTTTTTATCAGAAGAGGAATAAAAAAGAAAGAAAAAGCGAAAAAGGAAAAAAAATATCCCGAGACATGAGTAGTGGAAAGAGAAAAGTCTACTCCAGTATATTAAACTATAATGAATCCAGTTCGAAATTCCCTGTAGGTTTCACAGATCGATATACGCCTGACGAAGGCTCGAGGGCACAATGGTCGAAAAGTTGTGATAAAAGCAACAAAAACGAGGAAAATAGTCCGAATATAAATAGTGTAAGTAAAATTAAAAAAAAAATAATGAAACTTACCTTATCTTACAAGTATTTTACTTAAATCACTTATATTAAAGGACAATGCATATGTATATGCGTATTTTTCTCTTGTGTGTGCGTGTGAGTATGCACATGGGACGTGCACACGCGTTAGAGACTTTAACCAGTGTTTAGATACATTACATTTTCTTCAACCCGAACACACACTTGAAGGGAAAATGAAAAAAAAAAAAACTTGATTCAAAAGAGAGAAAATAGTACTGAATAGAAGAGCTTATTGGGATTTTTGCTTCTAAAATCCCCCCTTTTTTTCATTCGTTATTTTTCTCTTTTATCCTTGCCTTAAACTTTCGATGTGCCTCTCTTTTATTCCTATTTATTTTATTTTCTTCCTACCCCTTTCAAATTCTTGAGTTATATACATACATACATACATACATACATACATACATACATACATACAAATAAATATACACACGCACAAACAATCTAAATGCCTTTCTTTTAGTGTGGCTAGTTTTATTGAGTCGGCGGCTGGTCTAATAAACGCGGCCACTAACGATTTTTACAACGTGCTTATCCCTTTGGTCAGGGTGTAAATATGAACTAATCACAGTCAGTAATCAGGAACGGATCAGACGATCCCTGCAGGTTAAGTTAAGGAAAAAAAAAAAACCTCTGACCAGGCGAGCCGGTAGATCTTTCAGAAGTTGCCGAAAAATGTTCTTAGTCGAGTGGTCACAATCGTACGCCCTATATATATATATATATATATATATATATATATATATATATATATGTTACTGAACTATGAAAGTCTGAGTGCGTTTAACCGGACATAAATTATCAAGGTTTTTAGCTAAGTAAGAATAAATGCTGAGCGTCGTACATAAAGAAACCGACACACACACAGACACAAATACATATCCACATAAATATATAGACGATAAATCAATGTTTGATTAATATACTCATGACTATCCGTGAAAGTACAAAAATCATGGTTGTATATTATCATTGTTTTATATAAGAGACGCACACACGCGCATACACACACACACTTATATATATAAAGGAAATCTATGACAAATTGGGAATTTTTATTTTAATGAATTGTCTCATCCTTTTTTAACTTTATCAGATTAAAAGTGATATTTATTTTTATATAATAACATATAAGATCTAAGGCAAGAGGATGCTGAATTTTTTTTTATATGTGTTTGGGTATACGAGGTTCGTTTTCTTTTTTATATTTATTATCATTTTTGCTATTATAAAGTATTGCATATTGTCATAATAGAAAATCTGCCAAGAAAGGTGAATTTTTGTTAAGAACCTGCACATAAATTTACTGATTTTCTGTTGACGATCTAGCAATCTTTCTACTTTGTATATTGTTCTGCTATACAAAATGCATATATCTGTTTATCATATATATATATATATATATATATATATGTGTGTGTGTGTGTGTGTGTGTGTGTGTGTGATCAATATCTTGTTTTTTCTAGGAAGGGATTCTGGTCAGACTGTCAATTTCACCTCCTACCTATATATATATATATATATATATATATATATATATATATATATATAGAGAGAGAGAGAGAGAGAGAGAGAGAGGGAGAGAGAGAGGGAGAGAGAGAGAAAGAGAGAGAGAGACGCACCCTATTCCTTGTCAGTGAAATTACTGATCCCGCCAGAACCTGTACCTACGGTCCGATCATCAACATTATAAGTCACTGGTCGTCTCTGTGGGAATTAAACAATGACAAATGTGCCTGTGCAGGCGTCTGCAAGAGCAATTAGCTAGCCGCTGTTGCACATGATTGTGTCTGGAAAGCGTGTAGCCAGTCATTATATAATACAATATATATATATATATATATATATATATATATATATATATATATATATATATATAAAATACTGTAGATGTTACTTCCCATAATGCATCATTGATCAGTATATATAAATAGTAACACAAACAAAAACACATAGCCTGAAGATTGTGTTTAGTCATGAAACATACTGGTCGCCACATGGTTTTGACCTCAGTGTCAACAATATATATATATATATATATATATATATATATATATATATATATATATATATATATATATATATATATATATATAATCATTTCCCTTCAAGCGAGGCAATAATAGGCAAGGAGTTACCGAGGACGAAAGAATATGAAAAAAATTATTAAGTTGCTTGACCAATGAAATAAGTTCAAAAATACTACTACTAAATATAGTGGTGATTTTTTTCCTGTTTCTTCTACTGTAATATAAAATATGATAGTAGATAACAGCGTATGAGTAAGGGTGGCCATGCCCTTTTTATTAGAAACCTCATCACCGCTTATATTGGAGAGTTGTTGTTATGAATAACTCACAGTATTACCGTCCTTGCACCTAATCAGATTACTTTATACCTCAGATGTCATTTCTCTATCGTTTCATCTTCACGAGATGAAAAGATGTTTACCCCTCAATAAAAACTATTGAAAAAGACACTTTGTTTCTCTCTTTGTTCTACCAAATTCTTTTGTGGTCTTTACTAGAGCAGATATATTGCCCTTACTCTAGACTTCGGTTATAACCCCTTTTAGTTATCTATTTGATCATCAAATAATGGCCGCCTTTTTTAGCATCATTGTCCAAAATCACTTTTTCGTTTTGTTTTTTAATGAATGGCTCAAAACAAATCGAACTATCCCATGACCTAGTACATCGTCGGTTACAATTCTGGGTTCTTCCTGGGATATATCTCGAGACATCAGGAGGTGCTATCCTCATTTCTCTATAACAAGCGACAAAATTCGTTACATGTTATCAACGACATAAGATTTCCTGAAATAAACAATGGAAAGAAGTCAATTCCATGTCTTTCACAAGTAATGTGAACAGAAACTGATTCAACCGATTTAATCACTGATAAACATTGTGTCAACTTTCCCAACCAACATAAATATTTTAACTTATCTTGGATCTACTTCGAGTTCTTCGGAATTAAATCCACTTTTAAGAAAAGACGAAGAACAAATTCCATAAAAATTACAAAATACAAACTGATAGAATTTTCTGTTTATAATTAAGAGATGAGGTATATAACCGTTTACCCTGTTTATATCGTTCGAACTGTTTTTATTTTTATTCGCGACGTTTCAGTCGTTGTAATCTCCGACCTTCTTCAGATGAAACACGTTGGCCCCAAGGAGACATGGATAAAAAATATGCCAGTGGATAATAAAAGCGTTGGTTGAGTAATCCAAAAACTGAATTAACCAAAATACAAGGCCACAGCAGAGTGAACAGAAACTTAGAGAGTTCCGTTACTAAAGATACCCCCCCCCCCAAAAAAAAGCATGACACATGGAATTAGAACTATCTATTAGGTTGGTGCAAAAATAATGCCGTTTTTTGACGTTCAACTTCAAAAGAAAAACGACATTATTTTTGCACCAACGTAATACCCACGTGAAATTAGAACTATCTACCCACGTGAACTAAATAAAGGGCTCGGTTCGAAATTCCAGTGTACCTGAAGAAGGTCGGAGCATACAACGGCCGAAACGTCGTGAATATGGCAACAATGTCGAGGACAACAGGCCGAACGATGTAAATAGTTTAATAGAATTTTACCGTCAAGTTTCATGAAAATTGATGTAATTCGACAAAACTCATAGTAGAATCAAATTAATGGAATATATTGAATTTTAATTATTATTATTATTATTATTATTATTATTATTATTATGTACGTTATGTTTCCTGCTTTGTATCCTGTAGAGCCGGGTCCAAACTATGGTACTTAGGCCCTATAGGAGAATTGTCATTTAATAGAAAACACTTTTCTTAGTATATGTGATGTTCCTAGTAGAGTGATCTTCTGGGAAGCTTGTATGTTGATATTACCTGGGACACTGTTAGAAAAATTGTTCATTCCTTTTCTCATGAGGCCCAGAGCCCCGATAATTTTCGTACAGTCTCAGTCTTCATTCCCCACATCCTGTTATTCTCGATCTCCAGGTACTTGTATTTGGGCAATTTCTCGATAATTTTTTATGGAGATGGTTCCCTCAGATGGTACGGCTATGTCAATAAGCATGCACTTCTTGAATTTCTTGTTTTTTATGATAATATCAGGCCTGTTGGCTTTTATTTCCCTGTCAGTTTGAAATGGCATGTCCCAAAGGAGAGTTACATCCTTATTTTGGTTAACTGTGTCTGGCTGGTGCTCATACCATCTCTCAGTGGTTTAGACTTTGTGTTTCTTGTATATCTTCCAGTACATATATGTCGCTGGGTATATTCTTTTTTTTGCCAGTTCCGGACATACTGAGGTAATATGATCGACAGTTTCATCATATTTTCCGCAGATCCTGCATTTCGTGTTAGTTCCATCCTTGATTATGTAACAGTGATACGATCTGGTTACAATGCTTTGGTCCTGAGCTGCAATAATTAGGTCTTTTGTTTCAGTTTTCAGTCTGATGTGTTTTCTGTTGGTTCACATCTGTTGTTTTCGTTTCTTTTTGTGTATTTGTCATGCAACACCTTGTCCTCACAGGTTTTCGTAATTTCATCTAGCCAAGTTATTTTGTTTTTTGTTTTACTTGTTTTGCGTGGATGGTATTCGCTTCGTTTTTTCTTGGCAGGATTCATTAATTATATTAATCTGTTTCTTGATGAGTGCAGCTTCTTTGTTGATGGAGTGGATTTGACGTTTTACTATCTGTAGGAGAGGGTCATTGGTTTTTGTGAGGTTGGCTTCCAATCCGATTGTTGTAGTTTTTAATGTTAGTTCGTTGAATTAGAACTCGGCCACCTAATGATTTTGGTACATTCAGCCTATTATCTGATTTCAGGTGGGACCATCCTCATTTGGATAAGCATATTTGCAGTCATTGCGTCCAGTCTTTTAATGTCATTCAACATCAATTTAATAATGTTGAAGCTCTATGTTACTACGGCTATAGCTAAGGTGTTTGACAGCCTTCATTTTATTGGTTCCATTTAGTTCACTTTCTAGTATCAAACGCAATCTCCTATAATTTTATTTTCGGATCTTTTTCTTCATAATTGTATTTTGTATTCCGTTTCGTTGAGTAATTTCTAAGTATTTGTATCTACCATCCTGGTCTAGTTCTTTAATCTTGTTGTTGATATCAAAGTCTATGTCCCTAATTTTCGTTAGTTTCCCGCCTTTGAAGGTGGCTTTGGCACATTTGTCGATTCTGAACTCCATCCTATTTTCTTCGTTGAAGCTTTTGGCATTGGTGAGTAGATTTTTCTACTGGTTGTCTTATTTGGAAAACGTTTAAAAATTATCAATACAGAATAGGTGATTCAGTTTGCCATTCTGAGATGTGTAACCTTAGCTACTCTTGTTCAGTAGGCATTTGAGTGTCGCTAATGCAAGGCAGAAGAGTAATGGTGATAGTGAATCTCGTTGGGAAATCCCGGATTGATGTTGATTGGTTTCGATGTTAATGACCCGTTTGTATAGTTTATATTTAATGTAGTCTTCCAGTTTTTCATGCTCTCCGTTATGAATTTGACTCTATATAATCTATATATTTTTAGGTTCTTCTTTATCCACGAGTGCGGAACACCGTCGAACGCCTTTTTGTAGTTGATACATGCTGTTGATATTTTTTGATTTCTTTGTTTTCAATATTATTGATATCCGTCCATTTTTGGCACTCTACATATGTTTATTGTTCCTGTTGTTGCTTGATCCATTGTGCATTTTGCAGTTTTCCACATTTTATACCAGAACTCCTCACCATCTTATAGCAGAACTCCTCAGACGTAAGGTGGATGACTTATCTCTATTTTATTTTTGCTAAATTCTCGATATAGATTATTTAGCATCTTCTTTGAAGATCTTGTTTTGCTTGAAGAATCTTCATTCATAACGCCTGATTCTCTGTTCTTTTGCTTGAATTTCTTGTTTCAGTTTCACATTAAGTTTTGGTACGTCAGTCTTATTCGTTATGTCAAGGTATCGTTTCAATTGTCTCCTTTTTCTTTCTTTCATTTAGAAGTCATTGTCTACTTCACTTAGAAGTGCCAGGTATCCTCGTAGTTTATTTCGGTGTCTATTATTTCTTTCCAGACTGGCATTTTTCGTTTTCGTTTACGTTGTGTTTTTATTTTTCACATATTATTTCTGCGATCGTTGCCGAGGCTGCGTATATAAGATGATTAATTTCTGTCAGGTTCATCGATTTTTCTGTTTCGTCCTCTATTTTTCTAATTGCTTGTTTAGCAAGGTTGATGGTTTCTCCACTTGACTCTTCTTTCTTACTTTTGGAATTGTCGGCCTTTCCTCGAAAGACATTACCTTTATATTACCGTTATTGTCATCTCTGTTTCTCTCTCATATTTGTTATTATCTTCCTATATTTGCTTATGTAACTCAGAAAGATTATTACAACTGGTTTCTATTTGTTTCTATACTTGTGTCTCCTCTGGTTTTTTGGAATTTAGCCCCTCGATGGTAACGTTTAATTTATTTTTGATGTTTTCTCGGATGCTTTCGAGTTCTATGTCAGGTATTCTTTTTCTCCTGGTGATGTCACGCCTGCCAGTGGCTAGTTTCTTGGCATCGATATTTAGTCTGTATGAGGGGTGTTTTTCTCGACAGACATTATAGGCGGCTTTGGTCGTTGTCGGATTTATCGTAGCGGTGTAAAAGGATATCATTACTATATGTTCTTCCCTAGACCATTTGTTTATTGAGGTATTTTCTTTTAATGAATATAGAGGGCCGTCCTATCCTCGGCGTGGTTTTCCTCTTTGTGTAGAGTTTGTTCCATTTGCAGTCTTTTCGATCTCAGTCTGCTTCCTCACTGAAGATCGCTGTCCTTGTTGACACGATTGACAACAGATGCGGTTTAGCAATATTCTTCGTTGTGTCAGCATTATAGTTAGTCCGTATTTACCCATACGTGGGGGCTGGTTCGTGGGCGCCAAAGCATATTCATACCCTAGTGTGCCATCATGTTCAGGGGGCCAGGCCTCCTCCTGCTATTTTTTCTTTTCTTACGAATAATTTTAGTAACAAGTTTTGTAGTTTTACTATTGCTATTATTAACAACAGTAAACTCTTCATTTCTAAGCGTTATTATTATATTATTATTATTATTATTATTATTATTATTATTATTATTATTATTATTATTATTATCAAAGCTCTATCTCTTGCTATCGATCACTCTAAATGCAAAGAGTGCTTACCTTATAAACGTTATTTTCCAGAATTCTGTTATAGCGAAATATCATCTTACATACATACCTATATATAACCATACTTTTACTCTGTATAGAGAGAGAGAGGGGGAGGAGGAAAAGTCTGGTTATATATATATATATATATATATATATATATATATGGGAGGGGCGTGTGTCTAGTTTTTTTGTGTGTGTTACATAGCTATATTAAGAAGTATGTAGACTAAAGATTAAGCAGATCTAATTTTACATAATCTTTATTTTTCAATATCATCTCCATCATTGTTAAAACACTTAATTCCCTAAGAATTATTAGTCATATCGATTGGAACATATATGGGGAAAATTTGCCTTCAAAATCCAGTTAATAACTATGTTTAATGTGAAACATTACCATCTTGATTATGTCATTGTTTTCTTTTCGAGTTACAAAAGCTTTTTCATTGTCGTTGTTGTTGAAAATTCACTTGCTCGAAAACATTTTTTATTACTGATTAGCAGGTTTCGCTCGCTATCGCTTCGCAAAGTAAGATATATTCACTACTTGAAATATTTGAATCAAAAATTTTAAATGAAAATTTCATTCATAAATTCGTTTGTTATAGTTAAGGAAAGACACACAAATAGATGCCAACTTGTTGAAGGCCAAGTAAAATGCAAATTTAAGACACTTTTCTGCACTATTTAAGTCAGTATTCCTAAACAGAACTATTTTTGCTATGAAAATAAAAACAATCCTTGAATAAAAGAACATTAATGAAGTACAATTAACTAATGAAATATACATTTTTAAAATCAATATGCAAATTAGTTAAACATGAAGAGTGATATCACCTAGAAGTAGATAGTATATAATACAGATATTGAGCGCTTTAAGTATAAATTGTTATAAAGTAGAGTTGGGACTGTTGAGCACCAGAATTTGTTTGATAACTACGATCCAATTTCACATTTATTTATATATAGGGCGGCGCTTACGCTACCTGGTAATAAATTGTACACCACATATTTTGATACAAAAGTAAAATAAGAATTATTCCCCTTTGAACCATGAAAGCAACAATAATTGCTAGTATAATATATTTTTAACCTCGCATAATCTGGCAACTCTGAGTCTGTGCTCACGGAAAATCGTTCCCTTCGACTAAATTTTTTAGGGCTTTTAAATGAGGTATGAATCATTGAAATTGGACACACACACACACACACACACACAGTACTTTATATATAAGATTTATGAAAGCGATTGTACACAGCTGACAGTTTAGATATATCTGAACGGGTTTGGTGTCATACATGATATCCACCCGAAATCTCAATCTGATGAGGATAATTAAGAAAATGACTCAACTTTTCTAGATGAAAATTTTGGTTTAGTAGTAACTTGCGGTGTTGAGTGAAAGAACCCTGAGCGCAGCGTATTCTATGTTTATTTTCCTTATCTACTATACTAAATACTAGTATTTGAATTGTTTAGTATTTACACATGCTGATGTTTTATTGTGGATTCAGCCTTGGTGTCATCGCTGCTTTCATTTAAATTTTAGATCACAGTTTCTATTTTGGAAAGGTTTAACTTGAGTATGCTTTGTCTTTTTTTTTTTTTTACAGGCTCAGTTCTACGAAACTTGAAGAATTTTCTACTATGTAGAATTCTAAGACGACCCGAGCAGCGACGAGAAACCATCTTTTTCTTCTTGCTACTTTTTATGACTTTTTGAACCAAAGGGTAGCTCATATTGCTTGGCTGGCACTGGGAAAGACGTCAGGTCAGGTGGGGGGGAAAGGGTCCCGTTTTTAACTGGCAATAAAACAGTGTTGAAATCACGTAGCCAATTGCCCTTTTTTAAGTTGATAGTTTTCTATGTGTTTGCCTGAATGAGTGACTTCTTGTGCGTACGTAAACATCTATTTCCATATCTAGAGGGATATCTCTCGATACATACGACACCACTATATTCTCTTGTACTTTTTTCCTCTCAATCTACGTGTATGATCGTGAGGCTATGTTCAAGTGGCGTTTTAAAGTTAAGAAGGGGTACTCTTTTTCTTAGCGTAAGGATCTGTTTCAAACATATTCTTTACACCTTATGCCGTGTCCAACCAACCCCATCAAAACTTACTTGAAACAACAATAACAACGATAAAAAAAGAAACAAATATAACCCTTCGCTGTAACACTCTAATGAAAACAATGAAATTATCGTGTAAGAGAATGGTTGAATCGACACACTTTTTTACTAATTTGCTCTTCAGGGGAATTCAGTTTAGCGCGGACTAAATTCACAGAACACAAATTTTTTAAGGGATAATGATAATGATAATATTAGCTGTTTCCTTATAAGAAAACATTCGGTATTCATTGACCGACCAGTCATTTCCACTGCCGTTTAGAATTTATAAAGTTCAGTATCAGTTATCTCCCTTGTCAGTAATGACGATGCTTTCCCTGCTAATCTTTTCTTTGAAGTAGCGTGAACGTCTAAATCTTAATTATGCTGTTATTTTCTCTTCAAGTTACATGTTATGTCTAATTTTGTTGTTGCTGTTGATGAAAATCCTCAAATGATCTCATTTTTTTTTATTTGGTAGAGTTTGTAATTCTGTACCTCCATTCCACAAGTTTTAAAAAAAAGAATCGTCCTAGAAAAGACCTACAGGTTTCATTCGCTCAAAGACATTTTAATCATTGATTCGAGAAAGCGGTTGTATAAAACCAAGGCCGGTGCGTACTATCACCGAACCCCCGACCTTGGGCAAGCCAGATTGGGACTAAAGGCAGTGCTTTGTAACACTCATTATCTTAGCAACATGACCTTTTTTTTTCTACCTCATTATTTTTGCACCAACCTAATAGATAAATTCTATTCATTTTTGGTATTTCTAGTTGAATTGTTCAACTATTTTGCATATGATCCATTATTGTCCATAATTAGGTTACAATAAAATTTGTATTTTATATGAATACCCCCTTTTGAAAATTGAGGTGTAGTCGAGTGGGGTCTCCTTATCATAGATCCGAGGGACGCTCTATCATAATTTCAGTAGGGGCCCACGAGACTCTTGCGCCGGCCCAGTATAAAGCTGACATCTTTACATATGTCTGAACGAGTTTGGTGCCATGTATGACATCTCTATGAAAGTTTCGAACTGACCAGTTTATTTAAGAACATGACGCTAGTTTTTAGGTTAAAGTTTTGACATTGTAGGGCAAAACTAAGCCTATGCCAGCCTCTTCTAGCTTAGGAGAAAGTACCTACAGATTTCGCAAGCCGTTGACAGTAGGTTTGATTTACAAAATCTGGTATAAATCTGGTATAATTTTACCGTACATTTCTAACGAAAAGTTGAGATTTCATTCTCCTATGTAACAGCATATATTATTATATAATATTAAACTGCAGTTGGTGTGTGGCTCTCGGGCTTTCTCCGAACGTGGACTCTACATGTGGATGTAAGAGATTCTTTCTTTCGCCACCGGAAAGGTGTTTATATATTTGAATGCCATGTAATATTTCCGCACCCGCCCCATGCTAATCCGTGACGGAGCTGGTTCGATCACGTGTTTACCTGTCGGGGGCAGCTACTGATGTGGGGTGAAGCGTGGATCTCTACTGTTGGCTAGGAGGTAAACTCTCTGGCCAACACTGTACATGGATTCTCTGAAGGACATAGGGTGCTGCTTCTAGTCACATTGCTGCTATACAAGCTGTTTCATTTGTTAAAAAATAACTTATTGAAGCAGAAAACTAGTATATTGACCAACTGATGGCAAATGAAACAATTATTATAATTTTTTTTATCGATCTCTCAGTAATTATCTTATATAATAACTGTTATTGTCTGGTTATCTCCCTTTGCCCTAACAGCGCCAAATGTCAACTTCTTCGTTATCACAATGGGGAACTTTGAAAAAGACCGGCTTCATGCGGTGTACAATAATGATAATTGGAAAATATGGCAATTCTCTTATAATATTAAAGAAATGGCAATATATGCCGTCAGTTTTTGAAGGCATAATTAAACTTGTTAATAATAATACGAAAATTGGCTTGGTAAGTCAGAAAGCCAGTACATTATAATTATTATTATTATTATTATTATTATTATTATTATTATTATATTTCGATTTCTGCTATGGTCACGCTACCTACCAAGTCTGCGGGAAGACCTAAGGCAGTTAGTCATGTGTTGTTATGGTTACATTTCATGATTGGTCTTTCTAATTTCCTAGCATTACATGGACAAATTTTTCTTAGCGTGGAGGTTGTATTAACAAGTCAATGTTTTGTATTTCTCTTAAGCTCAGATTTCCAGGGATTTTTGCAATGTGTTGTTGTGTTCCTTTTTTATGATTCCAAGTGCACCAACTATATACCGGTACTATTTTTATTTTCAATTTCCACATTTTTGTCTATTTCGATTTCTAGTTTTTATATTCGAGAGGTTTTCAAATCCCTTGGTTGCGATGTTACAGTCCGTTGGGTAAGCTATATCTATTTATTATTATTATTATTATTATTATTATTATTATTATTATTATTATTATTATTATTATTATTATTCATTTCTTTTGATTTCTGGTGAATACACATTTCTTTCCGGGTCCCGCCCAGGGACCTAATGTTAGAAATGGCATCATGACATTTTCCACTGACAAAAAAACAAAAAAAAACAAAACAAATTTTTTTTTACATAGATTAAGCACTTCGGAATGTGTGGGCTGTACTCGTGAGAACAATTTTTTGTATTTTTTTAAGGCATGGGGTTCCAGGAATCCCTTCAATGAGTCTACTGGAATCTATTCCAACCACTCCTAGAGATCCAACTACAACAAAGATTGTTGATGTTTCCATGTGCCATATTTTTGAGATTTCGATTTCAAGATCCTTGTATTTTGATAGCTATTTGAAAATACATTGCAATCCGCAGGGACTTCCATATCAATATGGAGGCACTTATTATTATTATTATTATTATTCAGTTTGTTTTCTTAATGTCGAACTTTGTTGAATCAAGGAAGCGTTTTCATCTTGGGGTTACTGTAAGAGCGTGATAGTTTTATCTGGTAGATAAAACTAAGATTGCAAAAGAGGGCGATCTGCTGGATTTTTTGCATCTTTATGTTTCCAAGGATTTTGTGAATGCAAATTTTTCTATCTCTTTCATGACCAGATCGCCAGGCCGGACCTATTACCACGGGTACTTTTGTAGCTTTCATATCTTTTATCTTCTCAATTTCTATTTCTTGATCTTTATATTTGCAGAGATTATATTCATCGCCATCATCATAAGCATCATCATTCTCAACAGCAGTAGCAGCATATTCTTCTTCTTCTCTTCCTCCTCCTCCTCTTCCTTCTTCTCCTTCTTCTTCTTCTTATTATTATTGTTTTATTTCCTTTGATTTCTGGTGTGTACACATTTGGTTCCGGGTCCCACCCAGAGACCTAAGGTTAGAAATGACATCGTGACATTTTCCACAGACCAATTATACAAAAAAAAATATTTTACATAGATAAAGCCATTCGTAAAGTGTGGGCTGTACTCTCGAGAACAGATTTTTGTATTTTTTTAAGGCATGGGCTTCCAGGAATCATTTTAATTAGTCTACTGGAATCTTTTCCAACCAATCCGGGGGCTTCAACTACAACAGGGATAGTTGATATTCCCATGTGACACATCTTTGAGATTTGGATTTCAAGTTCCTTGTATTTTGATAGCTTTTTTGAATATTTTCCAAGATACGTTGCAGTCCGCAGGGACTGCCATATCAATAAGAAGACACTTTTTTGTTTGCGGTTTCTAATAACGATGTCTCGGCGATTAGCTTTGATTGCTTTGTTTGTGTGTATTGTGTAGTCTCATAAAATTGTAAAAGGTCCTATCTATCTATCTATCTATCTATCTAAATCTAATCCTTGTTTTTACATTGCGATACATTACAAATGTATTAGTGAGTGTTTTGCGTTCGCACAAGCATCACATGATTTTATTTCACTACCCATTTTTCAAGACACTGCT
The DNA here is from genome assembly GCA_963932145.1 of Acanthosepion lycidas. Taxonomy (NCBI): domain Eukaryota; kingdom Metazoa; phylum Mollusca; class Cephalopoda; order Sepiida; family Sepiidae; genus Acanthosepion; species Acanthosepion lycidas. Next base: position 123,435,384 of record OZ010576.1, on the reverse strand, counting down.
AGCGAGCAAAACTAGATCCTGCGAATGATCTCCTTCTCTGGACCTCATCATGGAGCAAGACGAGATGGTCACACCAGCATCCGCTTGCATTGACCAGCTATGTTATGACACAAAACGCTACCTTAATGTCCTTCCGACCTTGATGAAAGACCGTGATGTGTGGCGTGATAGACTCGTGAATGTCCCAGGTAAAGCGAGCGAATAAAAATAATTAATGAGTAAAAAAGAGAGAGAGAATGAGAGTTTTAAAATATTCATCTATTTCAGTTTTTCTTATCTTAACCCTTTTTTACATTAGTTCACCCAAATAAGGGCTCAAGTGTCGCTCAAGGTAGAGGAATAATGAGTGAGATTGTTGTAAGTGCATAACGGAGGGGGATGAAGAACTGGGGGGTATTATGATGATATGTACAGTAAGTTTCGATTTGACTATTTTAAGATTTTGGGGGTAGAGGAATCATCACTTACGCCTTAGCAAAGAAATACGGAGGGAATAAGTAAGCGGCATGGCGAGTCTTAGCAGTAAAGTTCTGGAATGGTGGAATCAAGGAATGTAACTCGTTTAAACATTTGCCAAATTAATAGCGAGTAGTGAAAGCAATGTATCATCTGTAGGATAAGAGGTTGCAGAGTGGAAAATAATTCATCACTCACAAGACTGAATAATCATTTTTGAACACTACCAAGGCTGGACAGCATCTATCTATCTATCTATCTCATTCTCTTAAGTATCTATCTATCTATCTATCTATCTCATTCTCTTAAGTATCTATCTATCTATCTATCTCATTCTCTTAAGTATCTATCTATCTATCTATCTATCTCATTCTCTTAAGTATCTATCTATCTATCTCATTCTCTTAAGTATCTATCTATCTATCTATCTATCTATCTAACACATTCTCTTAAGTATCTATCTATCTATATATCTATCACATTCTCTTAAGTATCTATCTATCTATATATCTATCACAATCTCTTAAGTATCTATCTATCTATCTATCTATCTCATTCTCTTAAGTATCTATCTATCTAACACATTCTCTTAAGTATCTATCTATATATCTATCACATTCTCTTAAGTATCTATCTATCTATATATCTATCACATTCTCTTAAGTATCTATCTATATATCTATCTATCACATTCTGTTAAGTATCTATCTATCTATCTATCTATCACATTCTCTTAAGTATCTATCTATCTATCTATCACATTCTCTTAAGTATCTATCTATCACATTCTCTTAAGTATCTATCTATCTATCTATCTATCTATCTCATTCTCTTAAGTATCTATCTATCTATCTCATTCTCTTAAGTATCTATCTATCTATCTATCTCATTCTCTTAAGTATCTATCTATCTCATTCTCTTAAGTATCTATCTATCTATCTATCTATCTATCTCATTCTCTTAAGTATCTATCTATCTATCTATCTCATTCTCTTAAGTATCTATCTATCTATCTATCTCATTCTCTTAAGTATCTATCTATCTATCTATCTATCTATCTATCTATCTATCTATCTCATTCTCTTAAGTATCTATCTATCTATCTATCTATCTATCTCATTCTCTTAAGTATCTATCTATCTATCTATCTCATTCTCTTAAGTATCTATCTATCTATCTATCTATCTATCTCATTCTCTTAAGTATCTATCTATCTATCTATCTATCTATCTATCTCATTCTCTTAAGTATCTATCTATCTATCTATCTATCTATCTATCTCATTCTCTTAAGTATCTATCTATCTATCTATCTATCTCATTCTCTTAAGTATCTATCTATCTATCTATCTATCTATCTCATTCTCTTAAGTATCTATCTATCTATCTATCTATCTATCTATCTATCTATCTATCTATCACATTCTCTAAAGTATCTATCTATCTATCACATTCTCTAAAGTATCTATCTATCTATCTATCTATCTATCTATCTATCTATCTATCTATCTATCTATTTATCTGCGCACTTACGTATATACGTACTTATGGAAGATATTTCTCAATTTTCATAAATGATGTCTTAAAACTGAAATCGCAGGCTTTAAAGTTAACTATCGTATTGTTGATAAGCTTACCCATAATGAAAATATCGTGTCTTGATGATCCACGGAATTTTAACCAGATAGTTTCAATTATCGTCCGGTTCATGATCCTCCCCGGTCTTTTGTTTTCATGACTATGTTGCCTTGCTAGGGGTGACATGATTAAAATATTAAAATAAATATTATAGATAGAAAGAAAGAAAGAAAGAAAGAAAGAAAGAAAGTAAATTAGAGTGAAGGAAAAATTAGATACATATATCGATGTGTGTGTGTGTATCAGAAAACAGTTTAAGATAGATAGATAGATAGATAGATAGATAGATAGATAGATTTACTATCTGGTGAATTTAAATCCTATGAAATGCGATAAGTGATTGTTAGTATGGTAAACATGTCTAACAAATAAACTGAAGAAGAAAAAACTGCAGAAAGAGCGACGAAGATTTAGGTCGACGTGTTGTCGACAGGGAAAGATGGAGAGAGAAAATGAACTCGCATACTATTTAAATATGTGTAAAACTGAATGGAGAGTCCAGAAAACCCAAAGGCAAACAGATTCTTAGATCAAGCGATTTACTGTACAGTAATAAAAATCAGGCGGATCGTAAAGAAGACGACTGACTGAGAAGCTGATATATGTACACCTATCGGAAAATTTGTCAGGAGATAAGCGAGTTGAGAGACGGAGAAAGCAACTGGCAAAAAAAAAAAAAAAAAAAAAAAAAGAAAAGATAAAAAGGAAAGAGAGAAGTATGGAACAACGGTGAGGCTAGAATACGAAAAAATGTGTCTTGTCTGCCAATTTCGTATACAAGTCGATTTTATCGTTCCTAGTTTTCACATTGATCACTTAATGCCAATCTTGAAAAACATAATAACTTGGCAATCACTTACAGTGAACCGATTATTACAGTCACACACACATATATATATATATGTTGCTGTATATATATATATATATATATATATATATATATATATATATATATATACATACACTAATAATAATATTACTCGTTTGGAAAAAAAAACTGAGATAGCTCAACTTGTTGATATGTCAAAACAAATCGGTACCTGATGAAAAAATTGGAAATAAAAAAAGAAAGAACTAAAAACTGAAGATCCGTTTAGGTGAAACCTAGGTAAGTTTTCTTGGCACTTTTGGATTTATTTTAGTTATATATACATATATATATATATATATATATATATATATATATATATATATATATATATATATATGTATATATATGTGTGTGTGTATAAAAGTGAACGTTGAAAACACTTAGAGGCGACAGGCTGTTTCATGCTAGACGCAATCGTCAGGTCACGATTGTTGTTTTTTTTTCCACGGTTATTTATAAAAACATCGAGTGGTGCATTGTGGGTAACCTATTTTGGCGGTTATTTTGCTGGAAGTCGTTTATTTGTTTATTTATTTGGGTTAAATGATTTTTCTTGTTTTTATTTATTCTTATATTTTATTTTTATTTTTTATCTTATATATATATATATATTTATTTATTTTTATTTTAATCGATGTTTTATTAACGTAGTAAAAATTTGTTTATATCGCCTATTCAACAGGTTTGGGAAGATAATTAAAGCTATTCATTCAATTCTGGAGTTGATTGCTGTAGTTCATTCTAACTATTATTTTGGCTAAACATCACCTATATTTATATAGGTTCTGTCCCTCATATATGGAGCACTTGAAGACATAAATAGAGCATACCTTAAAACTATATTTTATATTTATTCATATGAATTGAGTTCTGCGAGCCGCTGGCGTATTTTGTATAGAGAAACAAGTTAAAATTATCTTCCTTTCTGCCGTCCCTAGATTGCGTAGAGGTAAGATACCTGACCGGTGTTAAATCATTCGGGATTCGATCCAGGGTTAAAGTCTGTCTGTGGATGACTGTATATGCTTCTGGAAATCCGGTTGAACTCTCTAGGGAAAGGGTTTATTTTAAGAGCAGTGTATTTCGTATAGAGAATATATTATCTAGAGGAAAGATATCTGACTGATGACAAGTCAAATAGACGCGTAGCCACACTGAGGAGTTGTGATACAGCCAAACAGTCTGTCTGTGGATGATTATATATATATATATATATATATATATGTGTGTGTGTGTGTGTGTTTGGGCAGCAAACTTTCTTTTAATCATGTTTTGTTAAATTTGACAGAAGGAAAATTTAATAATTTTTATTTAGTTTTTCCGACATTCTTACATTTTTACGTTTGATCGGCGCAAGGGGTGCACAATTTGCCAGTATTGTCCCTTGTTTCAAATGCTTTAGGCAACTTCTTTAGCCATTTTCAAGGGTGGGAGTGTTTTAGGTCTTAATTTCTCTTCATGTTTGACTGGTTAGGATGCTGAATTCTAGCCGCGCAACACGCAAACGTCGGAATAAAAGCAGTTAATAGCATTGAAAACCGCACAAAAATACATCTTATATAAACTCCAACCAAACGGAAAAATGTACATTTTTTCTTGTCTATCATGTTTCAACGAGGCACACTTAGGTGTTAGGCGAATATACGTTCAGCTGGGCTCCATTCTTTCTTTAGTACCACCTGTTCAAATCTATACCATTAGAACACGCCATGTAACTTCCACGAAGTTGAATCAACCTTATTTCTTTCGAATTCTCTATGTAAAGAAAGAGAGAGATAAAGAAAGAAAGGGTGAGTGTGTGAGTGAGAAAGTGAGAGAGAGTGTGTTAGAGAGTGAGTGAGTGAGTGTGTGTGCGAGAGAGAGAGAGAGAGAGGGGGAGTGCCAGTGTGTGAGAGAGTGAGTGTGTGTTTGTATGTCTGTGTGTGTGTGTATGTGTATGTGTATGTATTGTGTGTGTCTCTGTGATGTGTTTGTTTGTGTGAGAGAGAGAGAGAAAGAGAGAGAAAGATGAAGGGAGACAGAGCGTGAAAGAGAGAGAGAGAGAGAGAGAGAGAGAGAGAGATGTTATGTGGCCTTTTTTGGAGTGGACTGTAATGAACAGTTCCTGGCATAAAATATTCTCTATTTGATTCACAGGAACGTATTTATATCAAACTGATAATATCAAAATTTTCCACAGTGTTCCATTCACAAATATACCTTATCTTTGCAAGAGTTAGATCAGACCAAAAATAGAGTATTGCTGTCATATCTGAACCGAAACTTCTAAGTTCTCACGTTCCAGCCTTGACAGAGTTCAAATACGTTTACGCCGCCTCGTTGAAGTATGACTTCTTTTCCAGGCCTATCATTATTGTATCACTGTTTCCATATCAAATATTCTAACAAACATTTTTCTTTGGTCCTACTAGTTTTGACCTTTAAAACTAAAACAGGGCATGCTACGTCCACCCTAATACCCTTCGTATTACAATCTGCAAAGTTATCGGTCTTGACCTAGTACGAATTTTAGCCTTGTACTAGATTGGCAGTTAGGTCTCATAATTTTACACTGGAAATTGATAGTTTCTTCTCCAAAAAATGTCACTAGTGGAACTCTTTTCCGGATTACTAATATATATTTTATTACCCTCTCTGTTTCTTTCACTCCCCGTTACCCCTTATATCCTAGTGGTCTTTATTGCCTTCCCTGGGGTCGTATTTTTAAAAAAATCATTTGTTGGAAGGGAATACCACTCAGACAATTTCTGCCTAGGAATCGTTGCTTTCTAGTACATGCTCCCGCGTGGATGTTTCTTTGAACACTACGGTCTTAACAATTTCATTTCTGTCTATCCACCTTATCTTCATAATCTTCACTTTCTACTTCCTCCTCTTACGTTCATACATTACGTTACATTTTTCCTTGAGTATCTCTTGTTCCTTGTATTTGTGTATTAAAAAAAACAAAACAATTTCAGCTAGATTCGGCAAATCGAGCACTAATGGTGTTACTAATTTGCTGATGACCGCGGTATTCGGTCGAACAGAAATGACAGTAGGTGATATAAGAATGAATGAAGTCTTATTGCAACGATACAATATAAAAACTTTCTAGCGATATATTCTTGTCATCTGGTTTCATATGAATAAAGAAATTCTGATTGATTCATTGAATGTTTCATTTTCTACGTCTTGTCAACACTTAGCAGGTTATTTAAAGGCAGACAATATATTTAGATTGTTATTTTTTTTAGATAATAATGATTTAGTAATATATGTCTTACTAATAAACCCATAGCTTAGGGGAGGTGAATTCGTACCTTTCCCAAAAAGTATTTGCGTGTAAGTAAATATAAACACAGGGTGCGATGGATAAATTACGCTAAAATGAAAATATCACTGACATCTCATTTTAACAGATATACAGGATGCGATGGATAAATTGTCGTCTCAATGAAAATATCACTGACATCTCATTTTAACAGATATATTTAGAAAAAATTACACAAAAATATCAAGAAATACAAAACAGTAAAATTATTCAATAAAATCGCCATTGTCTTCAATCGCGGCATCCAGACGACTTCGGAAACATCTGCAACTCCTCTGGGCGTTCCCCTTGATTAAGTTGGGGAATGCTGCCATAATCCTTGCCTTTGTTCATCTTTGCTGTTACAAGGAGATTTTTTTTTGACTCTCGATCAGCTGTACACTACATATAATAATCAATGGGGTTGCAGTTTGGATAAGACAGATGTCCAGATGTAAGGGTGATGTGGTTGCAGAACTTCTCTGCCATTCATGACTGGGTTCTCCTGCTTGTGTTGTATGGTGCAGATTCCTGTTGCCAGATATAGTGTCTTCTATTACCTCCTCAAGGTACTTGATGTAGGCCTCCGTGTTGAGTTTGGGGCCCAAACCAAAAATTTCGGGAGTTCTTTTTCTCATCAGAACGATCAGAATGAGTTTTCCGAGCTGCCGTATCTACGTAATCCCCGTTAGACTCATCCAGCTCTTTCCGAATCCTCTACATTGTCATCAGATTAACACCAAACACCCAAACACTCTAAAATGTTCGTATTGGAGCTTCCGGTGCGAATGCCAAGCAGTACAGTATGCCGCTTCCAAATTTCTGAATTGCGTCATGGTGTTCTTTTTTCTCACAGATGATGTCCAACTGATCTTTTTATACTGTGCAGTCGATGAAATCAAAAATAAACAAACCGCATGCGCAAAATTCAAAATATAAAATGGCGACAATTTAGACATTGCACACTGTAATCTAACTGGAATTGGTACTCGGCTCAACGATTAGCAATTCCAAGTCTTTATCCACTACACAACCCGCAAATCCAATCTTACAGCAAGTGAAAACTGTATCTCAATGATATATTTTCTGCATCAGGAGAGAAGTCATAAAAAAATCCATTTTACTCAAGAATGAATGTCAGGCGTTGTGGAAATGAGCGAATCTTTTATGAAATGGAAGTTAATGAAAAATGGAGACGTGGAAGTTATCGAAGTTTTTAGAGAAGGTGACATTTAGAAGTTCGCTTAGAATTAGAGAAATTGGAGTTATCTAGAAGTTTAGAGAAATGCAGTTTATCGAAGTTTGTGGAAAAAGTAACATTTATGGAAGTCTATGGCCTGTGTCAAGAGAGAAATGATAACAAATCTGGTTTTGTCAAGCTATGGCATTTCTACGTGTTGAGACAGCAAGGAAGTGTTGACAACACAATATGTCGCTTCCTAAATCAAGTAGTAAACATCTGAGACCGATTACTCGGCTCCCTTTAGATATCAACGACTTTTTTCTCCGACGAAAACCGCGTTACCTTCGAAGGGAGAGATGGATGAAACAAAATCTATATAGTAACTGGCAGAAACAGCTCTCACAGACTGAGATATCAACAAGGAAGATGCGTGATGAAGTAGTGTGGCTATGCCAAGTTTCAGATAGTGATCAGGTAGACATTGATGGTTTGAAAGCACCCGTGGTGCCATATTTCAAGAAGAATCCAAACACTTTCAGAAAGGTATTATTTTTATTGCGTGGCAATATTCCGTTTCATTCAGCTAAAAAAACCTAGTGAAATCCTATCGTTATGAAATAAGCTTCAGTGTTACTGTTTCCGTGTAGCAATCACCTTCGTTATCCAATTGAAATTTGTAGAGCATTCTGAAGGTTACAATAAGACATGTCACTACAGCAGTAATGATGAAACAGTTCACAAAATCAATGGATGAACATTATCTAAAATTATTTTCAGACAATTCAGCATACATTTTATATTAAGTTTATCTTTATAACTTTGCCGTTATTACAATGATGCTGTTTTCAGTTCTTGCTTGAAAGGTTCATAAACTTTCTGAACGTTTTGTAATTATATCTTCTACATAATGTTTCTGGAATACCAAGAAATTATGTCATAATAGGAAACTTGGAATATCCATTAATACCTTACGCGCAAATAGCTTTAGTAAATATACGAATTCGTCTCTTCTCCATCCAGCTTTGGGTTAAATAGCACGACACGCTCGGATATCTGTCACCGCTATTAACAAAAGATATAAGTCAGTATTGTGATTTCGGTTGTAGAAACTACATCGAAGACGACGGATGAATCTATCATACGCATATATATTTATATAAATATGTCTACTCCTAAAGTAATATGTCAAATTTTGTCTCTAATGTCAGACAAGGATATTGGCGGTATTGCTGTAGAGTATAAACCTTCCCACTTATCACCCATAATTTTTCTTTGTCATGCTCAGGAATGGACTAGGAAATTGGGAAAAGAAAGTGTATACGATGTAGAGATGTGTCAGTGATATCTTCACGAGAAGAGAGGGCAACTATTTTTCACCGATGATTGTTGGATGTTTGCAGAATGCAAACAAGGGACGTGAGTACAGTTAGGTGGTGGTTGATGAGTTTCAGTGATGTGCGCGGCAAACCACTTTCAGCCTGTTGAAAGATGGCATGCACGAAAAACATTATTTTGATACCATTTTCTTTGCTGCCCCCCCCCCAAAAAAAACAGTGTTTTACGGCTGAAAACTTGCTCTATCTGTAGGTGCTCTTATACTCCTTGTATTATTTGGAGTATATACGTAAACAAGTGGGAGGGATAAATTTAGAGGCGTCTATTGGGGGAGGAGGTATTTGCGTCTGTGCATTTGTCAGTAAGTATCAGTAATATTCTTATAGGCTTTCTTGGACTAAATTTTTTTTTTTTTTTGATAGATTGATTCGTTTTTTACAGGTTATCAACCTTTTGCAGGCTATAAAACCAGAAAATAGTTTTAGTTGGTAATAATCTTTTTTCGAGATATAAATGATTTACTGATGCAAGTCTTACTAATTAACCCATAGCTGGGAGGGAAGATGTGGATTCATGCCTTTCCAAAGAGTATTTGCTCGTAAGTGAATATAATAAACCAAATGGAATTGGAACTCGGTCCTCCGACTATCCATTACACCACCCGCACACCCATGCTTACAGCACCTGATATTCTCTGTCAGCCTCCCATCAAGGTACTGACCAGGCTCGACATTGCATAAGTTCGGTGATCGTACGGGATATGATGCTTCAACGTGATACGCCGTAAGCCCTTAGACTAAAAATGACACACTATACAAACATGAGTTCTTCCAGACCCCATCAGAGAAGATGAGAATAAAAGTATGCTTAAACTAAAAGAAAAGAGATTTGCTTATTCCTCTCGAAACAGATAAAAGTGTTGAACCAAATATATAGATCCAAAGCATTAAAATCCTTGAAAGAAATTCTTATTAATCGACATCACTTCCTATCCCATCCCCGACAACAAAGACGTGCACATGTCAAACATCAAGTAAAAGTAAAAGCATAACAGTGTCCAGGGATGGATCGTCCGGCTTTCTGGTCGGTCGGTGGATACTGTTCAGGTTTTGCCTGTTAAGAAACAGCTGGCAAGTTTATCGCTTTTTCTACGTTTTTTCTTTCTTTCCCTTTTTTTTTTTTTTTTTTTTTTTGTTAAGCATTTTTAAAACCTTTTTCCTTTTTAAAGATACGAATACTTGAGTAAGCTCCTAAATTGTTTTCATCTAACCAATATTGTAATCTTAAAAAAAAAAAAGTCATTTGCTGTGAAGCAATGTTTTGAGTTTTACCAAATCTCTACGCGTTAGATGCTTCACTCTGGTTTGGTTCATTTATATTTTTAAAACGGAGAATCTTTCACCATCGCCACGTGGGTGGTGTTTTATGTAACCTACAATGAAATCTCTCTGATCAACAAACGGTGTATTGTTTGTTAGGATGCGTCTTATTTAAGGTTTATTATGGATATCACAAACGATGAAGAGAACCGTCAGCAAATAGTTCACTATTTACCCATAAATTCAAGTTCTTTTCTTTAAAAAATAATTGCTAAGGATTATTCAGGCAAGCAAAAACTTATAGGAAATTACCAAAACAAATCTGAATATATAGTTTTGAATGTTTAAAGTGTTTTATTGAATATCAACGTTTGGAGTATTTGCTGAATCTGTCTGTGAAGACAAAAGAATATCAACATTAACATTCAAAGGAAGAAATATTATTTTTCTCCTTTGATGTTTCTACTCCAGTAGCCTTTCTTAAATCACGCATTAAAATTTGTTATCGTAAAATATTTTTTATTATACAGAGTGGTCCGGAAGTCTTGTCACTCTACATAAAATTTTTTATTTCAGATGGCAGGCATGAGCTCCTGCAATTTGCAAAAAAATGAGATGCTAACAGATCTTTCGGACCACTCTGTAAATTTTGCGTTTAGATAGATAGATAGATAGAAACACCCAGTTGTTCCTATCAAATCATAAAATCACTGAGACCCGTTGGTACAGTTGCTATGACGTTTGCCTCATATCGTAACTGTCCTTGTTTCAATTCTCGGCAGTGGATGCCCACTGCTGAGGTGTCTCAAAAATAGGACGAAACAGCCGTCCAGTGCTTTCTGCATTCTGTTGCGGTTTCTTCTAGACTTGATGTATTACATAATTATGATTACCTCAAATCCTCCTTAACTTCTATCTCTTGTATATCCTTGTTGAACCGGCTTCTAATGCTCTGCATGGAGCGGCTTGGGGATAGTAGTCGTGGCTCTCGAGGGCACAGCCCTATAGGTAAGGAAAACTTGGATGAGTTCCACCACGAAATATGTGAACAAGCGGTGCTATATCGAGTCTAATTCGTTACCTTTTGGTCACCGAGACCCGTTGGTACAGTTGGTATGACGTTTGCCTCATATCGTAACTGTCCGATAGTGGATGCGCACTGATGATGAGTCCTAAATATAGGACGAAACAGCCGTCCAGTGCTTTCTGCATTCTGTTGAGCTTTGTTCTAGACTCGATGAATTAATTATGATTATCTCAAATTCTCCTTAATTTCTATTACACACACACACACATATATATATATATATGTATATGTATATATATATATATATATTTAAAAATATGATTTCATTTTATATATATATATATATATATATATATATATATATATTTAAAAATATGATTTAATTTTATATATATATATATATATATATATATTTAAAAATATGATTTAATTTTATATATATATATATATATATATATATATATATTTAAAAATATGATTTCATTTTATATATATATATATATATATATATATATTTAAAAATATGATTTAATTTTATATATATATATATATATATATATATATTTAAAAATATGATTTAATTTTATATATATATATATATATATTTAAAAATATGATTTCATTTTATATATATATATATATATATATATATATATATATATATATATATATATATATATATATAATTATCCTAAACGTCCACTCGTCTATATCTTTTCGTACTAACACGTGTGTCGCTCAGGACCACATCCCTGGTCCTAATCTTCATTAACGGCCTTCCCGATGACATCAGCTTCCAACTTGGCATCTACGCTGACGACACTACTATTTACTCCTGCCTCGATAATAAGGTTGATCAGTACGACAAGGTCAAAATAGCAGCTGATGCACAAAACGACATCAAGATCGTCGTTAACTGGAGCAAAATATGCCTTACCAATTTGAACGCCTCTAAAACTAAACAACATCAGAGAGACCTTTGAATGCCTTTCATCAGCATGGCTGATGCTATCCTGCAGGAAAGTGATTCAATGCGCCTTCTCGCGCTAACCTTCTCAGCTGTCATGAAATGGAAAGTCTATATCGAATGCATTTCTAGGTCAGCTGCTAAGAATGTGTCGGTTGAAACAGTTTTTCTCTCCTGAATCTATCTTGCATATCTATATCTACCATCCATCCATGCTTAGAATATTGCTGCCGTATATGGTCCTGTACTCCTGTGATTTACGTGGAACTCCTTGATAAGATCCAAATTAGAATCAGCAATATTATTGGTCCTGATCTGGTTGCTTGGCTTCAGTCACTTTCCCACCGCCGTATGATTGGTTCTCAATGCCTTTTCTATAAATACTTTCATGGTAATTGTTCGGGTGAACTCTTCGCTATGGTACGTAAACTTTATGTATTTAAGCGCAGTACTAGACTGGCATCTAAATCTCATCATTGTGCTTGCCATAAATTCTATGCTAACAGTTTCTTCTCTTGCACTTTTTACTTGTGGAACTCCCTTCCGGTTCCATGCTTTCTAGTCAACTTTAATTTGCAAAAATTTAAATGTAAAGTCAATCGCTATCTACTGTCCTCCTGATTACTCTTTTCTCTTTTTGCTCATCATTATTGTTCCTGTTCCTAATAATATTCACACTCTGTAAACCCCTGTCTTAGCGTCATTACTGCATTGCTTGTGAGAATACCGCGTATATATATATATATATATATATATATATATGTATGTAGTCTTAAGGCGTGCTATATTTATGGGATAAAGTGCTCAATATCAGAGATAGAGCGTGTGAAAAATATAAAAGTGAACATTGAAGTCAACACTTAGAGGCGACAGGCTGATTCATTCTAGACTCAATCGTTAGGCACAATTGTGTCTTGCATAAAACAGCCTGTCGCCGCTAAGTGTTGACTTCAATGTTCACTTATATTTATATATATATATTTTAAGACATTTTTATGTTTAAACATTCTTTTTATAGATACAAATATTTAAGTAATTGCTCTGTTTATAATAAACAGTATTAAACAACATTTACCGGCCTGAATGTCCGAGAAATTTTCACAGAAAATTTTCGTCCTCCAACATTTCTCGGTTTCTCTCGATTTCTATCAACGGCAGCCATCAGAAATTCTGGCACAGTCATACCAGTCCATTTTTTTTGACATTGTCCAACCAGTTTTTGTGTTGGCGTCCTCTCCTACGTCCACTTTCAACGATGCCTTGCATGATGGTCTTGCACAGGCTGTTTTGCCTTGTAGTGTGCCCGCTATTTTTCTCCGTTTGACTGTAGCGAGAAGATGTTCCTGGTCTCTCGCAAATCTTTCAACCTTTTTCCGCACAAACTCATTGGTATGTTTTCCTAATAAAAAATGCCAAGGATTTTTCCTATGCCTTTGTTCTCAAACGCTTGGATCCTTCTCTCTGTATTTGCCAATAGTGTCCACGTTTTACATCCATATAGCTACTTTTAAGCTACTACACAATAAATTCTTCTCTCCCAAGTCTCGGCTAAAGCAACACGAATGAGGCAAACACTATCAAAAACAGATTACTCGCGAATTAGTTTACAAAATGAGTTTTCTACCCAATGGCGTACATATATTAGTTACTATAATTTAAATGAAAAAAATATTCTGAAATAAAAGTGCAGTATAGAAGATAACCCGTTATCAGAGTATCCATCAAATATTTGTCATATTCATTAGTCATATTCATTACGCCATCATCAATACGGCAAAAGAAAATATGGACTATTTAAATTTTAGTCGCGTTAATAAATTTTCTTCTATATGGGACTGATAACAGTATTGTGCTGATCATAACTAGAGATGATTGAAAGTCAGTCAGTTATGTGCCATGCGTGATACACCCTTAAGCGATCATGTATCTTTCGATACATGACTGAAGAGGCAGATTTTTTCCCGCAGTAGCTTGCCATTTCTTTCTGCTGTAGACCGGTTTCCATCCAAGGCTATAAAACTCGGTCTGTCTTGCTATTTACCTATAGCTGAGGGGGAGAAGAAGAGGATTCATACCTTTCTCAAGGGAATTAGCATGTAATGGATTCGACTGGAATTCGAACTCGGCTCTCCGATTCCTAAATCCGAGCTGTTATCCATTGAAAGTACTTGAACGAGTACGTTATGAACATTGTAAAGACACTTCAAAATTGTAATCCGAATCTACGGCATATATCAATTGAGCACTGTTAAGATATAGGCTGATTCTATAAACAACAGCCACCTGCGCTAATGCAGAGCTCTTCAGTAAAATGAATTGGAACACTCTGCCTGATTGACGTTTGTCTACATTCGTAAAAACAATACGCTAGAAATAGCGGTTTCACTCTGCTGAGTAATGATGGCGTTTGGGAGAACGCATATTATTTACGAAATTTTCTCGATAACGTATAAACCGAAAATATTTTAAATAATTGTAGGACTTAATCAATTTTATAATGTGTTGTTAATGTTTACGTTAAGTTACGTTTTGGAAGCAGATATGATCATTCGGGAAAGATCGTCGAATAGTAATTTTGACTTTGCCAAGCAGATGCTTTCTCTGCAGCTAAGTGGTATAGCACGTCAGATCAATTGATGTTTCCGTATAAGACTTAGCTTCGATTCCTGTCGGAGAACGCTTATTTTTTCGTAGGTTTTATTTTTTTTTTAAGCAATGGAGTAAAATTTGTTTTCGTGTCTGCATTTTGAGATGAGTTCTGATCGTTTATTTAGTAATTTGTGTTGCCAAGTATAGCTATTTTATCCTCCAGACAGAATTTATAGTTTATGGATTTATTGTTTTTGGCTAACATCCCACCCCCACACACACTTGTATAACCTGTGTGTTTTTATATTTTATTTATCTATTATAATCGCTTTTGTTTATAGATGCTTGCTTTTTGTGTATGAGTATTGTGTCAAAGACCATAAGTCTGTTTGTACTCTCAGATTTGGCTGGTATTTTGGTATTACTTGTGAGTACTTGTCTAATGCTGCTACGGCCCTTATGCTATTTATTAATGTATTGTCCGATGGCACATTGGTCCGATCGGTTACAGGCCTGTCTCCTTAATTATGTGGTTGTGTTACATCCAATGTAAGACGTATCGTGTTTTTTATTTACACAGATACTGAGTGAGCAGATATACTCATACGAAATATTCGTCTTATATTGGGGTTGGGAAACTTGGAATATATTATATGTAATAATTAAATTGCTAGTTTGTTTTGTTTTTTTGATTAGTAAATAATTTATCTGATATATTTATTTTTAACGATTTGTTTTCTATATCTATGTCTAATGGAGCTGAACATTATTTTTATGTTTAGATGCATTTAAACTGATCAAATTTTATTTCAGGGAACAATAAAATTAAATTTTGTTTGATTCCTGCTAACATGGAAGTACCCAAGAATCATTTGAGGCACATAATGCTTTATGAGTTCAAGAAAGGAAACTCAGCAGCTGAAGCGGCTAGAAACATTCACTCAGTTTATGGAGAGGAATGTGTGAATGAAAGAACTTGCAGAAGATGGTTTGCAAAATTCAGAGGTGGAGATTTCACCCTTAAACATGAAGATCGAACCGGACGTCCAGTTGAGTTTGATGAAAAGCTTCTTGAAGCAGCCCTTGAAGAAAATCCTGCCTCATCAGTTGAGGAATTGGCAGTGGTTCTCAGTTCAAACCATACAACTGTTCATCGTCATCTTCAACATCTTGGAAAAGTTCCTAAACTTGGATAATGTGTGCCTCATGAATTGTCTGAAAACAACCTCAAATCACAAGTTGACATCTGCTCTTCTCTCTATTCTCACCAACTTGTTTCACTTTTTTTGGATAGTCTTGTGACGAAAAATGGATCTTTTATCGAAATGTTAAACGTCGTAAACTGTGGCTTGGTAAAGGGGAAGGACCCCAGCCACAGCCGAGAAGGGAAATTTATGGGCAAAAGTTTCTTCTTTCAATCTGGTGGGATCGCCAAGGAATAATCCATTTTGAATTCTTACCACGTAATGCAACAATTAATGCTCAAATATACTGTCAGGAATTAGAGTGTTTGAACCAAGCTTTGAGGAAAAAAAGACATGCTCTAGTAAATCGAAAAGGGGTGATGTTTCATCAGGACAATGTGTGACCCCACACAGCAAGAATCACGTCACAAAAGATCGAAGAACTTGGTTGGGAGAAAATTCCTCATCCACCTTATGCTCCCGATCTTGCTCCTTCAGACTACAATTTGTTTCGTAGCTTACAGAATCATTTGGAAGAAACAGCTTTTGTAACACAGGAAGAGGTTAAAACTGACATTTATGAGCCAAAAGAATTTTACAGTAATGGAATTAGTAAGATTGTTAATAGATGGAGGGAAGTCATAGATAATCAGGGAAAATACATTGTTTATTGAATCTGTAATCAAATGTAACATTTGGTCACTTGTTTTCTTTATTCAAAATTCGGACAGAACTTATGGGATGACCTGATATATATATATATATATATATATATATATATAAGAGAGAGAGAGAGAGAGAGAGAGAGAGAGAGAGAGAGAGAGAGAGAGAGAGAGAGAGAGAGAGAGAGAGAGAGAGAGAGAGAGAGAGAGAGAGAGAGAGAGAGAGAGAGAGAGAGTGTGTGTGTGTGTGTGTGTATTACAATCTAAACATATTTTCTGGCTTAAAAAAAACTGCAAAGTGTTGATAATCTGTAAAAAACGTAACTATTAAGAACAATTGTTTAGTTCAAGAAAGTTATAAGAATATTACTGATGTTTGCTAATAAGTGGACAGACACAAACACACACACGCACACACAGACATCCGCTTCTGCAAATGGTATAAAAAATGAAAGAAAGTACTGAAACCTTCATGTCCATATAGCTTAATTAATGTTAGAAAATATTTAATAAGTGTTTATTCCTTTTACGATGGTTTAATGAGAGGGAAATGTTAGTCATCTATACAAGTCAAAAATGAATGAAGGTTGGAAGATAATAATAAATTTAATACTTTATCAAGTTATTTTGATTGATTAGTGAAAATATATCTGGTCCATACAGGGCCAAGTATTAAACTTTGTCCATTGAGTTCTTGACTTCAGGCCAAAAAATAGTGCAACTCAGTGCCAAAACTGGAGGACTATTTCAAAACTCTTCATTCCACAGGGAGCGACGGCGTAGTTTCCGTTTTAATTTTGCGATAGTTTGCTGCTTCTGTCGACTTACATAATTCAAATAAAAATGTAGAAATTAAATGCATAATTAATTTTTCCCGACAAATTACTACTCTTCATCATATATTTTTTTTTCTAAGGTCATATTACAATTTACCGTAGCTTCAGATCCAGCACCTCCCATCCCGTTCGCGAAATGCAATATGCATTTTAATTTCTGAATTTAATTATCCACATGAAAGCAGTTTTAATGAAACAAAAACTATATTGGAACTATGAATTCTGTGACAAAAATATGGCATGAAACAAAATAAATATGAAAGTAAATTTTATTTCATTTTTCAAAAATAAAGTAAATAGTGTTATACTGACTTCTTTTGTCATAAATACAATTTTTATAACTGAAGAAAAACATGAGTCTTAAAAATACGTTGTTTAAAAGCAAGGACAGAGTTAAAGTTTCGTTTCTTTCTTTTACGATATCTAAACATATCGAAATAAATATATTGAATTTAATTATATGACATTAACTTTACGCAATATCATTCTTAATAAATGATTTTCATTAATAATGTAATACAAAAATATTACGTTTCATCTAATTTTATGTTTTAAATGTTAAACTAAACTTAAATTTATCACTTTTTTAAATTTTAGAAAGAAAAACACAAAGTACTCATAAAATAAATTTCATCATCGATATATATATATATATATATATATATATATATATATGGCGTCACACATTATGAAATGGACAAAGTCCGACAATTATTTTAAGACATTTTTATGTTTATACATTCTTTTTATAGATACCAACAGGAATCGAACCTGTATCCTATACGGAACCGTCATAGAGCGTGTCGTGCCTTGACCGATTGGGCCACAGAGGAGCGTTCGGCTAGCAAGTTTGATTTTACTGTTTTTAAGCACAATTCTCCATGATTTTCTATCATTCATTCATATCTGCTCAATGCGTATCCAAATGTAAACAAATGAAGTCATACATTATGAAATGGACAAAATCCGACAATTATTTTAAGACATTTTTCATGTTTATATGTTCTTTTTAAGGCACGTCAGGCTATATGACGGTTCCGTATAGGATACAGGTTCGATTCCTGTCGGAGGACGCATATTTTCTAGGAAAATTTCTCGAACATTCAGGCCGGTAAATGTTGTTAATACTCTTTATTAACCAGATCATTTACTTAAACATTTGTAAATATAAAAAGTACGTATAAACATAAAAAATGTCTTAAATAATGATAAATATGTATAATTGTTATTAATTCCACTCACGTGTGACTCGAAAGCAAGTGTTCAAATGCTACCAATGGAAACACACTACGAATTCTTGTTCTTATCTAATAGCAGTGTACTTCCTATTAGCACTAGAGGACGATGTTCAAGAATTCTGAATGCTGATTTTAAAACTTTATGTAATTGGCGGAGCAGAATCATCTTACTCCGATTTCACCTTTCTTTGGTTTTTCTAACTTGATATTTTTAGTGTTCTTCGGACAAATGAGCCCATTCTTTGTATGACTTTTGATGATAAATATATGATTTGGAAAACGTTTATTTTGACACGTTTAACGGATGAAGCGGCTTCACCAGAAAAATAATTTTATTTCAACAAAATCTTCATTAGAGCTTCGACGAACTTTACTAAATTTGCGAGAAAGAACGAGATTCCTGTTAAGCAGCTGAATGCATCATTTTGATTTAACTATATCGTTTTTATCAATTAGACCTTAACAAATTTTAATTCTGTTTGTATTTATTTATTTACAGCAAATACGTTCAAAGTTCTATCTGCTGATTTTGGTGTTTCTCGAGAGTACTTTACACCCTTGTGAGAACCGCTTTAGTTTCCTTTCTTTCACGATACATTCAGTTTTAAACCAACTGGAGTGACAAGGTGCAATCAATTTCTATTTTTCTTCAGATTAGGTTATTTTCAGTCCTGTGCAGTAATATGAATCTATTTTAGGGGCGTGTGATAAAAATTGTTTGGCCTTGAAAAACATTGTGTCATTCGGGATTGCATTGTCTCGCGCTCAGACACTAATGTCTCGACTGTCGATTAGTTGTCCTATGATCATTGTCTATGATGGACGTTACGCCAATGAGCGTACGATTATAACTTTGCATGAACACACTGGCAAGCTTAACCATTGAGCAAATCAACGTACTATAGACTGGCCTGGAAACTCTCCTGATGTAAATCTAATCGAGAATCCGTGGTCACTCTGCAAGAAATGTCTTTGTGAAATGAACATACGAAGTATAACATGTGCACTGGGTCATGTTTCATTGGAAAAATACGAAAATAATATATAATCATGGAATTATTCGTCTTGTTTTAATTAATTTGTATGTGCAGGATAAATTAATTCTATTATTGCATTAATTATATTAATATCAATATTTACGTAATACGTAAGGACACGCGATAAATTGAATTACTTTTGACGTTAGTTCAACGTTTCGACCGATTGATACTAGAACATTTTTAATGCGTACAATCTGTGGTGTCTTTTGTTGTTGTTTTAAATAAGTAGTAAAGAGAATAGAAATTGTGGCATACATATAGAATTGATCGGCTTATTCCGAGCAATACGAGCCACATAGACAATAACATTTACAGCCAACGCAAGAGATTTTATCATATATACGGAAATGGTCTCTCTTTTCCTTCTTTCGTAAGGCCAGAAAGACACACGGGCTGAATGTAATGAGTTACGTATTCCGAACAACACAGGAAATGAAAATGACTTCACAGAATTATTGACAGAATGCTTTCAATTACAAGCCTAAGTTTAAATGAAGATTTTGGTTTTAACAAGATGAAGTGAAAATAATATTAACAGACAACCTAAAAATATGCACTTATAATGGAATTTATTTCTTTAGTCTGGCACGCCTTCATCAGTGTGGAGTACCCAGCAAGAATTGAACACAAAAGTTTCATGATACCTTAGTCAACGACAAAGCATGAATATATTCACAGTTAAAAAAAAAAGTTTAAATGGATTGTTATTTGTGTTCATATTCATTTCTAAATGTCTCTTATTAATCATTAAATAAAAAAAACAAATTAAAGCTTAAAGAGTAGGGCCAGTGCAAGGGTCTCATGCCCTCCACCCCTGTGAATCTATCATACAGCCCGCCATCTATGAGACAGCGCCCACACACCGAATCTATTATACTACTCTCCAAATCTATGGTACGTCTCCCCCTACTCTACTACATCTTAATTTTCATAAGGTAGTATTCATATAAAATACAAATTTTACTGTAACCTAATTACGGACAATAATGAATCATATGCAAAATAGGTGAACAATTCAACTAGAAATACCAAAAATAAATAGAATTTATCTAAATAAATATATTAGGTTGGTGCAAAAATAATGACGTAACAATGTCGTTTTTTGACGTATTTTTTAACGTCAAAAAACGACATTATTACGTCATTATTTTTGCACCAACCTAATAGATCATTCTGTCTTAAATAAATGAACAATGTTTTGCGGCAAATTTTAACATCAACTTGATATTTTTTCTCCTCAAAAAGTTTAAGTATTTAACACATTCAACATTACGAATATAAAATATTGAATTTATATTGTACTTTTTTTTTCGAAACTTAACATGAACAAAACTATTTCACGGATTTGGACGAAAAAAATGAGAATGACGGTAAAATCCGCAAAAATCTTTCCACTCTTTAATTGTATTTGGTTTAAATTGTGACGTATACAAATATAGGTAGAAAAAAGTAAATATTGATAAGATAGCGATAATATTTATTGTACGAATGTACAAATAAAGCACAAGGCCAAAAGAGGGAAAGGGGAAAAAGATGGCCATCTTCTGTCTTAACATTAAACTTAGCTACCCGGAAACACTGACCCAAACATACTAACAATATTCCTTTCACCAAAAACAACTCATTCTTACTTACCATTCTTACCTCATCCACCATATTGCCTCAGAAACCCTATGAAGTCATAACTAGTCCACATATATACAATTCATTGTTTGTGTGGGCAGGGGAATAAAATAACAATTAAAAAAATCTAAAAACCCCAATGCGCATTTAAAAATGTGTACAAAACTATATACAAGAATCTAAACCAAATTATGTTAGTAATAAGAGAGTGATAGTGACAAAGCAATGCCCGTTTGCCCCATATCAGACTTGCGTCCCATTTGGGGGTTTTGGGGGTAGTACGCACCGATCCTATGAAAGAGTAACAAGATTGTGAAGTATAAGAGAATATATGACAGAAAAACGAGATCAGTCAGTCAGTTAAGCGCTATACGTAATACACACTTGGACGATCATGTATCTTTCGATAAATGAGTGACGAGGCAGATTTTTTTCCCCGCAGTAGGTTGCAATTCCTTTCTGCAGTCAACTAGTTGCCAACCACGGCTAACGAACCCAGTCAGTCTTGCTATTTAACCAAAGCTGGTTGGGGGAGGGGAGAAATTGATGCGTGCCTTTCCCAAAGGTATTTGTGCGCAGGTCAATCTAAAGAACTCGACAGGGATTTTAACTCGACTCTCCGAGTTCCTACTATGAATCGATATCCACTACACCACAACCGAGTAAATATATCGATTAGATATAAATTGATGGATTAACAGAATGAAGACCGAGAGGTTACCAATAATGAGGAAAATAGTAAGTACTATAACAGTAAGGCGTATTCAGTAATTTAATAATTTTTTTGTAAAATTGAAAAGAGGAAAGTGAATAAAGGAGAAGGAGGAAGAGAGTGGAGAAAAGCTGAAAATAAGATACTGAGCGATACAAAATGAAAAGGAAGAAAAGTAAAAACAAAAGAGAAGTAAGATTAATGTAAATTGGGAAGGAGATAAAAGATAAAAAATGAGAATTAGAGAGATGGGAAGAAAATAAAGATGGCTGATGAAGGAAAACACGTTGAAGAAAGAAAGAAAGAAAAAATAGAGAAAGAGATGAAAAAAAGAAGAATGATGAACAATAGAGAGGTTAAACTAAAAAGAATTATGTAACATAAAAGAGGAATGCTGAGAAAATGAAAAGGTAAAAAGAAAAACGAACGAATGAAAAAAAATTATATACAGAGAAAAAAGAAAGACAGATAATATTGAACAAAAATAGGTTAAAGAAAGAAAGAAAGAAAGAACGAACGAACGAACGAAACAAAGAAAGAATTAGAGATAGGGAGATGAAAAAAGAAAGAAATAGAAATATTGAACAAAAATAGGTAAAAAAAAGGAGGAAAAGAATTAGAGAGACACAATGAGACAGAGAGAGATGAAAAAATGAAAATAACTGAATTCTGGTCTAGAAACAAGTAAAAAGAAATAAAGAAATTAAAAAGAAAGAAATAGGAATGTTCAATACAAACAATTAAAAGAAAACAAGAAAATTTATAAAGAATTGTATAGAGAAATACAAAATGAAGAAACAAAGACAGAAAAAAGAATTAGGTATATATATATATATATATATGTATGTAAAGAGGAGGGACAAAGAAAAATGTTAAAATAAAAAAGAACGAAATGATTGGATATATAGAGATGAAACAAAGAAAGAAATAAAAGCGCTGAAGAAAGAAGCAGGTAAAAAGAAGGAAGGAAGGAAGGAAGGAAGGAAGGAAGGAAGGAAGGGAGGGAAGAGGAATTTGAGAAACAGAGATTCATAAAAAAGAAAGAGGAACGTTGATGAAGAAACAGGTAAAAGATAGAAGCTGTAGAATCAAAAAGAAAGAAACGGAAAACGACGTGGTTAAAAGTAAGAAATAAAGGCGAGGCTAAAATCAATAAACATAAAACAATAAACATAAATAATGTAAATGATATGAAAAAGAAAACTATAGAAAAAATAAACTGAAGAAAATTAGGGTCTCGAGATGATTTCCAAAATGACATAATTGATGAAAGAAAGTAAAAAGGAAACTTCATCTTACTTGAGCAGCGTCTGCAACCTGTCGACGTCATCCTTGGTTTAAATAAAGTAAAATCTTTGTTTCAAGGCCATGACCATAAAATGCAATCTGAAAGGCTTGCAATGTACAAAAGACGAATTATCTTAGTTGAACCCCAGATGGCCGACTGTGTGCGGCGATGTCAGAGACGCCGACAAACTGAGAGAAAGCAGACGACTTTTCGCAACCACCCGACGTTCAATCGCATAAGCGTATTACTAAAAATTTAAAACACAAAATTGTTTCTAACTAAAAGTGGTTGAGTCAATGACTCGAAGGTTTAGATAACATAATTTTTTATATATATATATATATATATATATATATATATATATATATATATGTGTGTGTGTGTGTGTGTGTGTGTGTGTGTGTGTGTGTGCGCGCGCGATTAAGTGTACATTATACGGAATTCTGGCTTTACTCTTTATGCCAATTTTGAGAACAGTGACTTTGCAAACAGCAAGCAAAAAACTACGTACGTGCAAACTATACTGAACACAGACACAAGACAGAAAAATCGGACATCTAAGACGTGGAAAGACCTGTAGCGCCGTGGTCAGCGAGTTCACTTTCATGACAATTACTTCCATGTAGCGAGTTCGATTTTTCTTGGTGCTCCATGCTTGTGGTTTATGAATTCCTAACTCGATCGAAAGATGCATCCCAAAAGCTAAGCAAAGTATTAAGAAACAGTGAAAATTCATTAGAAACAAAGAAAAGGGTGTTGAAATGTTATGAAATATCACTCGTCCTAAATGGCATTGAATGCTGGCAAATCTCCTCACATGATGAAATAGAAATGTGCTTTTCTCGAAGGATACTGAGAATACCTTTGACTGAATATGTGAGTAACAAGGAGGTTTTAAGGAAACTGGAAACAAAAAGAAACAAAAAGAAACAAAAAGAACGCTTATACTTACAATCGGAAAGAGAGTTCTTAATTTAATCGCCCATATAATTAAAAAGAGGTGTTACAAAATTTAACTCACAGGACATATTGAAGGCGAGAATCAGAGGAAAGTGTCGATTAACCTACATTACGAGCTTGTGTAAATGTATGACAGTACAGGAACAAGTAGAAACGTGAAAAGAATAAATTTACTGCGATCTACAAAGATAGAAAGCTGTAGACAGACATGATCGTCCAAGTGCTGAAAGGACTTAGCACATAGCAGAATAACTCACAAAAGTATATTTTGTTTTGGTAAATTAAAACTATTTAGAAACAAATTCCTCTATTTTTTAATTTCTAATAATATTATTGCTTTCACACCGATGTCTTCCATGATAATATTTTGTCTTTTAATAACTGATCTTAGAGATCTTATATCTTAACTGTTAATCTGATACTGATTTGGTGATCCGTCTTTTTGTTCTTTCGATAAAACAAAAATATTCGTAATTGTTATGGGATCTTACCCATAATAATAATAATAATAATGGACTATTCCATACTTAATAAATACTGCACCTCAGTAGTAGGCAGGGAGTCAGTAGTTCGAGTCGAGTCAGAGGCAGTCCGAAACAGAGTCGCGTTCAGACAATTACTGCAAGACATTGAAATAGTGATACTGGTCGAGACTACATTGTTCTCTCTACTAAACCTGATTGTTCATACTAACACTTATACTTATCTGTATATATTCCTGTTTGTAATATATCTGTGTTATTCCATACCTGTGTTCGCGTTCTTCTTTATTGGTTCTACCTTGAACTATCACCGTAGTACAAGGAATCGGACCATAACAAGTGGCGACGAAGATTCGAATTCATTCGGTGGAAGAAAAAAAATTCGTTTGCCATAATATAACAAGTGACGACGAGGTAACTCGCGAAACTAGCTCTCGACGCGGAGGACAAACTTTTTTTTTTGCTATCCGTCGCGCATAAGTGGCGACGTGAAAAAGCTAAAAGGGTAATACGAAACTAATTCTAAAAAAAAAAATACTTTAACATGGAAGATTTTAAGTCAACCATTATGGAACTTATCGAATTTGAACAGAAACAAAGGTACGAACAGAAACATCTGGAATTGCAAGAATTATTGTTACGTGCAATGACAAATAAGAAGCAAAAATCCGAGAACGAAACAGTTCTCTCACAAGACGCTATTTGGAGTAATATGGAAGATTTCAAGTACGCACCCGACGAAGATAAATCTTTTGCAAATTACTTCCGAATGTACGAAGATCTGTATGATTTTGACTGCAAAGATTGGTCGTACGCACGTAAAGTACGCCTATTACTAATTAGGCACAGGCGAATATACCAAATTCGTAGATTATATCCTTCCCAGAAAAACAAGCGAGTTAACGTTCAAAGAATCCATAAAACAGCTAACGGAACATTTCGGCCATAATACTTCACTATTCCATAAAAGATGGACAGCGAAGATTACATAAATTTCGCATCCATTGTTAACAAATATTGTGACGACTTCAGACTATCGGAATTCAGCGCGGACAATTTTAAATGCTTAATTTACGCCCAAGGCCTGGTTTCAACCAAAGACGCAGAATACTTACTAAATTGGAGAGTAAACAAGATCTGACACTTCAAAAACTAGCCGAAGACTGCCAGAGATGCATCAGTGTGAAGAAAGACTTAAAAGACATAGAACAAGCGGGCATAGCACACGTACACAAAGTACGAAGGCAGACAAATTTTCCCTCCTCACAAACAAACCGAACCGATTTTTCAGTCTCAAGAACAGGTAAAACAAAATTTTCTAATTATAATCAACATAAAAAACTACCACCCAGTCCATGCTATCGTTGTGGTTCTTGGCATTGGGTTAAAGACTGTACATATCGTTTTAAAACTTGTCTATCATGTAAAAAAAATTGGCCACAAGTTCTCATTGTTGGTATAGAAAAGAAAGCAGAATAAGAATTACGAGGACTGATCAAGCGGATGAGACTAATATAAGAAAATATGTACAAGTTGAAATGCAAAACAAAAGTTAGGTTTCAGCTGGATTCTAGCTCAGACTTGACTATCATAAACCTACAAACATGGAGAAAACTGAACAAACCGATCATGTTAAAAACGGATAAAATTGCGAGATCAGTTACGGGGAGAAAGATAAAATTCGAGGGTGAAGTAATTACAAACGTAACATTTAATGGAATGACGAAAAAAATTAAAGAAGTACGTTTTAAGAAATACCGAAAACCTATTCGGAACAGACTGGATGCAAAAATTCGAATTGTGGGATTTACCTATGAGTACGTACTACCAAAATGTAAAATGCTTATCAACCGAGGCAGACAAATTGAAAGGAAAACTACAAACTAGTTTCCCCGATGTATTTTCAGCAGTTCTCGGAAGATGTAAGAAAATGGCAGCTAATATCAAAATAAAGGAAAACGTTCAACCTGTTTTCAAGAAAAAAAGGAGCGTACCGTTTGCGTCAATAGAAAAAATGACCAAGAATGAACTAGACTCAAAAATACGGGCATATTGAAAGAAGTAGAATACAGGAAATGGGCCGCTACGTCAAAAAGAAAATCAGATCAGCGTTCGATAAATTACTACCAAGTAAAACAAAACAAGTAACACAGTCCTACGCACCAAAAAGAAAAATTCCTGACAGGAGAGAGATTTTTTTAGGCATATAAAAATAATACCTCTTACTGGGAGCGAGACATAATTGACAAAAACAATTGGTAATATGATGTACATAGTCCAAGGAAAAAGTTCTCACACAGAAGACGCGTAAAGCAAATAAGGAAGAGACCGTTACAGGATGCTAACGGTCCACCTCAAGAAGAGGTATTGGACATGATTTTCGACATCTTCGATATAAAAAGACCGCAAACAATGCCAGAACCAAGAAAATCGTCAAGAAAAAAATTCACTGAAACTTTGGAAATAGATCCAAAGAAAAAAAAGATATTAAAAAAACCCTGCTACGCAAAATCTTCGGAAGGGAGGTGTTATGGGATCTTACCCATAATAATAATAATGGACTATTCCATACATAATAAATACTGCGCCTCAGGAGTAGGCAGGGAGTCAATAGTTCGAGTCAGTAGTTCAAGTCGAGTCAAAGGCAGTCCGAAACAGTCGCGTTCAGACAATTACTGCAAGGCATTGGAATAGTGATACTGGTCGAGACTACATTGTTCTCTCTACTAAACCTGATTGTTCATACTAACACTTATACTTATCTGTATATATTCCTGTTTGTAATATATCTGTGTTATTCCATACCTGTGTTCGCCTTCTTCTTTGTTGGTTCTAACTTGGACTATCAACGTGGTACAAGGAACCGGACCATAACAGTAATAAATAACAAAAAAGAAAAAAAAAGTAGCCGAATTATAGGATCGTTAGAGTTTCGGCCATGAGATCTACGTTCGAATCACACCCAGGTCGATTGATCAAGGGGGTGATTTATTGACGATATCATCCTAGCCGTATGGAAATATCTGAAAACTATACCACACCACACGACGGAATTGGGTAGACGAAAATGTTAGGAAGTCGTTAATAGTTGGCTTCAATGAGTAAATATTTGGTTGGCAATCTACTTAGAGAGTGAGTTTTAATAAAAACAACCACCCTTTTAACAGCCTGGTCACTCGCGTTAAAAACGCATGGTTACTACAATTCTTACAGGAAAATATAACAGATTTTGTAATCTACCATAGGCGGAAATAGGGGTAGTAAGTTGTAATGTTATATAACTTGTCGGAATTTGTGTGTTATATTGTGTTCAACAAGCAGACTTTATTAATTATTACAATTGTGTTATATCCTCACTGGGTGTTTTGTATTAAAACTGAACTATGTTTAATAACAGTGTGATATAATATTTAACGAACTCATTTGATTGACAGTAGTGGCACGTTCTGTCAGCATTGTGCATCTCATAGTTGTGACCTCGCTTCAAATTAATTAAACTAATATCAACATTCTTCATTTCGGGTGCGTGGGTAGACATTAACGAGCTAACCTGCTTGACTATTACTATTAAGTAGAGAGATCTATACCAGTGCTAAATTAAGTTAATTTTAATAAATAAATAAAAGTTTATGACAAAATGAGAAAGATTTGTTGGCTTATCGGCATATCAACACCTAATGGGTCATTTAATGCAGAAAGTCATATTATTTCAGTTATGTGCCACGTTTAGGCGAATATGTATCTTTCGATACATAACTAACGAGGCAGATTTTAAACTGCTATTTCTTTCTGCGGTAGACCAGGTGCCATAGAGAACCCGGTCTGCCTATTTACCCATAGCTGGGGCGGGGGAGAAGCGTATTAGCACGTAAGTGAATGTAAAGGATTTGACTCGAATTCGAAGCCGGCTCTCTCTGATTCATCAATCCGAACCGCTATCCATTACTCCACCGTGCCTCCAGACTTTTATACTTTTATATTTTATTTGTCTATATATCTGAGATGAGGTATCATGTACACTATTTACATTATTCGGACTATTGTCCTCATCTTTTTCGCCATATTTATTACAACGTTTCGGCCGTTGTACGCTCCGGCCTTCTTCAGGTGGTTGAAATGTCGAACTGAACCCTTCATTTCGCTCACTGGGGTAGGCTATTCTAGTTCCACGTGCCATGTTTTAATGGATGTCAGTTATATCCTGTTAATTCCCCTCTCCAAGTTCTCTACTGCCTTAACCAGGTATTGAACTCACACTCTTTGGGTTCTGTCAAAGAATGTGAGTTCAATACCCGTTTAAGGCAGTGGGGAACTTTCAGAATAATGTAAATATTGTACATTCACATGGATCAGATAACATAATAGCTGACTTATGACGTTCACAGATGTCATTATTTGCAGAAATTAAGTGTCATTTTTTCAGAGACTATGGGAGTAATCTCGGTGCTGAAGCTGAAATTGGTGGCCGTTAAAATTTTGACCGTATCTGCTGTATTTCGGTCTGCAGAAATGCTCTCGGAAAAGGCAAGAATACGCTACTTCTCCCATAGATATGCGTTAAATAACAGGCCTAGAAGGACTGTTCTGAATTTAAAAAAAAAAAAAATAAGAAAACATCGATAACTAAACGACAAGGAGTCATGCGATTTCGCAGATAGTAACGGAAATAAATCTGTGGAACTTTATCCTCGTTTCGGCTCTGAATGGTCAGAATATGCTGAAACAGAATATCAACAGAGATCAACGTCTGTATTCTATTAAGGTCAAAAAGTTTGAATAATATAATTTTTAATAAAGCAGAAAAATTCGGAACGTAAAATAAAAAAAATATCTTCGATTATGAAAAATATGAATGAATGAAATATTTAAAATTTTCGAAAATTAATTCAAATCGGAATAGAAAAAAACTAGGAATTCATTGAAAAAAGAATTTAGCTGAAAGAAGAAAAGAAAAGAAACAGTATTTACGCAAGATTAGCTCCATTGAAATATTTATCGTGGGTCGGATTTATTTGTTCTGGTTTGTTATCCTGCTTGGATTTTTCCCTCTCATATCAGACTGACCACCTGCTACACAAAGGATTATTTACATTCATTTTCATTGTTCGGTCAGCAATATCGCTTCTTGTTTCGGGTTTCGCACGAAAGCATCGTTGTCTTTTTACGATAACTAATAAAAAAAAAAAAAAAAAACACGAGGAGGAAAAGAAATGTTAAAAATTCTTATATGAAGTTATTTTGATTCTTCTTTTGAGCTTCTTGTACTTCTTCCTTTTCTTCATATTTTTCTCCTTCTTTTTCTTATTCTCATTCAGTTTCTTTTTCTTTTTTTCTTCTATTTTTTTTTCTTCTTGTGCTTCTAGTTTCAGGTCATCTTTATATTTAATCACATTTTCTTTTTTATTTTATTCTCATTCACGTTTTCTTTCTATTATTCACCACTTCCTCTCTTTTTTTCTTCTTTTGCATCTAGTATCGCTCCCTCTCTCTTCTTCATAATTGTTCTCTTCGAAACTCCTTCTCCTTCTCTAAATTTTTCTTCTTTTTTCTTCCACTGTCTTCTTCTTCTCCTCGTACTTCTAGTACCACATCTTCTTCTTTGCACTTGTTCTCTTTCTCACTTACACTCATTATTCTTTGTTTTTTTTCTCTCCCCTTTCTCCTTCATTTTCCTTCTTTAGCTCCTATTAACACATCCTTTCTTCATCTTGTTCTCTTTATCACTCATTCTCTTTCTGTATTTATTTTTTCATCAATTTTCTTTTTCTTCTCTTTGGGTTTCTCGTACCACTTCGTCTTCATACTTCTCGTTCCCTTTCTCAATCATTCTCATTCATTTTTCTTTCATTTTCTTTTTCTTCTCCTTATGCTTCTAGTACAACTTCATACTTGTTCTCGTTCTGCTGTTTCTTTAATATTATTATTCTTAATTTCCTATTTCTTCTCTTCTTCCTCATTTTCAATCCATCCTTTCTGTTTTCACGAACAATTTTATATTATCTCTTTATATTTTTATATGCTATTTTATTTTTTTAAAGAATCCTTTTTGAAATCAACTTTTCTTAGAAGATAAGAAACATTATTATCATAATGTTTCTTATCTTTTTCTAAGAAGTGAAATTAAATGCTGCATAAATTCTCGATACTTAGGAGTAATATCTAGTTTTTGTTTTCTTCAGTTTCAAGTAAATCACGTGTGTTTCGTCTCCTGTCATTTATTTTCTTCCTTCTCATTTGCATTCTCCTCCATTATTTACTGATATAAAGGAATATGCGTACACCTGTATTCCCCCTCACTGGAATGAATCGATTACTGCTACCGTATTCTACTTGGTTATAGTAGCCAAAACCACTTAGCTACTTCGTTCAAATATATGCCATTCCGGGACATATCATTTACATTATTCCGCTATTGTCCTCATCTTTGTCGCCATATTTATTACAACGTTTCGGCTGTTGTACGCCCCGGCCTTCTTCAGGTGGTTGGAATGTCGAACTGAACTCTTTATTTCGCTCACTATGGTAGACTGTTCTAGTTCCACGTGCCATATCTAATTGATGATAGTTATCAGTCATCCCCTGTTAATTTAATTCCCCTCTCCAAGTTCTCCACCGCCTTAACCAGGTATTGAACTCACACTCTTTGGGCCCTGTCACTGGATCTAACTAACGTCTTTATCCACTGTGTCAAGGAGGATATTCTGGGTGTTATAAACCTAATGTCATCAGCAACATTTTTACAGTGCTCATATTGCCGTTATCAATATGGCGACAAATATGAGGACAATAGTCCGAATAGAGAAAATAGTGTACATAATACCTCATCTCAGAAATATAGACAGATTCTCCTCTATTTTTAAGAAATTAGGATTTTTCTTACCAAACGCCCAATTAATTGAACTGAAAAGCATAAACAGGATCATGACAAGCTCTTGGAAGAAAAATAAACCCATTATTGTTTTGGCGACAACATCCGGTCCATTTCCCCTCCTCTCCTCTCTTGTTTCCCCTGGCAGGCAGACTGAGCTGACTCCTGGAGGCACTACAGTATCAAGCCAACCCGAGGCAAAGTCGGAGCAAGCCCCTAACTCTTCGCCATGTTCCAAAAATCAGTTAATATCAAAGTCCCATTTCGAGGACGTATCAGATATTAAACGGATATGAACAGATACTACACTTCCGCCAATTTTCACGCTGTCGTAAGCAAACATTGAAACATGAGTTTAAAAACAAGATTTTCTGGGAATCTTAATGGAAGGATACTCAGACTAATATTCTGATCCTTGTCTCCTTATGACTATTTTCAGATAATATAATCTTTAGCTTCCCCATCTTTATAATCTATCTTGTAGGAAAGTGCTTCTATTAACGGTGTAAGATGTATCTATTACTGATGAGAAATATCCAAAAAATGTCTTCATTTTCAAAGTAGACTAGACAATCCAATGAATACCGAACGAATTAATCCTCCTTCTGATCATCAATTTTTCAAGTTTCGAAACTTTAATGATTTTGTTAGTGCATCAGTTATTGTAAGAACGATTTGTATTCTTGTTTTCCACTTTCTTTTATTCTCTAGCGAAATCCTAATTATTTTCTATTTTTCATCTTTTTATTTTTGGGGTACTGTGTTGTGTTGGCACAGTTAAACCTGAGATGTGGAAGATTTGCTATTCCTTTTTAGTAGCATCTATATCCAACTTATGTAGTAGCAAGATGTAATAATAATATTATTATTATTATTATTATTATTATTATTATATTTTTTTATATATTTTTTATTCATTTGGATTTCTATTGTATACGCATTTCCTTTCTGGGTCCCAACCAGACACATAAGGTCAGAAAAGTTCACACACATTGTACATAGATAAAGATCTTCGTAATCTATAAACTGTACTTGTGATTACAATATTTTTATTTCTTTAAGGCATGAACTACCATGAATCTTTTCAATGAGTCTTTCGGAATCTTTTCCAATTGTATTTTATTAGTTTATTCAAGATTTGCAAAGATGCATTACAATCTGCAGGGATTATTATTATTATTATTATTTATTTGGATTTCTATTGTATACACATTTTCTTTCTGGGTCCCAAACAGTGACATAAGGTCAGAAAGTGCTTCATGAAATTTTTCACTGATCATTTTTCTAAAAGAAAAAAAAAAGAAAAATTCACACACATTGTACATAGATAAAGTTCTTCGTAATGTATGAGTTCTACTTGTGAGTACAATATTTTTATTTCTTTAAGGCATTGACTACCATGAATCTTTTCATGAGTCTATCGGAAACTTTTCCAATCAATCCGAGGGCTCCAACTACAACTGGAATTATTGATGTCCTCATGTGCCACATTTTTTAGATTTCCACTTCCAAAGCATTGTATTTTGATAGATCTTTTAATATGTTCAAAGCTGCAGGGACTGGTATGTCAATGAATAAGCACATTCTGTTTTATTTTATATTTGATCACGACGTCTGGACGATTCGCTTTAATTGTTATATCTGTGTGCATTCCATAAAATTATTACAGGCCATATCTATAACCGGGTCTGGATTTATACCAGGTCTGGATGTTTATACTAGTTTCTTGCGGTTTCCTTCTCGTAAAAGTTGCATATTTTCCAGTGCAGATTTTGGCCCATTCTATCATACCGATTATTATTATTATTATTATTATTATTATTATTATTATTAGCAAATAAGAGGACAGTACGCCCAAGTGCAAGTGTATGAAGTCAAATGGTATACTGGACTTTGTATGACACACAGTTTGATAAGAGTGTGCCAACCACATTCATCACAATCAAATGTGCGCCATATTGTGAGAAGGTATAATAAAAGATTGGATCCATTTAGAAATTCCTTAAGGTCGTGTAATCCAGGACACTCTGACATTCTCCAGTTGTATGTGTGACCACGTTTATAGATTTGACTCCCAAGTCACGTTAGCTACCCTAACCTTCAATTATAAAAGAACGCTCTCGATACCTGGCCAGGATGATCCTTCTCTACTGCTTATGAACTGAGATGCACAGTGTCATCCCCTACGGGATCTACCCAGCTGATTATAATCAGACAAATGTGAAGCAAATCTGTCTTAATAAACAGGATGATCTCTGTAGCTTATTTTAATTCACTGTGACAATTCCTTTATATTTTAACACCTACAATAATTACGAAGAACCACGAAAGACATGCCCACTGTAGGATCCGAGCATTTATTATTATTATTATTAGTAGTAGTAGTAGTTGTTGTTACTGTCCATAACCGATTGCTAGCATAATATTAAATGGTGGTTGATACTGGTGATTAAATGATAGTAAATATTGTCAGTATTGTAGCATATTCTGGTTCTTTGCAATAATGATATCGACGAGATGTTCTCGACTTTTCTCTTGATTTCTATTCCACGAAGACTTTTACTTATCACTTCAGCATCGGTTTAGCCTCTTCCGTTAACAGCAAGCGTGACTGAAATTCACCATTCAACAACGCGAGGAAGTTGTGAAAAATGAAACTGACTGGCTTCGTTTAGATATTTCTCAGTTTTCAGCTTTGTGGAGAGTCGAAATGTCTAAATCAATGACCAAGCATCTTCTTCTTCATGGCTATTATTATTGTTTTATTTCCTTTGATTTCTGGTGTATACTCGTTTCCTTCCGTGTCCCACCCAGAGATTAAACGTCAGAAATGATATCATGATATTTCCACTGAGCAATTTAAAAAAAAAATTGACATAGATAAAGCTCCTCATAAGTTATGGGTTGTACTCGTGAGAACAATTTTTTTTTTGTATTTCTTTAAGGTATGGACTTCCAGGAATCCCTTCAATGAGTCTATTTGGAATCTTTTTCAACCAATCCGAGGGCTGCAAAAGATTGTTGATGTTCTCATGTGTCACATTTATTATTATTATTATTATATTTCCTTTGGTGCCTGGTGTGTACACATTTATTTCCGGGTCCCACCGAGAAACCTAAGGTTTACACTGAGCATTCAAAAAACAAAAAAAATATACATATTTACATAGATAAAGCTCTTCGTAAGTTGTGGACTGTACTCGTGAGAATATTTTTTGTACTTCTTTAAGGCATGGGCTACCAGTAATGCCTACAGTAAGTCTATTGGAATCTTTTCCAACCACTCCCAGGGCTCCAGCTACAACAGGGATTGTTGATGCTCTCATGAGCCACATTTTTGAGATTTCGACTGCAAAGATGCATTACGGTCTGCAAGGACTGCCATACCAATACGGAGACAATTGTTTTGTTGGCGGTCTCTAATAACTTTAATTGTTCTGTCTGTGTGTATTGTGTAGTCCCATAAAATTGTTACAGGTCCTATCTCCGTAACAGGGTCCTGTTAGTGTTCATACCAATTATTATTATTGTTATTATTATTATTATTAATAATAATAATAATTTATTAACAAGACACTTTGATTTCATTAGAGTTGAAAAATGCTGATACTGGTATTTATAGCGTTAACCTTAAAAATGTTTAACAAATTCTCGGCAATAATCATTATTATCAGCAAAGAAAATCCATCCAAATGTTTTCCTTCAAAATGAATAAATATATATTTATTTTGACGAACTATGCATAAAGCGAATAAATGCTTGATTATGATCAATAATATCTTTTCATTACATCAAATCATTGGCGTAGTCTGAATTGAAAAACGGTAGCAACAAAAATATATGCGAATTATAAATACAATGAAATATAATAACCATCTTATCGATATATCAGTTATAACCATCTTTTGTGAACAGCAGGATATGGTCATCGAATAGCAGTTAGTCATTTATCTGACATCATTCCTAAACAAATATCTAAAAAATGGCCTTGTACGCTATAAATGAAACTTAATTCAGAGTTTGGTCTTCATGCGCATGCGTAACAAAATGGGGTTTGATGGACATTCACCAGTGTTATAATACATGCTGTGGTTCACAAACAGTAGTAGTGGTAGTAGTAGGAATGGTAGTAATAGAAGACGAATAAGAACAATAAAATAAACATCGAAATTCGCTGTTTTTGTGTTCAAAATTACCCTTGCATTATTCAGACGCCGAAGGTAACATGATAGAGAAGTTGAACAATTGAAAAAAAAACAAAAAAACTTCCTTATTTCAAATCGTCTTTCAGCTCCTTCAACCGCATCAATTTATGAAACCTGTAAGCAAATTCCTCGGTGAATTTTATACTGGTTGCATACATACAGATATTAACTGGCCAATTACTTATTACATATTTGATCACGTGATTCGCATTTACTCCGGGTTATCGAATATGAGATATGTCATTTGATCACGGCAGCCATGACTATCTTTTGCTTGGTTTGGTTTCTTTTGTTTTACGGCGGAGCAACATTTTCCAGATTATTTAATACCAAATTCTGTTGTCTATATATAGTAAACAGAGGAAGTCTGTGTGTCTGTTTCTGTGATACCTTTTCATTCGAGATCTATCCAACTGATTTTGATCAAACTTGGGACATACATTGTACAACGTTAAAGATAGATTCTTAGCGTAAAAAATGGATAATTTAAAAAAATCAATAATCAATAAAGCCGATCAAAAATCGAAAAATTCAACTTTTTCCTTCGATTTCGTTCAAAGTCGGTATGTAGGTTACTTACATCATGGCGAAATAAACGATACTTCATTTTTATTTCTACGCCACTGCGTTTAGCGAAAAACCGCGAAAAACGAAAAATCGATTTTAACACAAATTAAAACTAAAAACTCCTTCAATTTTCAAGCAACCAAATACAAGCTTCTCTCAATTGTAGCCAACAATAATTTGATTGTTTAACAGTCATTTAACTTGATAATTCAGCCTACCCATATTGGGAAAACCCACATAAATAGCGAAAAATGGAAATTTTTAGTTATTATTATTCGTTGATCTTTCAACCAATTTTCATCAAAATTAATTGCTTTATAAATGTATCCTCTTTTACATCCCTGGTAGCACATTGACAAATTTAATTTCAAATCTCCAAAATAATTGCGGTCTGAAGAGGGTTTTCATGTTGCCTGTTTTATCCCTTCATGTCTTCGGCTAACTTCAATTGAATAAATACAGACTACTTCTGTTATATCAGTAACTGCATTAATTCAAAATTTTTTTTAATGAAAGTACTTTAAAGCAATCAAAGAATATAGACACTTTTACATCTAAATATGGTGCAGTTTTTGTTCCATTCTAATTGAACACTTTTTCTTATCGACCAGCTGCGTATGGCTGTTAGTTTTTGATAATTAATTTTGATTTGGTAAACATCGGACTAGAATCAAAAAAGTAAATATAAGTTTGGTTTGCACGAGAGTTAAAACAGTAGACATCGGTTTGGCTTACAGTTGGAAGATATAAACTTGTTTTGCAAGTGTCAAAATTGTATACATAGGTTATGTTTGTTGAAGATTCAAAAGGCTACATATAGATGTGGTTTAGACCAGTATCTAAAAAGTAGATATATTTTTTTACGTTTATACATTCTTTTTATAGATACAAATATTTAAGTAAATGTTCTATTTATAATAAACAGCATTAAACAACATTTACCGGCCTGAATGTCCGAGAAATTTTCATGAAAAATATTTGTACTCTGACAGGATTCGAACGTGTATCCTATATGGAACCGTAACCGTGCCATAACCGATTGGGCTACAGAGGATCGTTCGGTTAGCAAGGTCGATTTTACTGCTTTTAAACTACAATCTTCCACGATTCTTTCACGGACATTCATATCTGCTCATGGCGTATCCAGATGTAAACAAATGACGTCACACATTATGAAATGGACAAAATTCTCTGTATCTATAAAAAGAATGTATAAACATAAAAATGTCTTAAATAATTGTCGGACTTTGTCCATTTCATAATGTGTAGACATATGTGTAGTTTTTTGGAGGGTTGGGTTAAATGCAGTCGGTATATTCTTGATTTCAACTGACTGGTTGAAGTATCTTTTTTCATGTCATATGTTTGAATATGTTACATAAAGTACAACAGATGAAGGTCTATGTTCAAAACAGGATTGACATTTCCTTCAGGTACAGAGATCGAAGTGTTATTATAAATGAATCAACAATTTTGACCATGGACGTTCGAAAGAAAACTACTTAAAGAGAAAATTAGACAAAGAGTTTTAATGAGAGAAAAAGAAATATAAATAAAAAAAGACCAGTTTGAAGTTGATATATAACTAAGAAATCAAACTTTGTTATTTTTATATGGTTTGTTTTTGTTTTTATGTTTTTTTTTTTGTTTTTTTTTTCATTTTTTAAC
The DNA here is from genome assembly GCA_963932145.1 of Acanthosepion lycidas. Classification (NCBI taxonomy): domain Eukaryota; kingdom Metazoa; phylum Mollusca; class Cephalopoda; order Sepiida; family Sepiidae; genus Acanthosepion; species Acanthosepion lycidas. The sequence continues at coordinate 123,397,375 of OZ010576.1, read as the reverse complement.
ATAGCTGTGCGATACGAGAACCGGAAACATAAGAGAAGCTCATAAGATAAAGGGATTAAGAATGCAAAATAAAGGATAAAATAAACACCTTCTTTTCTTACAAGGAAAAATGGGCAGATATAGCAACATGAATCATAAAAGCCCTATTAAGTATACTGCTAATATTACCCAAGGAAAAAGGGTTTTTAACAATAAAATCACAAGTAAAGGAAACAACAGCACTGAGTTCCAAACGCACGTAATCTGCTCGATCAATATCCAGGAGCTATTAAAGAATACGAGTTAGAAATCTGTTCCTCCTTGTTTTCTCATGGTTTCTATTATTTATTTACAAGTGTTCACACAGAGGGTCCCGTTGCTGACTTGCATTCCATTTTTGTCAATAAATGTTGTAAAAAACTCAGTGTAAGCTCCCTAGAGATCAAATGGTGAGAATGTAAGCGAAAAGTCACATTACGATTTGAATGACAGAAATAACAACAACAGAAAAAGTTTCAGTCTCCTATGAAAGGAAATTTCGATTTTGGTGTCGTAAGTTTTTTCAAAACTATAGAATCAGTTATTTCAGCTGACTCTAAAGGAAATGTAAAGATTTTGGTAAATCAATATTATCGTAATCTGAGTTAACAAATGCATACGCAACAACATAAATGAATGTTTGTCATCTATCTATCTATCTATCTCATTCTCTTCATATCTATCTATCTATCTCATTCTCTTCATATCTATCTATCTATCTATCTATCTATCTATCTATCTATCTCATTCTTTTCATATCTATCTATCTCATTCTTTTCATATCTATCTATCTCATTCTCTTTATATCTATCTATCTCATTCTCGTCCTATCTATCTATCTATCTTATTCTCTTCATATCTATCTATCAACACACACACACTCATATATATATATATATATATATATATATATATATATATATATATATATATATATATATATATATATATATTTCTTCTTATCTATTTATCTATCTGTATCTATTTTTATTATCAAGTCACTTCAACAAAGGTGATAATACCACTAAGACTCAACGGAGCTACTGGGAGTGAAAGAGAATGAGAAGACTTTAGAAGTAACTTGAAATGCAATCCTAAAGAGGAAATAAGGGATAAACCTTCTACTCCTGTACAAAGGTCCGCGTAGGGGAGTGAACTAGACGATAGGCGATACTATCTATCTATCTATCTATCTATTTGAGTTTGTGCCTGTCTGTATGTGTGCTATTGATATTTCTTCAAGCACCAAATATCACAAATTAGATACAGCAGAATTCTGTTGGCCATCGTAATTGACCTTTATCCTGTAGAATTTAACATTATTCAATATTCAAGACGTTCAAATATCTATTTTCTTACAATAAATTATCGATAAAGCAACAAAAGACAATTTCTTAGTTATTTTCTTCTATATGCCGTATTCATTCAGGGCGTGAGGAATCACGATATCTTTCTGATTCTAATTATAAATGTTTTTTTTTCCCATTTTCTTTAAAAGCTTTCTCGTTTCATAAATGCCCCGTCTCTGGCATTATCTTCTGGCTCCACAGGCCAGTAAATTTTCCAGCATTAAATTTCATAGAAATGATTGATATTACACAGCAGTTCAGCACTTTTTTATTGTTTATAATGAATATTTCCTGAATAATCTCTCTCTCGTTTTTTCTCTCTCTCTCTCTCTCTCTCTCTATATATATATATATATATATATATATATATATATATGTGTGTGTGTGTGTGTGTGTTTTGAACAATAAAAAATATTAAAAAATTAAAATCTTCAGACACACTTAATATTCTGTCGTTTTTATTATTTCAGTTAGATTCTTCAACTAGTTTCGGCCAGCATGGCCATCATAATAAAAAAATCTGCTTTTTACTATCAATGAACTACAGAAATGAATGACTTGATGGAGAAAATGAATGACTTCATGGAGAAAATGAACTTTTGTCTGCAGTTTTCATTTGTTTTGTTTTTTTAATTTTTTATCATAAATTTTGGTCAGTCTTTGTGTTGATCAAACAGTCTCTTTGAAATTGTTATTTAAGAAAAGGTCTGGATGGATTCATGCTGCTCTAAACGATTTACCTCATATAGATGATAATTTCGTCCATGGACTTATACATGCAAATACATTTACTAAAATAGTTAAATTATTTTGATCTCAATAATTATATAAATGCATACATACATACATACATCTCTGGCGTATAAGGACTGACCACGCCGCAGTCGTCAGTCAAATGTGTATGGCATGGAGGATGTTTTGTTTTCGGTGTACATCTACAGCAGACACATTTTGAGAGAATTGCTTATATATACATACATAAATACATATATACATATATATAATGCCTGGGCATACTATGTTTTTCTATTTACTATTTCTGCATAAAGTTTTAATTTTTAATGTAGGTTATCGATCTGCTTATAATTTATGTAACTAATAGTTCGATGCAGATGATTCGACTCGGGTTAGATCCTGTCAACACCAGAGACTGATCATCTGTTCGAACTATTAATAACATAAAACACAGTGAGGTCGACAGCCATCATTTCAAATTAACAACTATATAATTTCTTTGGTTTTCAAGGAAAATTTTTACATAAACTTTCCAACATCTTCTTTGTGCATCATAAACCATTATCAAGTAATTTTGCATCGTTTTAGAAAGTTTTCCACTGTTGCTGCTTCATGTATCGTTGATCTTGCCTTTTTCGTTTCAAGAATCGCATTTTTATGCTTCCATTCGTAGTACCGTATCGTTTGTTGACTTTACTCTTATACATATTTAGTGTGTTCATGAATTGAAAAATTTTGATCGCTGTTGGGCTGTTCATTTTTGTTCTTGTTTTTTTGTTTTTTTTTTTAAGTCAAGGCAGTTGAGGTTGCTTCATACAGCTCTTGTATAGTATTTTATCTTATTGATAAGTATATCTCGAATTTCTTGTGCTTGTTGGTGATATAATATTTAATCGAATTATATCAGGTTAAACAGGTTAAACTGAACGATGATGCAATGATTGTATAAATATCGTATGTGTCTCCAAGTAGGAATATTGAAAAAAGTCAACAAATCAATGTTGCTATGTTGAAATTTTTAATATTTTGTAATAGGGGGTTGTGATCATTATAAAGGTTTTCATTTTATTAATAAGTAATGCATTTAATTTGTTATTGTCGATAGATGAGTTGTATATATTAATATTTTCCTTATAACTATTTCCACTAATTAGTTTAATTTATTTTTGTGAAATAGTTTAATGATATATTTACTTTATCATTATTTGGATTACTGATTTTTAAAATTTTACTAATCTACACATACATACATATATATATATATATATATATATATATATATATATATATAACAGTTACATTTCTACATTTCTAATTCCAACAGGAACTTAATCAGACAAATTTCGTCTGACGTAATAGGCTATTACTCATATGATATAATTTTGGATTTTATTGTGTACTAATTATTTGCTCTGTAATAATAAATATATTGAGGAACTATTTTTGTGGATCAGTTTTAATATTTATATAACTAGGATCCACTTGGATTATATACCAACGGTTTTATTAACTTTACTCTCTCTCTCTCTCTCTCTCTCTCTCTCTCTATATATATATATATATATATATATATATATATATATTCAAGTATTAATTAGTGCTGATAATATGAGTTATCTAATTACTACATACTATACACCCAGGCAATTCACAAAAAAATGTGCACACACACACATGCATATATATATATATATATATATATATATATATATATATATATATATATATATATATATATATATCTTGATATTGTTATTACTGACATATTCACACACCTTTTGACTTTATGGGTCTTGTGAAAAACTTAACTCTTTCTTTATTTACATGAAGGAAGGAGAGACTGTGAAGAAATACACACATGAGAAATCAATGCATGGGCAAGAGTTTACGCATGCGCACATACCTTCTAGAATATGGTGTTCCGCATCGGAGCAGAGGGTCAGAAATTACGAGAATATCTGCAAAAAGTTCGACGTTGACATAAACGGTCTAGCAGGAGGTCATAAAACCAACCCCCAAATAATAAACCCGACAAACCATCCTGTGTCCTCACCGCTAACGTAAAATGAAGAAAGTCTCTCAAGCATGAAATTGGTTAAGCATGTTGCAGTAATTAACACCAGATCTGGAGGCGAATATCGTGTACTTTAAGTCTAGATCACCTAAGATAGATAGATAGATAGATAGATAGATATGGAGAGGCTGAGATAACATATCTCTCTATCTATAGATAGAAAGAAAACTAGAAAAAACTAAGAGAGATGGATATGAACAGGCTGAAATAACATAGATAGATCGATATATATATATATATATATATATATATATATATATATATATATATAGAGAGAGAGAGAGAGAGAGAGAGATAGATAGATAGATACTGTGTTAGATAGGTAGGTTTGAACAGACTGTTATATCATATTATTAACAGTTATTATTATTAGTAGTAGTATTGGGGAGTGTAGTACTCATAGCAGGAGTTTCCTATGGCATCCTTCTGGGAGTGTCTTCTCACGAAAACTGACTTTCCCTGATACCATAGAGTTGGATGTTGGGGATCTGGGAAAGGGATTGCCAATGGAGTTATGACCAACGATAGGAAGATCGAAGAATGAGGATATTGATGAGTAGTAATTTTGGGGATTGTAAATGTAATAAAGAGATTATAACTGGCAGTGATGTAATGACAAAATAGAGAATAAGTTAGTAGCTTATATAACAATCCTCATAGGATTTTAGGGTCGCAACTTTGGTGGATTCTGCATATATTTTTTTCAGAATGGGCACGTTAAGATGTTTGTCGAAATTATAGTCGTTTGTAATAAAAACAATTAGGATTAATAGATATTATTATCAATTATATTCTTATTATTAGATTATTATCATTGTTGTTTTGTTGTAGATTTTGGGGTTGTCTTAAATTTTTAATTGTATTAAAGTTTAATTAACTTACGTCGAAACCGGCTCCTTATTTCGTACGGAAAATTGATGGGATATGAAATGATTAAATAATGCAATGATTAAAAAATGCAATAATTAAATAATGAAATGATTAAATAATGAAATGATTAAATAATGGAATGATTAAATAATGGAATGATTAAATAATGGAATGATTAAATAATGGAATGATTAAATAATGGGGTGATTAAATAATGGAATGATTGAATAATGGAATGATTAAATAATGTAATGATTGAATAATGTAATGATTAAATAATGTAATGATTGAATAATGGAATGATTGAATAATGGAATGATTAAATAATGGAATGATTAAATAATGGAATGATTGAATAATGGAATGATTAAATAATGGAATGATTGAATAATGGAATGATTAAATAATGGAATGATTGAATAATGGAATGATTGAATAATGGGATGATTAAATAATGGAATGATTAAATAATGTAATGATTGAATAATGGAATGATTAAATAATGGAATGATTGAATAATGGAATGATTAAATAATGTAATGATTGAATAATGTAATGATTAAATAATATAATGATTGAATAATGGAATGATTAAATAATGGAATGATTGAATAATGGAATGATTAAATAATGGAATGATTGAATAATGGAATGATTGAATAATGGGATGATTAAATAATGGAATGATTAAATAATGTAATGATTGAATAATGGAATGATTAAATAATGGAATGATTAAATAATGGAATGATTGAATAATGGAATGATTGAATAATGGAATGATTAAATAATGGAATGATTGAATAATGGAATGATTAAATAATGGGGTGATTAAATAATGGAATGATTGAATAATGGAATGATTAAATAATGTAATGATTGAATAATGGAATGATTGAATAATGGAATGATTGAATAATGGAATGATTGAATAATGGGATGATTAAATAATGTAATGATTAAAT
>OZ010576.1:123383864-123386364 GCA_963932145.1 Acanthosepion lycidas | reverse complement strand
ACAAAGCATATAAATTACGCAATATAATTAAAAAATTACCTCATATGGGGATAAATCTATTTCAACCAACGCGAAGTACATCAGTGTTATTCAATCCCAGTGTATGGACTACATAGATCGGAGTTGAATAAGATTAACGCACTTTGCGTTGGCTGAAATAGATCTGTCCACATATGAAGCAACATTCGACTTTGTTGTGTAATACATACATACATACATACATATATATATATATATATATATATATATATATATATATATATATATATATGATCAATTGAGATGCAGATAAAGCAAAACGAAACTATGAAAAGTTAGAGGGTAAGCTAAATTAGAGCTTGAAAAAACAAAAGGAATTGCTCAAATCCCTTTTATTCTCATCTATTAGGCAATGGCGCCACAACCTTCCATTTAATTCCGATAAAAATGATTACTGATATTCTCCATAATAGCACATATTTGATCGTGCAAATATGAAATTATCGATTATCGATTAATTGATCTCGGTTATCCTAAATACGGAAAAGAATGGTAGGTTGAAAAATCATTAAAATGAATTTGTTTTCGGAACACAAATGGAGGAAAAGGAGGCTGGAATGAATAGAAACGTCCTAAATAAATGGAAAATAAAATAATCAGGAATGGAATTATAGAATAGCAGTAAATATGTTGGAAAAATAAAAGTGCAAATAATCAGGCAGAACTGTTAATTCCGAACTCGCAGGTAGATACTAACCAGTCGGGTTGTTGTTTAAGATACATATTCTGTTATTATAACATTACATTTCATTTTACTATTAGATTCGATTAAAAAAAAAAGAGGACGTTTTCTATGGGTGAAAAATACTTAGAGTTACAACATTTAAAAAGAACTAAAATCGAGTAATGCCTAAATGAATCAAAGCAAAAACAGAAGTTAACAATAAACCAAAAAAGACTAAGTGATCGAGCAAAACTCTCAATTGAAAGAGATTTTAATTGAGAGAGATTTCAGTATTGATATTGAACATTTGGGCAAATTTAAACGAGACTATTTTAAATAAATTTTAGTCTACGGGTATTCAATGAGTTTGACTTCAATTACATTAGCATTTTCTTAAAATACATATGATGAGGGGTCAATATTGGATTGGAAGAACAGAGTACTACCTTGTTAGGGTAAGCAATACTAATCCTTCCATGAGCGCTGTCAACACAAAATATGCTAATGAATGGGGCCAGGCTGAGTTGCAAAGATGGAAATAAAATAAATATTCTTAAGATAACATACAGAAACGAATGTCTATGTGCATATATTTTACTATTATATGAATTTAATTAAATTATTAATTTTCGGAAAAAAGCTTATCACTAAACATGCATGCACATTGTCTGTCTATATTTCTGAGTCAAGGAGTCATAGCAAATCATGTTATAAAGGAAATAAATTTGTAGAGAGCCATAATCAAATAATTCCTGAAGAGACATATCATGTACAAGATATTGTTTAAATTTGGGATAATTAAGGTTATTCTCCCAACGCTCTTCATAGTGAAGTCCGTTGTGTCTGTGTGCATACGTGAGAAAGATGCAGTGTTGAAAGATATTAAATAAAGTGCAAGTTTATGGAAGAAATATAAACCAGTTTAGATAACAGAGATGTGTGTATGAACGACCACCACCACCAACACACACACACACGCATATATATATATATATATATATATATATATATATATATATATATATATATATATACATACAAACTTGTGCAAATTAATTGAAACAAAACGAATACTTCCGTTATTATTTACTTTTTTCGTATTTTTCCAATGAAAAATGACACATGTTAGTCCTTCGTTTATCCATGCCACAATGAATTTCCTTTCAGATTGACCAGATACTCGATTGGATTTAAATAAGGAAAGTTTCTGAGCCAGTCGATAGTACATTGATTTTCTCAGTGGTAAGGCTGGCCAGTGTGTTTGTGCAGCCTTACAATTTTCGTACGCTTACTTGGAGTAAAGTTTTCGCAGACAATGTCCGTAGGATAACTAATCGACAGTCGAGATAATAGTATCTAGGCGTGATGAAAATCTAACGCAATCACGGATGACGCAATATTTTTCAAGGACAAACGAATTTCATCATACACCCAGAAAATAGATTCATTTTACTGCACACCACTGCAAATGAGCTAATCTGAGGGAAAGACAAATCTATTACACACTGTCACCCCAGTGGTCCTAAACCTGACCCAATGGTGAAAGAAAGGAAACCAAAGATGTAGTTTCAATTAATTTGCATTAGGGTGTAGAAGGAGAATTGTGAAGGGAATTATTTGATCTCTAGATCATTTATTAATCAATATTTTTAGCCTATATACATCGACAAATTTTATCGTGTCCAGAAAACGATTATATTTTAAACGGAGCTCAATACCCTGTTCAAAAAATAGAAAATGTAGAGCTAGTTAAATCTATAATATTACAGACACTAAACTTTCCCGCTACCGAGGTAT
>OZ010576.1:123376364-123381364 GCA_963932145.1 Acanthosepion lycidas | reverse complement strand
AGAATCTAAAATATAAAGAGAATGGAACTCAGGTTTTAATGCTATCTCTTTTCAAGACATAGGCGATCACTGCCCTCCACAAATTCCTCTTCTTTATTATCTGTGAATAGCCATAATTTTGTCGAATGACAGGCTGCCTTCACGGTTTTGCATTGAGATATTCTTTGCTATAGAAAGCCTGCCCCAACTAGAGAGATATCTACACTGTTTCTTAATCCATAGCTTTTAGGAGAGGGGAAAACAGAGAGATTCATACCTTTCCTAATGAAATTAGCACGAAATCGAACGCAATCAACCATAATTTGAAATTAGTCTGTCGATCCAAGTTTCACTTCAATTACATTTACATTAAAAGCAAGTAATAATGGCCAACAAAAGATGCTGTAACTTTTATCAAAATTTTAAAAGTTTTTATTTTTCTTTAAATACCATATCTCTTCGGGACGTAGTCGATCATAGCTTTACACATATTCTGTTTCTTTATCATTTGTGAACTGTCACGACTGTTTGGGAAAATATATTGATGTGATTTCTGTTACTTTATCCAGAATTCTGAATACAGATCCGACCTTCTTCTAGGTTGACTATCCTCAAGGCTAGACAGCCCAGTCTATGTTGTTATTTAAGCCGTACATGGTGGATGGGAGAAGAAACGGCTACATTCCCTTCCTCAATGAGTTTGTGCGAAAGTGAACGCAATCGATGTAGTTGGAATTTGACCTCATCTCGCCTTTTCCACTTGGCACACCTATAACCAATACGGCACCTAAACCTTTTCAAAAAATCTATTTTCGCGATATTCTTCTTTTTAGTTGTGTTCTTACAAGGAATATATAAAAATAATTGTAAGTTAAATTTATTTAAATATTATTTACAAATAAATATAATCACCTTTATTTCCGACGACAGAAAGACATTTTTTAATTTATTCTTTTCTGAATGTTCTATCATTTATAGAATGTTCTACCATTTATAGAATGTTCTAACATTTATAGAATGTGTAGAACATTTATTTATAGAATGTGTAGAACATTTATTTATAGAATGTTCTACCATTTTTAAAATGTTCTACAATTTATGGAATGTTCTACCATTTATGGAATTTTCTAGTGATTGAAACAAATCAAATACTGCCGGTGCTAAATCTGATGAAAGATGTAGGAGAACGTCCCATAAGAACGATGTTATTTTTCTTCGGTTTGTTTTACAGAATGATTCCTTCTATTCTCATAGAGGCGAGTAACAACATTTATGTTATTAAAACAGGACATAGTCGATCTATTGTTTCATTTAAGCGACAAAGTTCTGGCATTAAACATCTCCACTTTGGTCTTTCCATATTCTACTAGTTTGGAATTCTACTAATTGGTAATTCTATGATGTTCTCTATACATCACGAATTTCATATTCTACGAGGCCTTCAGTAGATGGATTCCTGGTTTTGAAGTAAGCATCGTTTTTTTTTTTCGTTTTGTGATAGCCATGTCTTATTTGTTTCCTGCTGATATGCAGAACTCATTCTTTATTACATGTAACAAGGCGATACAAAAAGTTGGTACACCAGGTTAAAGACTGTTGCAGAAAGTGTGGGGCATTTAGTTCGTAACAAAAAGCTTATGATAAACCCAAATATTCCCATTTCAAATTTTGAAGCACATTTTAAACGAATCATTCTCAGATACAGTTTCCTACCATTGAAATATGGTTCAAACTTGGCAGCTTGTCTCATAATTCATTTACACCGTTATGTAAATGATTTGAAACAAAACGAATAATTCCGTTATTGTTTACTTTTTTCGTATTTTTCCAATGAAAGTGCACATTTTGGTACTTCTTATGTCCATTGCATGAAGCATTTCCTTGCAGATTGACCACAGCTTCTTAAATGGGTTTATTTCAGGAGTGTTTCCGGGCCAATCTACAGTATTTTGATTTGCTCAATGGTAACGCTTGCCAATGTGTTCGTGTAACGTTACAATTTTCGTACGTTTCCTTGGAGCAACGTCCATCGCAGAGAGTGGGAGTAGGACAACTAATTGACAGTTGAAACAATAGTGACTGGGCGTGATACAAATCTGATGCAATCATGGATAACGAAATATTTTTCAAGACTAAACAAATTTCATTATAAAGCCTGGAAATAAATTCGTTTTACTGTAAATGACCTAATCTGAGGAATAAATAGAAATCGATTACACCCTGTGACTCCAGTAGGACGAAATAAATGAAACTAAAGTAGTTGTTTCAATTAATTTACACAAGAGGGTACGTGAAACAGGTAATTACTTTTCGAAGACCCTTCTAATTTTCTCTTTGACACACTTCTTTCTGCTTTTTAATATCACCTTTTCTCAATATCTATCATATGTCCCGTTTTCTTAGTTTTTATTTTCCTTTTTAACCATACACTATTTCATGTGTTTAATCATATCACCTCATGCAAGGGATTAAAACCACTAAGACACGAGGGGTTACTGAGTGTGAAGGATAAGAAAAAAGAGAATCATTATTAAGGAGCGAGAACGTAATCAAGAAGACAGTATATAACGATTGACATCTCAAGTTTTTGAATGTGGTAGGAAAGCATGGAGCTGGAAGATAGTTCCACAAGCGAGAAGTGCGAGAGAAGTAACTATTAGCATCTTAACGTTACGTCTATCCAATTCAACTGTGAATTAATGAAACCTTGTCTCCATTGTGGAACTGCGCTTAAATTCATAAAGTGTAAAATCCTAACATTTATAATGAAAATAATTATAGAAAAAGCAGAGAAAAGCTACATGACGGTGATGAGAAAGCAACTGAAGCCGAAAAGCCAGGTCAGGTCCAATTATATTGCTGATTATTCTTTGGATTTTAACAAGAATCTCTAAATATACAAGAGGAGCACCGGCCCAGATGTGACCAATAATCAGACCATGAATGAATTATAAATATGTAAGATAGATTCAGGGTAGACAAATTGTCGATCACGACACAATGAACCTACTTTTTAAACTTCGCCTTTTCTATTCATTTTAATATTCCTCTCTATTGTAACACTAAATCTCTTTTTTTCTCTTAACTCTTAAATGTCGTCTGCTTTCATCCATTTTAATATTACTCTCTATTGTAACGAGAAATCTCTATTTCTCTCTTCACACTGTAACTTATCGTCTGATATCTCTTCCCTCTCCTTTTGGTTTCCCTCACTTCCAGCATCACTAGTTAACACCATTTCCATCTCAGTCCTTCCTATTTTCACATATAATGCTTTATTCTTTGTCTCATCCCTTTCTTTCATGATCCATTTCCATAGTCAATTTTTTTCCTCAGTTTCCTTTTTGTCCACATTGCATATTTCTATGTTTTTCCTGCCATTCTTTATCTCCTCTCTAGCGTATTCACCAACCATTATTTTAAATTGTACTTTGCACACCGAGTCTGTCAGCAGCCGAATCAAAACAATAACTGGAGACACAATTCTTACTAGCCTGCCTACATAAACAAAAAAAAAAAATATCTACACATCGCAAAGAGATATAAATATATCTATAAATTCTAGCAAAGTTTATCTGTATAAACATTATAATAAACATAATCTTCCATGCCGTCTGTAAATACATATATATAATGATTGAATGCCAATATACAAATAATTGTGTATGTATGTATGTGTATATATATATATATATATATATATATATATATATATATATATATATATATATATATATATGCGTGAGTATATATATATATATATATATATATATATGCGTGAGTATATATATATATATATATATATATATATTATATATATATATATATATATATATATATATATTTATATATATGTATGCTTGTATATATATATATATATATATATATATATTATATATATATGTATGCTTGTATATATATATATATATATATATATTTATATATATATGTATGCTTGTATATATATATATATATTTATATATATATGTATGCTTGTATATATATATATATATATATATATGTATGCTTGTATATATATATATATATATATATTTATATATATATGTATGCTTGTATATATATATATATATATATATTTATATATATATGTATGCTTGTATATATATATATATATATATTTATATATATATGTATGCTTGTATATATATATATATATATTTATATATATATATGTATGCTTGTATATATATATATATATTTATATATATATGTATGCTTGTATATATATATATATTTATATATATATGTATGCTTGTATATATATATATATTTATATATATATGTATGCTTGTATATATATATATATATATATATATATATTTATATATATATGTATGCTTGTATATATATATATATTTATATATATATGTATGCTTGTATATATATATATATATATATATTTATATATATATATGTATGCTTGTATATATATATATATATATAGATATATATATATATATGTATGCTTGTATATATATATATATATATATATATATGTATGCTTGTATATATATATATATATATATATATGTATGCTTGTATATATATATATATATGTATGCTTGTATATATATATATATATATATATATATATATATGTATGCTTGTATATATATATATATATATATATATGCTTGTATATATATATATATATATATATATATATATATATATATATAAATAAACTCATATTCATACAATTGAATATGTTATGAATAATTATAAACTCATATCCGTACAACGGAATATGTTATGAATAATTATATATATATATATATATATATATATATATATATATATATATATATATATATATAACTCATATCCATTAATGGAAAATGTTAGCTCCATCAAAGATATTGAGCATTTCCCAATAAGTATCGAGAATATAAAATATATATAGAAACCATATATATATACACACAGACATATATGTATATATGCATATATATATATACACACAGACATATATGTATAGATGCATATATATATATACACAC
>OZ010576.1:123331364-123371364 GCA_963932145.1 Acanthosepion lycidas | reverse complement strand
TTTTTAATTAATTATGCATATATATATATATATATATAAATGTTTATGTATAGATATATGTATAGAACTAAGCTAAGTGAGAAACTCTCTGTCCGGTCAGCTTCTACGTCTCGGCTGTCTTCAACATTAAGTGCATGAGATCAGCCGACGTTTCAGATGCACTCCCCACCCCTCATCTCTCTCGTATGTTTTTTTATATTCTCCAAGTTATCATTTTACGGTTTTCTCTAGTCGTCGAATTTCTCTTATGAAATACCTATTCGGGATCAATTACAATCAAAAGTCTAAATTACAGCTCAATTTCAAAATATGAATAGGTATTAATCAGGTTTAATGCGTTTGTTTGTATCTACTAACAAACGCATTAAACCTGATTAGTAAATTTATTATTACATAGATCAGTACCTTCTGTGCAACTTTACTCGAACCAACGATCTACGTCAGTGAATACACAGTATATATCTGAACAAAAAAGATAAGTTCTTTTTGAGGCTCGAACTCTCTTCCCTACCGTATGTATGATTAACTACGATAGGGGTCGGCCACTCCTGCCCCCCGGGCCATATTTAGCCCACCAACTTAACCCTAATAAGGAAGTTGCATCTTTTGTTGATTGTGTTTATTGTTATTCTGTCTTATTCCTGCAGTAAAATAACGAGCCTTGTTTAAATAATATAACTTTTACTTTGATGTTTTTTCTTTAAACCTCCATGCTAAGGAAAGCCTCTAGACGGAACGTTCTGAGGTCAAGACAATTTATTATATTGCATTCGATATCATGGTCATCCTTTGAGACACTGCATAGCAGTCTGGCCCCCTCTCTCTAAAATTTTGCCGACCACTGAACTACGAAATGCTCTGACGACGCTAATGAATGATCGAATCTTGCGAGTTAAAACTAGTCTTAACTTATCATTTGCTAGAATCTCATTTTTGGGGCGGAAGCTATTAATCAGTTGTAGGTAGAAACCTATAATTAATACTGATTTACCCGACTGCATGAATGTAAACGTAGAACTAGATTGGCAACTAGGTATCATCTTTTTACTACTGAACTAGCTAGATGCAACCGTATATTCTATTATATTAGCTTCTGCTGCTCCTTAAGTATATAATCTACCTTCTGAGTATCATCTCCCAGAATAAACTATCATTAAACTATGTGATCTACGAGTTAAAAATATTCTCTAGATTAAAATATAAATTAAAAGTAGATATATACTGGAAAACGACAGATGAAATAAGCTTTATTTACTACAAAGGAATGCTAAGGCGGATTCTTCATCGCAAATAATTTGGTTATAGAATTTTTTTACTCTCATGTTGATTTGTCGCAATAAGGGATTGGAATAATAACTTTTAAAAAATAGGTCTGGTTTATATACAAGAAGCCTTCATTCACTGTGTGTTACTTACGTGCTACTTAAGTAAAGTTGCGCATGTAGATAACTTTCTTTAAGGGGGATAACATATTTAAGAAGAACCATGTGAATAAATCCCATACTTAAGTTTTCTTTTTTCTCACTCGTCTCAACTGTTGAAATCCCTTCCGATTTCTTGCTTCCCTGATAACTACCATCTTTAAAAGTTTAAATGTAACGTCAATTACCATCTTCTATCTTCTTGAACATTTACCTGATGTAATGAATATGCATACACCTGGTTCCCCCTCACAGTAATATGATTGGCTGGTGTCAGCCATAAATACAGACTGATGTGGTGGTACAAGGGACACCTATAGTCTTCGCCCATTGCCTACCCCTATTGCTTACCACTACGATGAGGACCAGTCTATTACTGTTACCTGCTAGATTGTCCTACTCAGTTACCATAGTCCAAAACCACTTTGCTACTTCGAACAAATATATCCTGTCCTGGGACATATCAGTACCTTTATTGACCTTTCGGCTCACAAAATTCTTCCCATTCTCTTTCATTTCTAGTATATCCTTGCGTCTTACTGGCATTATGACCTTGCTTATGATTAAATAAAATACTTTATATTACGGTGGCCATTAACAGACTAATTATTCTCCTGCCTCTGGCCGCCATATTTATTCCTTTTCTCTTACATGCAATTGGGGTATTAGCCAGAGTAATATTATCGTGATTTCATTTTAATTTTAGTAGATAAAGTATTATGAACCCTTATTAATTTATTTCTCGTAATTTTTTATTTTAAGAATAAAAAATCACAGTGTGTTTCATCAGATTCTAAATATTTTAACTGCTCATTAAAATTATGTTTTAATATCTGTGTATGATTTTAATATCAAAGGTATCCCTTGCTTAACTTTACACAGTCTTATTAGATACACGCATACGTTTCCAGCGTTTTTATTTCATTTTTTTTTTTATTTATTGTGTATTTAATCACCGGTTGACATTAAGGAAAAAAGCGATGGCATTTCTTGCACACGTCTATTAATATATTCTTTTGAAATCAGTACTTTTTATACTTGTAAAATCTGTGATATCCTAACGACATGAATTCCCAAACCTACAAAGTACCACTTACAATGACCCACACATTGAAGGGGTCTGCAAAAAACACGAACCAGGAACGGTCAAGATAATTGGGGGGTTATAATTCATAGCACCGGGCCAGCAATGTCCGTTCAGATAATACAGCTCAAGTGGATCTTGCTAGTTGTTCTCTCCCTCACTATATATATATATATATATATATATATTATTTACAGCCAACTCAACAAAGACGCCTGAGTTGGCCCGCAAGAGTGGAAAACATGGCAACGCGAGGGAAGGAGAAGAGTTTGAACGATCTTTCAATTTTATTGCCACATCAAAGAACTGTGGCATTTTGTTAGGCGTCCAATTTGAAGACCGACCTGTCCATCACGGGATATAGAGCTAGCTCTCGGAAGCCGCTTAGCTCTCCACTTGGAGAGCGCCTATTATTATTCGAATGCAAGAAGATGTCGCCAGTGTTTGTTGTGCCTCTTCGTGCCTTTGTGACAGGGTTGCCGTATGCGTATATATATATATATATATATATATATATATATATATATATATATGAAACTATGATGTTTTTGTACCTACGAAGAATCGAAATATATAAAGTATCATGGCATTTTCGAGTGTGAATATTTTTTAACGGAATTTATTTTTTCGTTTTTGCAACTGTTTAATTATTTTTTGTATGGAAGTTCCAAAAGGAAATAATTCTGAATTGATTCCTGTGACGGACTACTCTTCCCTGTCATAGTGTATGAAAATTAAATAACTCTTTATGAATTTCTCCCATTTATTTGTGTTATTGTCAATTTCGTTATTTTAATGAATTTTCTCAAATGCAGAATATTTAAAAAAAAAAACAAAAAAAAAACACAATGGCTGCAACTGAGTATTTTATGACATTTTATGAGTTCAAATAGGTAAAAAAAATAAGAAAATAAAAGCAATGAATGTAACTCTAGTATTATGTATTAAGTTTTAATTAATTAAGTTTTATGCTTCTCATATAGTATGAAAATACAATTATTCTACTATGTTTGATAAAAGATAGAATAAAAACGAAATTCTTATAATTTTTCATATTATTTATTGTGGGCCTAACGTCGTCATCTTGGGTTCAATTCCTGGTCTGGATAGTTCAGTCACAGACTTGGTGTAAACAGCGAAAAGAATGAAGCAGTAGTAAAAAGAAAAGAACAAGACGAGATATGCTTACTTTCTGGTTGAATCTCTAGGATGAGGAGTTATCATTATTTCCAATAATTTGCATTAAGACTTGCTGCCTAATCTTTGTTGTTTTTATCTCAATGTTTCCCACGGAACAATAGCGTAATGGATTAAAGCGTTGCTTCGGAAATTTGGTGAAATAATAATTGTGAGGACAATAGTCCTCATGCAAAAGATATATATATATATATATATATATATATATATATATATATATATATATATATATATATATATATATATATGTATGTATGTATGTATGTATGTATCAGAGATAAGGGATATATCTTTATGTAGAGAGCCGATTGTGAACAGTCTAGTCATGTAGATTAAATAAAAGTAGGTACCTCCAAAAATTCGGTATACCTAAAGTTTAAATGTATTTTTCATAAAGGAAAAATCCTTTTCGAAGCTTTCCAACCACTTCAATTGAAAGCTAAAAGATTAAATTTTCTAATTCCAGAAAAAAAAAAAAAAATACTGTAGAGTATTTCAAATAGAAATCTGAATGATTTTTAGTGATGCTTCCGAAAAAAAAACAATCGAAACGGCCATTTTTAACTTTTCTTCGTGAAATGTAAACGAACTTGTTTTTCAGTTTTAAAATTCCCTCTAAAATAAGATATACATTTCTGAAACGTTACTTTCGTAAAATTAGCAAATTTAAAGTTAAATTAATCTGTTCTGAAACAAATATTACTTACTTATAGCATAAAATTTCTACACAAACATTTATTGACGTCGGGGTCTTGTTATTTTCACGTCTCCATCGATAATTTGATGACTGATGTGTTAACAGGTCTAGTACGGTGCATCAAAAGTGACATGACGGTTTTTTTGTTTCTTATAATAATTTAAAATACTATAAAAATTCCTTACATTATTGAGTTACTTCTATCTCTTTCATTATTTAATAGCTAAGAATATGATAACTAACTTTTATTAATTATTAATATAACATTAAGTTATTACATTTTTAATTTAATAAAAGCGATAATAACTAATAAAATTATTATTATATTAATAATTAAAATATCTCACTGAGTTATTAATTGTTTATATTGATAAATGAGATAATTTTATTATCTCAATTTAATTTTTAATTTAATAACTGAGATTAAGATAAGACCTTTACTTGTCAAGGGACTTTGCCCAAGGAGGAGACAAGCTTTGAAACACGTGACCTTTTAACCATAATGTCACTTATGAGATTTCATACTAAAAAAAAATTACATCTTGACGCACAAGAGAAAATTTTTTAATTATTGTAAACAGTTTTGCAGCATTATTTGTTTGAAGCTTTTAATTTTCGCTTAGTAAATATAGTCTTCACTTAAAAACTTAATAACCGACTCCACACTCTGCATGAAAGAATTTTAAAACATTTTTTTTTTTAAAAAAAAAAATATTAAAAGAATTCTTGTAAAAATTCTTTGTTCATCGAATTTTTTTTTCTTCAGATAATAATGTCCTTAATGTATATTATTTATGAAAGCAAATAAAAGCCAATCTAATTTGATGATTAGATCGTTTATTGCAGTTTTTATTTTACGATTTGGAGCAGATTTTTAAAAAGTTGTCATTAGTTGTGAAAAAAAAAAATTGATTATTTAATTTCTCCAAGGAGTCCTGCTTATAAGTTAATAACTCTTTGAAATTCTATAAAATTTCATAAAATTAATTTATTGGTGGTAGTGGGTAACAGATGTAAAAAAAATATTTTTACCAAAATTTTCTAAAAATAAAAATTTCAAATATAAATCCATTCATTTTTGAATAAGTCCTGAAAGTTTCATTTAAATTAGACAATTATTTGATTTTTGCAATAATTTCAATTTTATCCCCGAAACTGCTACTCTAAAAATAGCAATGACTACAAGTCTTACGGTTTTAACAAAAAAAAAACGAGATATTTTACCCAAATTTAAAACATGTTAGAAAGAAAAAAAAAATTAAATATTTAAAAAAATACTTTGTTCTTTCCTCTTAATAATAACATAAACATTTTAATGATGAAACTTTGTTTTTATTAAGTTTCGGACTGTTATCATTGTGCTATACTGATTTTTTAGCGAATTGTTGGAGGTACCTAAAAAAGCTTCTGTTTAAATATCCTGAAGGTTTCCTGGACACATGGAGAAGGACGAAGGGCATCAAGTCCGAAACTTTATGTTCATAACAGCAATGTTATGGACATTAGCCCAACTGTAAATATTGTAAATAAGAAGGAAGGATGGAATGGCAATAATTTGGAGAAAGAAAGACAGGAAGAAAGAAAGAAAGAGTGGGGAAAAAAATCCGGAGCAGGGAAACCGTGAGTAGAAAAAAAAGAAAGAGGAAAGAATCCGTCAGAGTCAAATCTATTTCGAAGAGGAAATGAAGAACCAACATAACCAGTTCGTCCTAATCCAAATGATATGGGTCAGAGATCGGAGATATAATTTTATTATCCCATAAAATTTTCTGTTACTCATATGAAAACATACCTTAAATCTAACAAGTGCCAGTTCCAAAACCCTACGTAGAATAACACATTTAACGAATCTATACCAGTAAAGACCACCCACCTTGAATATAATCTTAATCAAAAAACTTATATGTATATGCGTGTGTGTCTATTATTTTTTTTTTATTTAAAAAATACTACAGGGTGCCTAGCGGTAAATTCAGAAAGATCTTTAATTAGCTTAATAATTTATTTAAAGAACTTTAATTAGCTATCATGATTCATGTACAAACTGAACAATCATCGTAGATTTTCGAAATGTTTTTGCCTATATGTTCAACACAAAGTTGTAAGTGTGGAAACCAAACTTGCTTTAATCAAGGTCACATATATTCAATAAAATTATTCAAGGTTATTCAAGGGCACTTATTTGCAGTTTTTTACTGGGCACCCTGTAGTTTACAATAATTCTTCCAATTTCAAAATTTTACAATCGCTAAAAGCAAAATTGCAGTTTTGGCCCAGCTCATATACTTAATTTATCATTTTTCATATACGTATTTTATCCGACCCATTTCGTGCTCGGAGCCTTGATGAAGTCCCTCAGAATACGAAACGCTTTATTCACACACACACAATAGTACAGGTAATACATTCCTTGGTATATGATCCAAGAGGATCCTAATAATATCAAATATTAAAACTAATCCGCAAAAAGTGCTCAATGTATTTATTAGGTTGGTGCAAAAATAATGTCGTTTTCTCACATAGTAACATATGTGAGAAAACGACATTATGTTTGCACCAACCTAATATTATAACAAAGCATATAAATTTCAGAGAGGGAGAGAGAGTGGGGAGATAGATAGATAGATAGATAGATAGATAGATAGATAGATAGATAGATAGATAGATAGATAGATAGATAGATAGATTTAAATGCCTGTTATTTGATTATGTCTATCAATATAAGATTCAGTACTTCCAAATCCAAACTAACAACGTTTCCTCATCACCGTTGTGACCCTGAATATTCACCTGTTATGACGAATGATTGCCCCCTCTAAGGTGCTCCTTGTTTTGTTGGGACTCAATAAACCAGAATATATAATGGATGCAAAGTACCTGCATATGGATAGAAAATGAATTGAATACTTTTATAAAAACAGAAATGAGCGTGAGACAAACATGTGTCTTCTGTCCAGGTCTATTCATCATCTACAGCGAAGCTATTCTAAGGGAAATGGTGATGCTACCAAAATTTGTTTTCCATGGGTTTAATTTTGACAATATAAGATACGCAGATGACATTGTGCTTGTGGCTGGCTCTGAAATAAAACTGCAGTACCTCCAAAACAGCGTAGCAGAAGAAATCAAGAATAAAAGATTCACCATCATCTGCAAGAAGACAGTATGGTCATCAGCAAGTTACGAATTGGGGATATAAATATCAAGCAGGTGCAGAAGTCCAAATATTTAGGAAACGTTTTATCAGAGCATGGAAAATGCAACACCAAAATCCAAATGCACAATGAAATAGCGAAAGAAGCATCCCAAATCCTTAAGGGAGGTGCTGATAAACGTAAGAATTTCGTTAGAAAAAGTAAAAAGACTCCAAGATTGCTATGTGATATTCATCCCCTCATATGACAGTGACAATGGATGAGGGAAAAACTTGAAGCTGAAGAAATGTGGCTCTACAGAAGGATACTGGGAATTCTATGGAAAAAGCGAGTAAGCAACAAGATAAATGGCAAAAACTTATACTCAGAATCGGGAAAAGATAGTTGAAATTATTTATTTACATAGTGAGAAATGAGGACTTGGAAAACTTGAGTATATTGAGAGTAACAGAGATAGTGGAAGGTAGTGAGCTACTTGACCTGACATGCTTGTGTGAATGAATTGCAGAACTGGTTGCGAGAAGGTTAGCAAAAAGAGAAAAAGTGCTAAAGGCCACAAAGAAGAGAAAGTTGTGGAAATCCATGATCGCCTACGTTATGAATAGAAGAAGAAGAAGTAAGAGGAGAAGAGTAAGAAGGAGGAGAAGAAGGAG
This sequence comes from Acanthosepion lycidas, assembly GCA_963932145.1. NCBI lineage: Eukaryota > Metazoa > Mollusca > Cephalopoda > Sepiida > Sepiidae > Acanthosepion > Acanthosepion lycidas. The sequence goes on along the minus strand of OZ010576.1, from coordinate 123,363,157 downwards.
AAGGAGCAGGAGGAGAGAAGAAGAAAGAATAGGAGGAGTAGAATGAGGAGAAGGAGGAGAAGGAGGAGTAAAAGGAGGAGGAGGAGAAGAAGGAGAAGGAACAAGAGGAGAAGAAGAAGAAGAAGAAGAAGAAGAATTTAAGAAGACGTAAGAAGAGAAGTAGGAGGACGAGGAGGAAGAGAAGAAGAAGAAGAAGAAGAAGAAGAAGAAGAAGAAGAAGAAGAAGAAGAGGAGGAGGAGTCGGGTTGATTACTTGTGACTTTTGAGAAATTAGCTGACTCCTCCTGCTATTCTCTATATTTACAAATGTTACAGACCAATAATGGATTATTGCTGTCATATCTGGATTGGAGCTGCCGAATCCTCACTTTCTAGCCTTGATTAAAAAATGTGTACGCAGCCTTGTGGATCAGAAACCATTTCTCACGCTACAACTACTTTCCCACTGACGAAACATCGCAAGCCTCACAGTAATCTATCGCTATAGAAAATGTTCTGACAATCTCCACTCATTAGTTTTTTCCAGTTCAGACCGTCACAACTAATACCCGCCATGTTATGTACATTGGGAAGTATCACACCTGTATTCTTCATATTCCATTAGTAAGTATGAAGTTCCATTAAGAGAGCTTCTTTGTAAGAAGTGCTACTTCATGAAACAGACTCCTCGATCAACTACAATATTAACCTCTTCAAGTCTAAAATCAACTGTTAACTTTCTTAAATATCCTCATAATCTTTCAGACAACAATCTCATTCACTAATCCTCTAACATGATTGTCTCTTGGGACTTCTATTGGCTGAGCAATTATTAAAATAATTCTATTGTTTGATTAATTAAATTTTAGTTTTTCCTTCAAATATCCTCAGGTCGTTTAACTGATTCGAACCACATGAAAGCAAAACTGCAAAATTAATGAAATGACTTCTGTTAATATTTTAGTAACGAATCTTTAGAGTATAATTCCTTTGGTCTCTGGAGATCCGTTTCTCAATTCTTAATTCCTCTTGGTCTCAAACGAGGGTCTCTGGGGCATCACATGTATTTAGAGCTTATATTTTTTATCCCCTTGGCATTTTCTCGAACCATACATTAGGCAAACAACGCCGTTTTCTAAACATTCTGATTATGTGACAAGGGCTCTAAATAAACGACAATATTCATTTTTTCATGATTAGTTTTAGATGGACATATATATATATATATATACATGCTCGCACAAACGGATCATTGGAAATACACAAATATACATACATGGTTAAAAATATGAATATGTGATTTCATTTAAATGAAAGACATACTTTAATTTATTCTAAAATTGAATCGCTTAGATGGGAAAATAATGAAACTATTTTTTTGCCATCATATGAGCTTAATTTCAAAATTAACGTATTGGACAACCAAGTAAAATGGCGGGCTTTCCTTTCACTTGTGAATTCTCGGGAAATCTTATTGGTATTAATTTAATATAAATATGACGCATAACTGGTCATTTGATGCATGAAATGGTGGCTGTAAATGAAACTATGTATATCGGATTGTTCGTTATGTTCCGCTAACATCATGCTAGAAATCTAGTCTTGATATTTTTAAAATAAGAGAGAAGACCGATATAAACATGGATTCCTGGTTTGTTTCGATATAAATAAGATATGACATACAACATTCAAAGAGAGATTGAGTTTTCTTACGCCCCGGAAAAATTGGGCGGGAATTTAGGTCTTTAGTATTAGCGCGTTAGTGAATGTAATGGATTCGACTGGAATTCGAACTCGGCTCTCCGATTCCTCAATCCAAGCCGTTATCAGGATTGAGGAATCGGAGAGCCGAGTTCGAATTCCAGTCGAATCCATTACATTCACTTACGCGTTAATACCCTTGGGAAAGGTATGAACCTCTTCTCTTCCTCCCCCAGCTATGGGTAAATAGCAGGACAGACCGGTTTCTTGGATGGCAACTGGTCTACCGCAAAAAGAAATGGCAACCAACTGTGGGAAAAAATCTGCCTCGTCAGTCATATTATCGAAAGATACAAGATCGTCTAAGTGTGTATCACGCATGGCACATAACTGAGTTTTAATTAGGTTGCTTGAATATAAAACCAGTTAACCGTTATTCGCTTAGTTAATGTTGAATTTTATATAGAGCATCCAGTGAAAATCGAACTTGATACTCAATAGTAATGGCCAACCAGACTAGCCTCGCTAACCATTATCCCATATGAGGCTATTTAGGTTAGACGATATCTCCACCCATCTGTTATGAGGCAGGATATTAAATCACATTTTGAAGGCGGGCTTTTCAGTAATTACTCCATCTCTTCGAACTTTGCTGCAGTCATAGAGTATACAGTTGATATACTTATTTTATAGCAACGGGATGGTGCTGTCTATGAGTAGGGAGTGTTTAAAATCTTTGCTAAACTCAGTTTTATCTAACAGAAAATCACGTTACTAGGTACCGAGTGATTTATTTACAGATCCGGACTTCTGGCCTGAATTGGGTGATCTGTTTTGAATCTGAAAAATCTCACAGAATTTTATGTGTTTTATTCTGTAGGATAGATTCGGTTCTGCGCATATAATATTGGTCTGTATGGACAAAAGGGGTGTGCAGGTTCGTGACTGGGAACAAGTAATTGGCGAACCAGGTTCGAATTCTAGTCGAGTGTGTTATATTCACTTACACACAATCACTTTGGTAAAGGTAAGACTCCATTTGTTTTCCCAGATGATACTGGTTGTAATAGTAGTAGAGACAGGGCTCTTCAACCTTTATTGACCATCAACCTAGCAGAAGAATGACGCCAATTACTCCATCCTGCAAAAAATCTACTTGACGTGAGAATCACAGTGGCAAAAGAACAATCTGTGACCCCATACACCACTGTGGTGTTTACAGGGTTTAAGGAGTGATTATCATCATTATTATTATTATTATTAATATTTCTTCTTCTTCTTCTTATCATTATTATTATGATTTCTGTTGTATAGTCATTTCTTTCCGGGGCCCAACCAGTGACCTAAGGCCAGAAATGGCATCATGGTATTTTTCCACTGAGCATTTAAAAAAATATAAAAACATAAGTTCACACGCATTTTACATAGATAAAACACTTCGTAAATTGTGAGCTGTACATCTGAGAACAAGTTTTGCATTTCTTTAAGACTTGGGTTACCAGGAATCCCTTCAATGAAGCTATTGGAATCTTTTCTAATCAAACTGAGGGTTCCAACTACAACAGGATTTATTGATGTCATCATGTGCCACATTTTGGAGATTTCGATTTCAAGGTTCTTGTATTTGCATAGTTTTATGAAAATCTTCAAAGATACATTACAATCTGCAGGGGCTGTCATGTCAATAAGAAAGCAATTCCGTTTTTCTGATCTCTGATCCCGGTATCTGGGCGATTAGCTTTGATTATTCTGTCTTTGTGTATTGTAAAGTCCCATAATTTTTTAGAGGTCTTATCTCTTTAAACGGGTCTCTAGGATGTTCATACCAATTTTGTGCCGTTTCCTTTCCGTAAAAGATTTTCCAATGCAAATATTGGCCAACTCTGTTATGTTGGTGTTTATATTCAGTTGGTGCCAATATCATGAAACTTGATACAAGATAGTTTCTGGTTATTTATCACAGAATCTGCATGATTAACGTAAATCTTCCAGTATTTTTCAACGCTTGAAGGAGGAGAGCCTTTTAAGGAAAGAAAACGAAAAGACAAAGAGATTGACAATGTTTAACATTATTTGTCAAACTGTCTTTTCTTATTTTTCTTTTCTTAAATCGCGCTCATCACTTTATTATTATTATTATTATTGTTTTTATTCCCTTTGATTTCTGTGGTGTACACATTTCTTTCCGGGTAACGCCCAGTGACCTAAGGTTAGAAATGGCATCATGACACTTTCCACTGAAAACACACACACACACACTTTACATAGATAAAGCCCTTCGTAAAGTGTGGGCTGTACTTGTGAGAACAATTTTTTGTATATCTTTGAGGCATTGGCTTCCAGGAATCGCTTCAATTAGTCTACTGGAATCTTTTCCAACCAATCCGAGAGCTCCAACTACAACGGGGATTGTTGTTGCTCCCATGTGCCACATTTTTTGTTATTATTATTATTATTATTATTATTATTATTATTTTTTTTTTTTTCACCATTATTAAATGTGTAATTTCACTGGAGGAAACGTGATAAGATATATCCTCTATAGTCCAGGACTCTACTCAGTATTCTAGCGAATGTTGCAACACTGTTGTCTGGAGTCTCACATTACTCCCCTGATCTGTAGTTGATCCAGATTTCGAGGCTCTTCAGGACTGATCCTAGCGTTCAGATTCTTAGAGTCATGTTCAACAATTAACTAATATATGAATTTTCAATTTCCTTTAGATGTTCTCTCTGAGAATTCCACTATCATGTAAGTTCATTTCTGTTCATTTTTAAAAAATATCATATCCGGTTTCATGCCCTGAATTGGGTGATCCACGTGAATCTTAAAGCTTTAAAGGATATAATGTTTGAATTTCTTTAAGGCAGGTTTTGCTCTGTCCATTAAATATTTTCTCTCGATAATCAAATTGCGACTGCTTGAATAGTTATTATTGGATGACATTTTTATTTTATTTTTATTTTCTATATTATTTCCAGACTGATTCTATTATTCGTATATTGAATTTCTCCCTAATAGCGACTGCTAGGCTTAACTGGAGAAAAATATACGCAAGTCCTTATCATTTTCCTCCGTCTTTGTCATTTACTTAACGCGTTCATATGGGTGGTTTCAATTTTTCATTAGATGTTCGCTTCTTCCAATCAGAATCCTTCCAATGTTCGGTAAAACATACTTTTCATTACCTTGATAATTTCATTTATTTCCTGAGGTGTAAATATTTTCTGGGTTGTTTAATATCTTTCGTTCTTTTTTCCTCTCTGGATTCTGTCACAATTTCATTACATGTTTGCGACAAAAGCAAGTCTTCCGGTTGAATTGTAAGATAGGATTCTACCTCTGAGTCTAATGTCGAATGTATCTCTTATTCATTTTACATATTCTTTCTAGGGTTTTTCAATAATTTATTTCAATGTGTCTTATTCAGTTCAAATTATCCCTAGTCATTCATTCTTAAGTCACAATCGAGCAATGACTCTGTTGATTCACGTTCCAAATAGGAAAGGGGAAAATAAATTTAAAGTTGAAACTTAGATAAGTAATTAAAAGTAAAACAAGAAACTAAAGAAAATAATAAAGAATAAATAAAAGTATTGGAAAGAATGAGAAAAAATAAAAGAATGTGAAAAGAGGAAAAAGAAAAGAATGGAAGAACGAGAAAGAAAAATGAAAAGAGAAAAAAAGAATAAAAGGATTAAAAAGAATAAAAGTAAAAAAAAGGATAAATACGAAAAAGAAGAGGAAGAACGAAAACTAGAAAAATACGAAAAGAAAATGATGACCAAAAAACAAAAAAAAAAAAAAAAAAATGAGGCAGCCTAAAAGTGAGAAAAGAAAAAACAAACAAAAGAACAATGAAACAAGAACTGTCCGGAAGTCTAAATAATAAACAATGAAAGAATAAATAAATTTAAATTTAAATTGAGAACAGATAAGAGAATTCTCGATAAAAAAAAGCAGCAGCAGCAGAAGCAGCTTAAGATAAGCGAAAAAGAAAGCAAAGAAAACTGTGAATCGAATCCGGCTCCAAGTCAGTCAGTTGATGTTAACCCAAGCAGTCGTTGATGGACGTTAGTACTTACTCTTATTCATTGAAGCTGGGCTTCTCCTTATTTACTGTGGTAAACATAACCCGCCGATAAGAGAAGGCCAAGAAGGTTGCGGCACCATTACCAGGAACCAGGCAATATTACGTGACAAATAGCCACTATTAAAACAAACAAGTGGCCTAATATCACCGATTTTATTCGGCCAGTCGACTCGCTTTTTATAATGGTCGTTTCGAACCTCGATGTGAAATCAATTTCGTTCTGACTTACGACCACGGCTTAAGAGAGAGAGACAAAGATAGAGAATGATAGATACTTACAGAGAGATGAAAGGTAAACTGACAGAGATATAGATAGACAATTAGAGAGAGAGGAAGGGAATTAGAGACTGAGAGAGGGAGAAATAGAGAATAGAGAGAGTGTAAAAACAAAGTATAAGAATGAGAGAGAAAGCGATATAGAGTGAGGAAGTGAAGTAGAGTATGGGAAATAGAAAAATAGAGAAAGTCAGGGAAATTAAAAAATAGAGAGGAAGGCGAGTTGAGAATGAGAGTTGGAGAAAGGAAACAGAGAATATGGAAGTGAAATAGCGTAGTATATATATATATATATATATATATATATATATATATATATATATATATATATATATTTATTTAATAAATATATATATATATTTATTTAATAAATATATATATATATATATATTTATCTAATAAATATATATATATATATATATATTTATTTAATAAATATATATATATATATATATTTATTTATTTATATATTTAATAAATAAATATATATATCACACGCATATATAAATTTAAAAATAAATATTTTATTTAATTTTGGGTGTTAACAAACCAGTGTGGTCATACAGATCTATAAAGTATATATTAATAAATATACATATTGCCTTTCGTCGAAAGTACGAACACTTCAGTACCATCATAAGTACCTGTAGATTGTATTGAACATGAACGTAAGATATGTATCTCATATGTATATTTATTAATATATATATATATATATATATATATATATATATATATATATATATATATATATTCCGTTGTATGGATATTAGTTTATCCTACAATCGCAAATGCGTGAAACTCATGGTCACAAACTAATATCCATACAACTGAATATTTTAGCTCTATCACTGATATTGAGCACTTTCAGTGCGCATATAATGTATATATATATATATATATATATATATATATATATATATATATATATATATATATATATACATATATTTGTATATATACATATATATACATACGTACATACAGATAGATAGATATATAGAGAGAGGGATAGAGAGAGATTGTGAGTGGAACTGAAGTAGAGAATGCGAGAGAAAGAGGGAGAATGAGCAATAGCTAGGAAGGAAGTGAAATATAGAATGAGACAGATAGAGAAAGGTATATAAAATGAGAGACGAAGGCAAACAAAAAATGTGAGAGTGAAAGATATGGATAGGACATCGAGGAAGACTAAGAAGCAGACGAGAATTCTAATGTCAATAAGAATACCGAGCAAGTGAGATGATGAAGAGAAATTGTGGCAGGTTGTCTGAAGAAACGAGGAGTGGAAAAAAAGGGAAATGATAAAGCAAAAAGAAAGAGTGAACGCTAGAAACAATAGAGGAGGAGAAATAAATAACAGAAGACAAGGAGGAAAGAGAGAAACGGTAGCTAATAAAAGAAGCCAAAGAAGTTAAATAATATGGAAGAAGATAGAAAACAAGAAAGTTGCAGAAGAAAAAGAAAAAAGAATTGAAGATGAGGAAAAGAAATAAAGAAATTTAACTGAGGAGAAAGAAAGATTAAGAAGAAAAATGAGAGGAAAATAAAAAAAGACAGAAAAGAATAAAAAGGAAATGTGAGTGTAAAAGGGAGACGCAGGGATATTAAATGCTAGAAAAAAAAATTTTAAAAGAAAATGAAAGAAATATTAGGTTGGTGCAAAGATAATGTCGTTTTCTCACATATGTTACTATGTGAAAAAACGACATTATTTTTACACCAACCTAATAGTGTTTAAATAAAAACGAAAAAATAGAGCGAACGAGAGAAAGAGAGAAGAGAAAAAGATAAGTAGAGACGTACAACCGAGAAGGAATATCGAAAAATAGTAATTGCAGATCATAATATAACGGAAGAGAATGAGTAGACTCATAAGCTAGGATAGAGGAAAGAGGAAAGAAAAGGAAGAAACGAAAAAGAAGGGAAAGGAAGTTGAAAGAGGGGAGAAATTAAGAAAAAAGAAGAAGAAAAGAAAATGGGGAAATAATGGAGATAAAAAAAGCAGTACAATGATTTATTCTAAAATGGAAATAAAAGAAAATAAAAGATAAATCCAGAAAAAGAGAAACATACAAATCAGAAGCGATAATGAGGAATGAAATAAAGCGAGGAAGAAGAAAAGAAACAAATTACGTTCGTGAAAAGAAGATTTGCAGAAGATATAATAAGATGCAGTAGAAGGGGAAATGAAAAATAATTAAAAAAATTGAATGCTACGTACAAAAGACAGAAGAAATAAACAGAAACAGTCGTTATTCCTCCGTGCCTATAAATTTTGCCACACACACACACACACATATATATATATATACATATATATATATATAAAGGAAGAACAGTAAGATATATAATCCGGTGTTCTTATAGAAAATTCGCTTGAGGATGAAATGGAACTAATGTCTTTAATTTAATTAATTATAAAATTAAATTCGGACCTTCCATTTTTGAAACATGGCTAGAACTGTGTAGCGGAAAAACCATATTTTAAATCAATTAATTTATAATATATATATATATATATATATATATATATATATATATATATGAGAGGGAAAATAAATATTCGTACATACACAAATTTTAATTCATTGTATTTCCAAGTAATGAATAAACATACTTTACATATAATTAACTGTACGCAGGTGCATAATAATTAAATATGCATAGAAAAAAGAAAAAACAATTTGATTTAATAGAAATAAATCCCCTTTATCCATTTTAATGCGTGAAAAAAGTATTCGTACAATGCAAATTTCAGATTTTAAAACACTTAAATTGCTTTAATACTATAGATTATTCAAGTGGAATATTCTAGAATCTTCCATTCATGCTCTCAGTAGTTATTTTTGTCCTAAAAAATACAAACAGAACATTCTGTAATTGATATTCTTGCAAGAAGTTTTTCATTATGGTAAGAATTGACAAATTTGCAAAAAGAACTGATTGTTAAGCTCTTGAAAGACGGTAAAAGTTACAGGAAAATATCAGACCACCGGAATATTCCATTTGCCGTATATGATCTCAGTGCCAATACTTTAAACTAAACTAAAAAAATAAGCAAGCCCGGAAAAAATAAGTTAATAATAATGAAACTACGAATGAACACTCAAGCACAAGTAAATGTCATAATAATAATAAACAACAACAAATAATTATGTAATTAATTATAAATAATGAGTAAAAAGTTAAAGAAAAAGACGACATTATAAAATAAATAACAGCATCCGTATCCACAATTATTTCTAATCAATATCCTCTCTAGAACAATTTGAACCCTAAGCGTCACCACGCATCCAATAACTGCCAGTATAATACAATAGATCTTACTTACTACCCATAATGCATCACAGAAGAGTATACATAAATAGGGAAGCCAAAACACAACTACATGGCCTGAAGATAACGTTGGAGCATGATCAGTCTGTCACAAAACATCCTTGTATCAGAATATTGTCTCTGTCATTCCTATAGAGATCAGTTTGTTTATTTCAAATTCGGGAAAACATAGACTTTTAGAATCACATTAACGATCTGTTGTGACCAAATTAATTTTTCACTATAGCTCGAAATCATGATGACAATGACCTCACTAGATTGGTACGAACAGTGACAGGAATGTTTCTCTACGCCGATGTTTTTAGCTAGAAATAATAGCATTCGGTTCCACAATCATTTCTATTCAATATTTTCACTAGAAAAATTTGAAACATAACCATCACCGCCAACCTAATAAACGTCTGGATACAAAAAGAGACCTTACTACCCATAACGTACCACTGACCAGCATATAAAAATATTCGAATCAAAATACAACAAAAACAGTATAACAATTGCGTTGAAACATGAAACAGACTGTCGCCGGTTGTTGTTGACCTCAGTGACCACTTTTAAAATTACGCTCTATCTCTGAATACTTTTACCCATACATATGGCATAACTTATAATTTCATCATATATATATATATATATATATATATATATATATATATATATATATATATATATATATATGTATATGATTTTCCGATTTCTTTTTGAATTTCTAGGTCTGATGTATTGGATCGTGATTACGATTCCAGTGTAATAAATTATAACCATGGAATATTAGTGATTGAGCCTTTTATATTATATTATATATATATATATATATATATATATATATATATATATATATATATATATATATATATATATATGTGTGTGTGTAATTTGGTAACTAATTTGGAATTTTTTTTAAAGTTTCAAACTTTAAAGGAAAAATGTTGGGCCGGGTCAGTTTGTTTAGGCTTATTACTACCCATCCATTACATTCTCCCCTTTCATTGCCCTTACCTTCCTCTATATCATATTTTTTAAAGACCCTGTCCATCCGTCACTTTTCTCCTTCCCATACAATTACAAACCGCCATACAAATGACATCACTTGTATACATTATACGTATATTTATATTATATTTAAATTAGAAATGTAGCGTTTTTAAAAATGTCAGTATGAATCAATAGCTTTTCTATATTGCATTGACAACATTAATTTTCCTGACAATGACTTTAGATGGACTAGGCCGTCCGTAATCGAACAGGATCATTATGAACATTAGAAAGTTTTCTTTAAATTGGATTTGAATGTCCAATTATAACTCGGAAAATGCAAAAGATATTACACAAAGCAACCATGTCGTTTGAATGACACCCTTGTGCAAATTAATTGAAACAAACGCTTTAGTTTGCTTTCTTTCATCATACGGTCAGTTTTAGAGCCACTGGAGTAACAGGGTACAATCAATTTACATTTTTTTATCAGATTAGGTCATTTGCAGTGGTATGCAGTAATATGAATCTAATTTCTGGATGTATGATGAAATTTGTTTGGCGTTGAAAAATATAGCGTCACGGGTGATTGCATCATATTTTTATCACTACTGTCTCGACTGTCGATTAACTGTCCTACGATCATTGTCTAGATGTTACTCCAAGGAAGCCTACGAAATTTTTAACGCTGCACGAACACCCTGGCAAGCCTTACCTATGAGCAAATCAAAGTAGTATAGACCGGCCCGGAATCTCTCTTGATTTAAATCTAATCGAGAATCTGTAGTCAATTTACAAAGAACGACTTTGTGAAATGGACATAAGAAGTTCTAACATGTGAATTTTGATTCATGGCTTTTTCCAAGAGCGTTAGTGTATGAAAAGTATTGTTCAGTCACTTACAGATACATATCTAGATTGATAACCTACAATTATCTGTTCAGCACCATAGTATTCCACTTCCTTAGATGTTTTGGCGATAAAATTTAGGGTTGCATATATGTTAGAATTATTTTAACGGTATATTATTATTATTATTATTTTTATTTTCTTTGCTTTCTGGCGTTTACACATTTCTTTCCGGGTCCCACCCAGGGACCTAAGGTTAGAAATAGCATCATGACACTTTTCACTGACAAAAAAAAAAAAAAAAAATTACATAGATAGAGCCCTTCGTAAAGTGTGGGCTGTACTTGTCAGAACAATTTTTTGTATCTCCTTGAGGCATGGGCTTCCAGGAATCCCTGCAATTAGTCTACTGCAATCTTTTCCAATCAGTCCTAGGGCTCCAACTACAACAGGGATTGTTGATGTTCCCATATGCCACATTTTCGAGACCTCTATTTCAAGGTCCTTGTATTTTGACAGCTTTTTGAATATCTGCAAAGATACATTGCAGTCAGCAGGAACTGCCATATCAATAAGGAGGCACCGTTTTTGTTTGTGGTCTTTAATAACAATATCTGGGCGGTTGGCCTTGATTGTTCTGTCAGTGTGAATTGTGTAGTCCCATAGAATTGTAACAGGTCCTATCCCCGTAACCGGGTCTGGGTGGTGTTGGTACCAGTTTCTTTCAGTTTCCTTCCCGTAGAAGTTGCAGATTTTCCAGTGCAGATATTGGCCCACTCTGTCATGTCGGGTTTTATATTCAGTGGGTGCCAACATCGTGCAACCTGATACAAGATGATCAATCGTTTCTGGATATTTATCACAGAATCTGCATTTTGAGCTGACACAATATTTTAGAATATGTGCTTGATAATTCCTAGTTAGCAAACATTGGTCCTGCGCAGCAAGGATAAAACCTTCAGTTTCCGCTTTCAACCCTGCACTGCGTAGCCACTGATGGGTACGGGTTTTGTCTACATCAGCTTGTTTGATACGGGCAGCGTATTGGCCATGAAGCGGTTTATCTTGACATCGCTTCTGTATCTGGTCGGTTGCATTCGTCTTTGCTGTCTTTTTCAAGTATTTTGCAGTTTCAGCCGGTGTATTGTGCTGTAGTTGCATCTCTACGCCCATTTGAAGCTCCAGTTTGAATTTGTTGGCTTCTTTCATTACGGAGTAAAGACGCTTACTACTTTCATGTTCCTTGACGCATACCATCATCCAGTCTTCTGTAGTTTCCAAGTATCTTTGGAGGCCAATTGTTGTAGTTTTGTAGGACAGTTTTAGTTGAACTAATCCTCTGCCTCCTTCGGATCTGGGCACATACAGACGATCAACATCAGCTTTGGGATGATGCATGCGATAGCAAGTGAGAAGCTTTCTCGTTTTGGCGTCCATTCGCTTAATTTCAGCTATGGTCCAGTTAAGGACATTAAAGCTGTAATGCACCACTGGGACAGCCAATGTGTTTATAGCTGATATTCTATTTTTTGAGTTTAGTTCAGTATTTAGTATCAGACGTACACGCCTGTAGTACACTTTTCTTATTTTTTCTTTCATTTGGGGGTGTTGTATGCCATCTCCTTCGCTAATTCCTAGGTACTTATAAGCTTCTTCATGTTCCAATTCCCTAATCTTTGTGACAAAATCTAAATCTATTGAGGGTGTTTCTGTAATTCTACCTTTCTTGAATGTTACATTTGCACATTTATCTAATCCGAAGTCCATACCTATGTCGTCACTAAAGTATTTTACAATATTGAGAAGGCATTCAACTCATTATTATTATTATTATTATTATTATTATTATTATTATTATTATTATTATTATTATTATTATTATTTCCTTTAATTTCTGGTGTGGACTCATTTTTCGGGTCCCGCCCAGAGACCTAAATTCGGAAATGGCTTTATGACATTTTCCACTGAGTAATTAATAAAAAATTAAAAAAAGTACAAATTTGACATAGATAAAGCTCTTTGTAAGGTATGGACTGTATTTGTCAGAATAATTTTTATATTTCTTCAAGGCATGAGCATCCAGGAATCCCTTCAATGAATCTGCTGGAATCCTTTCCAACCAATCCGAGGGCTCCAACTACAACAGGTATTACTAATGTTTTCATGTGACACATTTTAGAGATTTCACTTTCAAGGTACTTGTATTTTGATAGCTTTTTGTAGATCTTCAAAGACAGATTTCAGTCTGCAGGGACTGCCATATGCATAAGGAGAAAATGTTTTTGTTTGCGGTCACTAATAACAATGTCTGGGCGATTAGCTTTAATTGATCTGTCTGTGTGTGTTGTGTAGTCCCATAAAAATGTTACAGGCCCTATCTCCGTAACTGGGTTTGGATGATGTTCAGTTTTAGTTTATTTTTATGAAGTCAATATACAATGTCTTGCTAGAATGTGGAACAAAATGAAGAAAGTATATCTTTCAAAATAAAAGAAAAGAGGAAAATGAGAAGAATCCTTTCTAAATTTTCAGTGCAAATATACGACGGAACCATGTAGAAAGGATAATTTAGTAATGATATATATATATATATATATATATATATATATATATATATATATATATATATACCATTATCTATATATATATATATATATATATATATGTGTGTGTGTGTGTGTGTGTGTATGTATGTATTGAAGCGGGTATAATGGAGATCAACGTGTTTTAGTGGACTCAGCAGTTTCCAATCTGCTTGTCTGAATCGTCTTCAAGAAGCGAGAGCAAGATCTAAAAGGTCAGCCAATCTAACCATGATCTCATCCCACAATCCTCACTCTTGCTCCATATGTGACATCCTTTGTAAATCATTAGTGGGTCTTAAGTGGCACTAAAGATTATCGCACAAAATTTCATGACTGAAACAATTAAGCTGTCAGATCCTCATACGTCGAAACCGAAGTGTCCGTTATTTTATATATGAATGAAAAGCCGGGGAAAAATATAGATTTAACCGACACGTTTCGTCCTCCGACGGGCGTTATCATGGTAAATCTGATGATTTTATTTTCCAACAATTATATATTTGACAGTTACTAAAAAAATTTATATTTAAGAACTCTCATACATATTCATCATGTTAACTGAAAAGTTGAGGTGTTAGATCCTAGATTACGTCATATTGCATTTTTGAAAGGAATTTTTTTAAATGTAACGAGGCTCATATGAAGATGAGATAAAAGAATTAATATTAAAGAAAATGAATATGCGGATGTCCATGATCGTATACTTCCCCCAAGGAATATTTATGATATAAGAAAGGAGCTTTCATTAATTATTCGGAAGACTCAGACGAATTAAAACATTTCTTTTAATCAATTTCACATGTTAATTGCAGAAATGTACGATTTCGAGATATGAAATTAGCAATCAATTTCAAATCGAAAAAGTATCAATATCATGAACAAATAATAAAAATTAATTTAAAAAATTGAAATGAGCAATCGATTTCAAAATGTCGATTTAGAATATATTCGATTTAAAAAATATTAGGTTTCAAAAATATTCCATTTCAAAATATTTGTGGGGTGAATTAAATATTTGGAAAGAAAACATTTTGCATAATTTGAATAAGTTTTTTCATTTTTTTTTTTTCTTTCTTGTTTAAGAAAGATTTGACTTACCTAAAAAGCTAACTTTTTAAATTCCTTATTTCTCTTTGGGTTCGAGGATTTTTTCCGATATATTTGGCTTTTAAATCCAAAATAGTATTGCACTGCAAAAGATAAAAGACAAAAGGATTATTAAAAAAAAAAGAAATAACAAAGACAATGCAGAATTTAAATAAAAAGATTAAACAGAAAACAAAAGATGCATTAACAATTATTGTTTAATCATCCTCATCATCATCATCATCATCAAAACTGTTTCGATTTGAAATAATGAATTAACATGTTCTCTCATATTCAGTGACATTGTCTACTGATTCGACAATATTTTGCCAGCCTTTTCTGTCCTCTGTGAGTTTGCGGATTTGTTGCAGATCTTCCTCGTTTGTAAACTTCTCCAAAGGAAAAGTGGAATCTTTCTGCCTTGTTCTTTGAATGTCTCGGTTCAGCGTTTTCACTGTGGTGTTTCTTGGATGACCTCGGAACTTTTTGAAGTCAGTCTTTTCACAGTAAAACTCCATGGCTTTGTTAGCTGGGCATTCTGGATCCATTTGCAAAATATGTCCAAGTTTCCATCTTGCTTTCAAAATGAACAAAGACAAATGAGATTCTTGACATCTGCTGTACAAGTCCTATAGCATTTTCCGAATATTGTCTTTCTCAGTATGCAACATCTAAAATATTTAGTGACTGCGTAGCAACGATAACCTACTTACACCAAGGATTATCTTTTAAAATCAAACATTTAAATCAAGATTATTTGGGCAAAAATTGATGTATAGAAACATCTAACAAGTCATGTCTTTATAATCAATATTATTCGTATTTCTTTTTTCTTTCTCTTTCTCCCATCTTTCACTCTCTATCTCCCATCTCTCACACTCTCCCTCTTTTTAGGGAATTATTGTGCTTTTATGTCCGGTGTCTTTTCAGGATATGGGTTATCATTGCTCTCCACAACATACAATCGTTTGTAGTGCAAAGCAATTCCAAGCTGTATATTGATAGCAGGATAAAGATTAGGATTGACCGTAGCAGACACAATCCTTATCACTATCCTGCCATCAATGTACACAAGCTGCTTACGGAGGTTACTCTACACTTCTTTGCGTCACTATGTCATATGAGTGTCAAATTCTCCAAACTCTCTTTCTTCATGTTTCTCAGATATGTCAACAGTTTCTTACTGAACCAAGATACAAGTCTTTATTCAGCCATTTCACATAAGACTTCCGGTTTGCTCATAAATTCCGGTTATAATATTCTCACTCGCCTTGGATAAAAGGAAATGTCTGCTGCACCAAGTCTGCCTTTAATTTGAGAATAAAGTCACTTGCATTCACAAGATTGGTATTAGATAGCGGTTCTGCAAGCTTTTCCTTATTTCTAATTAAATTTTCTTAAATATTCTTAATATTTTCCTTAGCTGTTGGAAGCGATCATTTTCGATTCCAATGCAACTCTGGATTTCGGTGTAGCATTTTGTGTCACCAGTTAAAAGAATCATTACATTTTTGTACTTGCTTGTTTTTAAGGTTTTCAAAGGAATATGAAAAGAAAATAATACTGGACATTCAGTACTCACACACAACCACCCGGATGTGTATGTATGTGAGTGCGTGTGTGTCTGTGTATGTGTGTGCGTGTATTCTAAGTTAAGCTATATTTATGGGTAAATGTGCTCAATACTAGGGATAGACCACATATATATTTTTTTCTTTTTAATTTTTTGATTTTAATGTAACTATGAAAACAAAATCGTTTCGCTTCAATTTTGCCTGGAAGACGAAATATATATATATATATATATATATATATATATATATATATATATATATATATATATATATATATATATATATATATATATATATATATATATATATATATATATATATATATATATATATTGTCTTTGAGAAAAAAAAATGAAAGACAAGCATTGCTAGAGGTCCTTGAGGACACATGGCACAGTGGATAAAAGGCGTTAGTTAGATCCAGTGACAGGACCCAAAGAGTGTGGGTTCAATACCTGGTTAAGGCAGTGGAGAACTTTGAGAGGGGAATTAACAAGAGATAACTGACATTCATTAGACTTGGTACCTGGAGCTGAAACAGTCCACCCCAGCGAGCGAAATAAAGGGTTCAGTTCGACATTCCAACCACCTGAAAAAGGCTAGAGCGTACAGCGTTGTGATAAACATGGCGACAAAGATGAGGACAATAATTCGAATAGTGTAAATAAAAGTTCATTTTAGAATGTTAATATTTTACATTATTGGTGTCCATTAATAAGGAGCTAGGTAGGTGACACTCAACTATCATGCTCCAGTCCAACATTAACCTCGAATGGGCGATTACAAATACTTCAGTGATGAA
This sequence comes from Acanthosepion lycidas, assembly GCA_963932145.1. Taxonomy (NCBI): domain Eukaryota; kingdom Metazoa; phylum Mollusca; class Cephalopoda; order Sepiida; family Sepiidae; genus Acanthosepion; species Acanthosepion lycidas. The sequence continues at coordinate 123,345,900 of OZ010576.1, read as the reverse complement.
AAAATACTTCATTTTTACTCTCTAAAAACCGCGGAATTAATAATTTATATAATTATTCCTACAATAAGTGTTAATTGTTTAATAATTGATATTCCCCAGATCGGTTCATATATTAAATTTTCATTGTATCTGCGTTTGTATATTTAATGTTTAATCTGACATTATATATTCCATCCCTAGAATATTTGACCTATTTATTTTACAATTCCTACTCGTGGTAACTAGGACTTTTAGTCTTTTTGCAGGAATCAGGAAAGCTGATAATAATTCGGGATGTTACTTCTCATGGAAAATCTCTCATCTCTGTCAAGCAATAATCCATACCAGTAATAAGACTATTTTCTCTGAGAGTAACAGCTTCATAACTTTACCAAGGGTAGAATTTCTAGAGAAGGGAACATTTTCAGTCCCATGTGAATTTCGAAATCTGTTCGCCAATTGAGCCAAAAAAAAATGAAGGGAAGAATGAAAAATAAAATGATCGTCAAGGCTTGTAAAACGGATGGAAAAGAAAGCCAAGGGCAATAACTCAGAAACTGAATCAAATGAAAAAAATGTGCAGGTTACATTTTTTTTTTTTCAAAATCAGTGTTGAAAAAGAAAACTCAACAAGAAAATACTAAAAAGAAAACAAAATCAACGTAAATAAAAACATTAGGTAAATACGGAAAATTCTGTCTAAGGAAATATAAAGTTTTAAAACAGGAAACGGTGGATGTATTATTAAAGAGAGAAAAAAAAAAACAAAGGTGGAAAAAACTGCCAATAATTTACAATCCGGAACGAAGACAAGAGGACTAGACTAGGATTCATAAAAATGCTATACTGTTACTTTTGATGTTTAACTGTAAAGGATTTGGTCACATATTTCTCATATTGTTGGAGGGTAAAGGAGAGTTGCGGCTGATCTATGGCGAATGCTGGTATTATATGACGAAGTATATATATATATATATATATATATATATATATATATATATATATATAGATAGATAGATAGATAGATAGATAGATAGATAGATAGATAGGCGGGTTGCGCAGCATGTTCCCGCCTATTTGCATTCTGGTCGTCTTCGCCAGTCTATAAGAACTACTCAGGCAGTCCATGAATCTGCCTTCGGTCACCATTTGCTCGATATCCATGCTTGTTCCTCTGAATACGAAGACAAGTGATTTTCAGTATTACACAGCACTCGCTCAGTATACCATCTCCGAGTCTTGGAAGTTGTTTTTATAAAGTGTCATCAGCCTAGCCTGTGTAGATAAAAGGAACATTTTTTACGTTCCTTGCGGTTGTTGGAGGGTTTGTGAGTGTCTTTTTTCCATTTTATACTCTTGTGGAACTTGTTATTTTCATCCCCACCTTGTTCAATTTTAATTGTGTGTAATTAAAATTTCTCTTTTAATCGCATTCAAACTTTCCCTCCTCATTTACTTTATTGAGTGTCTTCATTTGTATTCCCAATCGCCAACGAATACCTTTGAAAAAGTTTTGGCCGAAAGGTTCCTATGGTATGACGTCTGTGTTGTTTAAAGATATATAAAAACAAAAATACTAAAGAACTGAAAATTATTAACCTAACGTGTTCTTTCGTACTTTTTTACATACTTGCACACATATATATATGCATATATATTCTTGTCACAAACTCATATCCACACAACTGAATATATATATATATATATATATATATACATATACATATATATATATATATATATATATATATATATATATATATATATATATATATATATATATATATATATATAATACTGCCTTAAAATTTTCACAAACAATTCTCTGACATGCCAAACATTAAACCGACCTTGTGTCACAACCTGACTTGTGTTGGGTTGAGTAAATACAAATATGTTCATATTTGACCATTGATATCTTTTTTCGGGCTTTTAACTAAACATTGTATTCTACAAATTATTGGAGACGCTGACCAACGAAGTGTTCTGCAGTGCGAAAGAACTGATTGTCTGAAGTTAAAAGGTTCGGATAATCAGTTCTATATATGGAAAATTTCCATTCTGGTCTCATGATATTTTCCTTTCGTCGAATTTTTATCTTACCCAGATGAGTTGAGCAAAATTAAATCAATGGTTAACATGCCTCGAAAAAATCATTCCAGTTCCAGGGTTTCATTCAATTCTGGTATACATTATATTAATATATATATATATATATATATATATATATATATATATATATATATATATATATATATATATATATATATATATATATGTGTGTGTGTGTGTGGGTGTGTGGGTGTGAGTGTGTGCGTGAGTATTATGAGAGACAATATATACGTACATAAACACGCACACGATCAAGTACTCTCTCTCTCTCATAAATACACACACACATACATATATATATATATATGTGTGTGTGTGTGTGTGTGTGTGTGTGTGTGTGTGTGCGTGCGTGCGTGCAAATATATAGAAAAATAGGAAAGAACACGTTAGGTAAATAATCCGGAATTCTTTAGTATTTTTGTTTTTATTTTTAAAACAACAGTCCTCCACACAGAAGTAGAGCTTAAATTATAATTAATCTTTTTAAAAATCTGATTCCTTTGCTTCATAAGAGTTCTCATGTTTCAAAAACAAGAGCCAAAAACTTCAATATAATTATTAAAATTAAATTGAATTAAAGTATCAGGCGCTGTTTCATCCTCAAGCGAAAATTAAGGAGGATAAAATCCAGAGCAAATAATTTAAATAAAAACAGACCACTTTAAAGTTCCATGTAATAAATTATTTCACCACACCCGTTTTAAACGACTGCGGATCATCAGACTTTACTTCCAAATGATGATCCACAGTCCTTTAAAAGGGCTGTAGTGAAATAAGTTATTACATGGAACTTTAAAGTGGTCTATTGATGAAAAAGGCTCCAAAATTGAAAAAAAAAACAATATTTTATCGTCAAAATTATTGTTATTCTTAAGAGGCATCAACAAAATATTTTTGATTATTACATTTTTAATTCTTTGTTGCTCGTTCGAAATTTTGCTTAAATTTTTTGTTTTTCTTGTGTCGCCGAATGGTATTAGGAAATTTAGCGTTTAGAAAATGTTGCAAAAATCAAATAATTGTCGGATCTTAAGGAAATTCTCAGAACTTATTCCCAAATAAATTAAAATATTTTTTAATATTTTTTAGAAAATCTTGGTTAATTTTTTTTTTTATATATCTGTTACCCCCACTAACTAAATTTTATGAAATTTCGAGAAATTAAAATTCCAGCTTTTTCATAATGATATTTGTTAAATGTATGACTTCTTGGAGTATTTAAATCATCAAATTATTTTTGTCAAACAGAAACACCATTTATCTAAAATATATTCTAATCTGTAAAATAAAAAATGCAGTTGAATAATATATGACATTATTTAATTAGTAAAGTTTTTAATTACTTTTATAAATATGATATATTAAGAATACTATTGTCTTAAGAAAAATATTTCGATGAATAATCAATTTTTACAAGAATTTAAAAAAAATTTAATGAAACAAATTTATTAAGTGTTAAATTATTTAAAATTCTGTATCGATTTCAGCATTTAAATATTTTAAAAAGAAGTTTGAGTTTTTTTTTTTTTTTTGTATGTGACTAAATGTTCCACTCTTTGTAAGTACGGGTAAGAATACACATTATCAAAAAAAAAAGAAAAAAAAAAGAGCGATAACTATAATATATTTAAAGCCCAAATTTCTAAAATTCTATAAAATATTACTTTACAGAGAATATTTTCTTGAATTTTAAGATTACTGAGTACATATTAATTATTTAAAAATGCGCTCAAAAACATTCATTTTTTGGTGGGTAGTGAGGAGAAACTTTTAAAACTGTAGTTTATTTTTAAAACCTATTGTCCTCCAAAAAATTATGGTCTCAGTAAATTCGGTACTGATATTTATCATTTATTTTTCATTATTTTATTATTGTACATTATTATTTACATATATTTTTCCTGTTTTATTTACATATATTTTTTTTTCATTCCAGATATTGACTTTAACTTTCTGGTCGAATATCTATTTTCAACCATTCTTTTCTTCGATTAAGCATATAAGCATCATGATGTCACTTCCTTTTTTTTATAATTCGTTTTACGTTTTTTTTGAGTGCGCATGCATTTTAGAATACTGGCTTGTATGCTTAATTGAATTCATGATTTTTATAAGATTGTGAGTAACCACAAAACAAAACAATATGACGTTTAAAAAACATTTTACATTTACAATTTTCGTGTATGTGTTGACAAAATTTACTGACACAGACTTGAAAAGCGATGTTTTCATGTAGATGTTTCTTCATATGTCAATTAATTAATTATTCAATTGGAAAAATAGTGATATTCCCGCGAGTCCGAAGTTTTTATTAAATTGGGAAATCACTGCCATGGGTTGAAATTCGAAACAATGAATTTCACTAATTAGAGAAAAGTTAACTAATTTTCTCTACTCGATCGATATTTTTATTCGCAGTTTATTTTCTAGATTTGCTCTAGGAGTTTATGAGCTTTTATTGTGGGTTTGTAACACTTTCCCCCGGAATCATCCTCTCAGCTTAGACCTTTGACCCTGTGATATTTGGAATGACAATAATTGTAGCCTGGCTCGTTCTATATTGCTGTGAGGTCCGGTTTTTCTTTTGAAAGGCGTTCCGTATGCGGTCATAAAATACTTTTGGGTGGTAAAGGATTTTAGACGAAAGGGAAGTCAAACAAAAACACACACACAACATACAAAACACATACGCTTATACATTTATATATAAGTGATTCTACACGCGCACTCGTATAACAGAGCCAAACTTACACACCTCTCAAACCTTTCAAAAAACATAAGGGAATACCGAATGGTAATTCTACATACGACAAACGCGTATACACGCAATTTATTCAAATATTTGCTTTCTGTTTATATCGAGGTTCTTAAATTTGCTGGGAAATCCAAATTTCTTATAGACAGACCAAATAAATCTAACTGAATATTATCATTTTAAGTCAGTCGAATACGTATCATTTCAGAAGGTCTTTAAGAACAATTCGAAATGAATTTATTAACTATCTCACGAAGCTCTGTGCACAAACCCTGTATTTCCAACCAAATATGAATTAATATTATATTTTTAAATCTTTATTATGCGATGATATGCAATGAACAGCAACTGTATTCTGGCAGACTTGCATATATTTTAGTCTACCAAATGATGTGACTACTTGCATTTATATCGTGGTCAATTTATGGACTTTTTAGCCAAACCTGGTATAATTTATGAGTGAAATTTTTATGATAATTTATACCATTATAATCCGTTAAAAAATTACCATCCCAATACGTTCTAAGAATACAAGAAGATTTTTAGACCTGGGTATGACGATAAACTACATCCGGCAGCAAGGCCTTTGATCGGGATATTGGAGATTTTCAGGAGCGTAGAATCATCTCTTAATTGCTGTTGTTACCAGGTTCACCTCAGCTCGAGGTGGAGCAACAGTTAAGGTCCCAGCTATAGACATGCCAAAACAAATCAAAACACCATGAAAGTATAAAAAAAATATTTTTATATATAAAAATGACCAAAAATACATATTTTTTCATCAGATGAAGTCATAAAACTGCTCTCAAACTATTTAGATTTCGGCATTAAATAACTCATAGAGGTTCATATGCTGCTAAGTAAAATCATCAAAGCAAAAGTTTTTCAACGTTTAAGATTTTAAATTTGGTGTCGTACATTAAATAAATACGACTCCCAGAATAGTAAAGAATTCGGTGTCATGTAAGATTTTCTGAACGAAAGATACTAATTCTAGAATTAGTCAATAAAGACAATTATCAGTGAATAAATGAATTCTGATTATTACCCCCCCAACCTCCCCACCCACAAAAAAGAAGCAAACTAACAAAAAATAAATAACAAAAACTAACAAAAACAAATTCAAAACCTTCATTAAATCCGAAAATTTAGAGGATTGGAATCTACCATCAAAATTAAGTAATGATGCATCTCTTTTTAAAAAATTTCCCGGTGAGACGCGGGAAACGATGTATTACAACAAATATATACGTATTGCCATAAATGATATATCTAAAAGCTAAAACTAATTTGAACTACTAGTTGTGATTCAGTAAAGAAGAGATAAATAAATAAAAATAAACTTTAATTAATTAAAGGATCAACAATACATTTCCGTTATCCTCCCGCCTCAAAGAATTTCTCGGATTTTGCAAATTACATATTATGAATATGAAAATTAGCAATGAGAATATTGTGTTGATAAAATTATGCTGGGCAGTGTATGGATCTGTCAATAAGGAGGAGAAGAGGGGACAATTGTTTCAAATCTCGGCTTGTGTATAATTCCTCCTTGTTAGAGAAATTGCACACGTGATGCCATTTTGCGCACAGCGACAGAGTCAGTGAAAGCGAATTTTTTTCACCGAAAATTATATGACTGCTAATCAAATAGAGTTTATTTACAAAAGTCAGTTTTAAAATTAATTACGTTAACTTTTAGAATTCATGCACGTGACCATCATTAATTCTTTGATGTGAAAAAATAAAACAAAACAGGAAAAAAAGACAAAGTCGAAAAACTGAATAAATTAAAGATTTTGATTATTATGAATTAATTGAAATATTATGAAACTCAATTATGAATGAATCGAAATATTATGAAATTGAATTATGAATGAATTGAAATATTAGGAAATTGGATTATGAATGAATCGAAATAGTATGAAATTAAATTAATGAATGAATCGAAGTATTATGAAATTAAATTATAAATTAATTCAAATATTATAAACATGATGATTATCATGAATGAATTGAAATGTCATGAATACATTAGCATAGTATTGTCTTTTGAAAAGAAAAAAAATGAAAGAAAAAAACTGAAATCTCTAATTTTGGAAATATGTATCACATGGCTTGACCTGAGAGAGCTCACGCATGGTAACAGCGACAAGCATTCGATTTTAAGGTCAGAGATTTAGTTATGATTAAACGGGGTGTGGAGAGGACAAATATTTTAGATGGCGATGGATTAAAGGAAAATAACCAAAACAACAAAGAATATGTCAGAATAATAAAAATAATTAGAAAAAATGCAGTAGAACTCTGATAAAAGTGATGAAGGTATTGGACATTATCAATTACTTGTCGATCAAGGGAATTAATACCTACTCATATTAGACGTGAAACTTTCACGGTTTTAATATTTGAATATTCTAATGAACCTTAATTCTTCAGTTAATGATTGTTTAAGATTATTGCAAGTTCTATGACTATAAGACACCCGTAGAAATTGCCTTATCACATTGTTAAATATTTGAGTTTAACAACTTTAACAAAATATTACAGTAAAAATTACATGTAAAAATGTAGGTCATTATTTAAAGAAGTAAGAGGGTATTTGTCTAAATTTCTGAGATGACGTATTATGTACACTATTTACATTATTCGGACTATTGTCCTCATCTCTGTCGCCATATTTATTACAACAATTGGTCTCTTCAGTATCTGTCTATATTTCTGAGATGAGGTATGTTTTTACTCTATTTACATTATTCGGACTATTGTCCTCATCTTTGTCTCCATATTTATTACAACGACTCCTCAATTAGTATCTGTCTATATTTCTGAGATGAGTTATTATGTACACTATTTACATTATTCGGACTATTGTCCTCATCTCTGTCGCCATATTTATTACAACGATTGGTCTCTTCAGTATCTGTCTATATTTCTGAGATGAGGTATGATGTACACTATTTACATTATTCGGACTATTGTCCTCATCTTTGTCTCCATATTTATTACAACGACTCCTCCCTTAGTATCTGTCTATATTTCTGAGATGAGGTATTATGTACACTATTTACATTATTCGGACTATTGTCCTCATCTTTGTCGCGATATTCATTACAATGTTTCGACCGTTGTACATTCTGGCCTTCATGAGATGGTTATAATGTCGAACTGAACCCTTTATTTCGCTCACTGGGTTAGACTGTTCTAGTTCCACGTGCCATGTTTAATGGATGTCAGTTATCCGTTATATCCTGTTAATTACCCTCTCCAAGTTTTCCACTGCCATAACCAGGTATTGAACTCCCACTCTCTGTCACAGAATCTAACTACTAATGGACAAGTTTTTTCCATTTCAGTGAACCAGACGTTAAACACCTATTATTGTTATTGACTCCTCCATATTGTTTTTCTTTCTTTCTGCCTTTCATTCTTTTTTTCATTGAACCCAAAACAGCGTGACCAATATGTCTTTTCTGTGTTTCCTTGCAATCAAAACGGAATATTCCATTATTCATGAATTATTTTTTTCAAATCAGAGTAATTAAACATTACATCAGCTAATATTCCCCGAATGAAGTTTCAGAAAAGTATATTTTATTTTTTGAAAAATATTTTAACAAAGAAAAATACATTTCGATGGCAGATCACTAAAAGTAGCACTAAGATCAGCGAATGTTATTGTTTTCAATAGGGAAACTAATTCCAAACAATTTAAATTAGTTTCAATATGCAAAAAAGGATTTTGCTTATTGAAAATATTAAATTTAATCTGTTTCCTTTAAATTAATACTAAAATATTTTTTTTCATTTTAAAAATTTCATTTGAAACTTTTTTGTTATAGCGAATCTTTTTGAAGAACCTATATATATATATATATATATATATATATATATATATATATATGTGTGTGTGTGTGTGTGTGTGTGTGTGCGTGTGTATGCGTGTGTGTGCAACGAGAAAGAGATAGAGAGAGAGAGAGTGCGATGAATGAATTGTCATCTAAATTACGTAAAAATGAAAATAACACTGACATATCATCATAACAGATAATATTTACTAAAATTACACAAATATATCTTGAATACTATACAGTAAATTTATTCAATAAAATTGCCACTAACTTCAATCACGGTCTCTAGACAACTTCGTAATCTTCTGCTTCTCTTCTGGACCGTCTTCTTTTTTTTAAGTTGGAGAATGCTGACATAATCCTTGCCTTCACTTCATCTTCAAGGAGTTTTGTTGGTCTCTCGCTCTATTGCGTCCTACAAATAATACTCAAGGAGGTTGCAGTTTGTTCAGTTAGTCGAGCAGATGCCATTGGTTATGTGGTCACATAAATTGTCTGACAGACCTGTTTGCCCGACATAGGAATATACAGCCACTTCCACCCCTCTTGAACCATGTGCAAATTATCACATCAAGGCACTTATTGTAGGACCCTGTGTTGAATCTGAGGCCCTCAACAACAAATTCGGGATTTTATTTCTTGTCAGAACGACCAAAGTTATTTTCCGATCTGGCGTACCTTCGTAATCACCATTAGACTCATCCAACTTTTTCCGTATCCTCTGTATTGTCATTAGATTGACACCCAAACTCTGAAATATTCGTATTGGAACTTCAGGAGCAAATGACAAGCAGTACAGCGTACCGTTTCCATATTTCTGCCGGAGTGAATTGCGTCATAGTGTTCTTTTTCTCATTGACGATGCCCAACTGAGCTTTCTATAGTGTCCACTCGACAAATTCAAAGACAAACTCTATATTGTGCTGGTATATTTTTCAATATTGTCGATTTTAGCGTTAAAAAAATTCTTATTAAATTCGATTTAAAATACAGCAAATTATTTTGCTTATAGGAAATATTAATAAAAATCTAATGTCAAAACATGAGGAAAAACTAACGACAAGAAACATAAAAAAAGCCTTAAAATGGCTAAAGAAGCTGTTGGAACCATAAAAACTATATACAATCTTTCTACTGCCTTATTCCGGCAAAAGCTAAGGAGGCTGGAAATACTAAATAACGATTAATTATATCTTCCTTGTCTGCTATATTTAATGAAAGATGTTTAAAAGAAAGATTGGTGCGCATATATATATATAAATGCGATCAATATTAAAAAAATGAAACCAAAACTTAATATAATTAATTATGAATACTGCCCATTTTTTAAATGTGTATAATAAATAATTTAAAATATCAAAGTTTGCAGTAATAGTTTTAATATTATTTCTTAAAACTCGCAACTCACAATAATGACACCAGATAGCTTGTCCGTGAATTTGAAAGGATCCAGTTGAAATTAAGTAGACAAAACTTGTCTAAATTATTCAAAGAAACATTGCTCAATATATATATATATATATATATATATATATATATATATATATATATATATATATATATACATTGCTCAATATATATATATATATATATATATATATATATATATATATATATATATATATATATATATATATATATATATATATATACTAGCGCGGGCACGCAGTATTGCTCGGAAGATCTCTGAATAATAGCTTATTATTGACAATTTATGGAATTTTTCTGCCATATTTTTGAAAAAAAATGTTCATTCAATCTTTAAAAAATAAACTTAATTCTTTTTTGATTTCTTACAAAATAACTAAATTTAGGAAAATACCACATAACCAATACAACGCTCGGGGTGAAAGGGGGGTCTTATACTTTTACCAAATTTTTACTCAAAAAGGCACTTTATTTTCGAATTAAATACTACCTTAAATACACTGTTAATGTTGTTTTCGAACAAATCAAATCGATTTGTCTAATTTCATTAAAATTTTCTGAAATTATCATTAATAAAAAAGTAAATAAATTTAAATTAAGATATACTTAAATATATTTGATTTAATCCTTACTTCATGCAAAAAATATAGCGAGACTTACGTCTTCAAAAAATAATTATTTACTATTTATTTTGGTGTGAATTTAGATCTTTCCACGTAGATATAGTTTTACCTTTAAACATTTCATTAGTTAATTTCTTTTTAAAGAAAGTGAAAGAAGCAAACATTTCTCCGTAAATGAGTTTACTTACTGATTATTTTGAAAGAGAGTAAAAGTAAAATACATTTTGAATTTAGATTTGAAAATCGACATATGTTAAAATTTCAAGTTATATTTGTATTTGAAAAGAAACGATCTTTAGTTAAATTAAATAAAAATTACAAGAGACAGGCATGAATTACCGTTAACATTAGTCGTGTTGCATATTTGTTTTACGAAATTAACAATATTTTATTTAAATTAATTTTTGAAAAAATTAGTCTCGCTATATTTTTTTTTTTTTTTTTTTTCACTATTTAAATTATTCGGACTATTGTCCTCATCTTTGTCGCCATATTTCTTACAACGTTTCAGACGTTGTGCGCTGCGGCCCTTTTCAGGTGGTTGGAGCATACAACGGCCGAAAATTTGTAATAAATATGGTAACAAAGGTGAGGACAATAGTCCGAATAATGAAAATAGTGTACATAATACCTCATCTCGGAAATATAGACATATTCTGAAGGATCGGTACAGACCCGATACACTGAAAATATACTTTTTTTTTTTTGCTTTAATAAAACTTTAATTTAAAATTATTAACTTCTTAAAAGTTAGTAACAAACCAAAACAAAATGAAGGTTAGATGTAAGAAAAAAATATTTCCCATAAGATGTTCGAAAAATATTAATAATCAATAATACATATGCACACACGCATACAAACAACTATGCATTACACACACACACACGCACATACATACACATATATATTGAATAAAAACAGACCACCGTATTAAACATATGTAAATTAACAAAGTGAGAAAGTGAGGGGGGAGAGAGAAGACATGAGTGAATTAGCCGTTTAAATGTGTCAATATCTGCTAACTCACTCATGTCTTCTCTCTCCCCACTCATTCATGTCTTCTCTCTCCCACCTCACTTCCTCACTTTGTTAATTTACATATGTTTAATACAACCCGTCAAAAATGTGTAAATTTTCTTTTCATTTTTTGTTTGGAAGTAAAGTCTGATGATCCACAGTCGTTTAAAAGGGCTGTGGTGAAATAATTTATTACATGGAACCTTAAAGTGGTCTGTTTTTTATTTAAATTATTTGCTCTGGATTTACATTGAGCTCTCTGGATTTTATCCTCCTCAGGTTTACCCATACGGATTACCTAGTTTTTCATAAACTATATATATATATATATATATATATATATATATATATGTTTCTGTGTGTTTGTGTGTGTGTATAGGTAGATATAGGATTATATCCCTACAACAGAAACATAAATACAAAATGTTTCTATTTAATGTAAACCTGTTATTAAATATATATAGTTAAATATTTTCCGATTAACAATATCTAAAAAGATGTCTTATATGTTTGTAGAATATCTAATTCTATTAAAACTACTAAGAAATCCTTAAATAATCCACGGGAATTTATTCTGCTGTGTTTGCACAATTTTGTTCTTAATATTTAATGTTCTTGTTTTAAATTTAATTCATTTTTTTCTAAAGTTACGCTTTTATTTATTATAGATATGGAAATAAATTCAAGAAAACAGAAATTTTAAAAGTAGATATAGCGTTGCGAAATTATCAGCAGAATTAAAAAGCTAAAACGAACGGGAATAATAATTATCAACAGAATTAAATGTAAAAACGAATTATTCCCGGTTTTTTTTTACTTTTTAATTTTAAGAATTTCGAATGCAATTATTACATATTTTTTTTTAATTTTGAAATATCTTCGGAAATACAAATCATACGGTGATATTTATTTTTGATTTTTTACCAAAAGATGAGTTATATGATGCTGATTTTGTGTGTATATATATATACATATACATATATACATATACATATATATATATATATATATATATATATATATATATATTCGTAATTTTTGGAGTTGTTTAGTTTTAGCCAGACACACAAACAGAACTGCCATATATATATATATATATATATATATATATATATATATATATATATATATATATATATATATATATATATATATAAGTACATGTATATATATATATAATACATATTCGTAATTGAGTCATCATTTTCAAGCTTTTCGCTGTCAATGCTTTTATATAAAAAATAATGTTTCAAACTTGACTTTTCTTGCCTTTGATGCTGCTACCATCTACTATGCGTACCCATTGAAACCAATATCCTAGAATTAAAATGTGTATAAATATTTATAAAGATGTTGATTTAACTAACAATATATTTTGCAGTATCTGCCTATATTTCTGAGATGAGGTATTATGTACACTATTTAAATTATTCGAACTATTGTCCTCATCTTTGTTGCCATATTTCTTACAACGTTTCAACTTTACTGAAGGACACATGGCACAGAGAATAAAAGTGTTGGCTAGATTCAGTGACTGGACCCAAATAGATGTGACGTTCAATACCTGGTTAAGGCATTGGAGAACTTTGAGAGGTGAATTAACAGGTGATAACTGATAGTTGACATCCATTAGATATGGGCACTTCGAATTAAAACGGTCTACCTCCAGCGAGCGAAATAAAGAGTTCAGTTTTACTCATGCCAACAAAGATGAGGACAATAGTCCGAATAATGTAAAAAGCGTATTATATTTACATTTAATAAGTTTTTTTTTCTTAAAAATTGACCTCTATCTGAATATTTTTTCCAAAAACTGTTGTTTTTCCTTGGTTTTCTGTGAGAGATGTTGTCACATTTTAATAAAACATGTATTAATGAGAATCTGCTCCCCGTAGCCTTGCGTCTGGATTTACATACAAATATCCTTTCATGCGGCATCAACAAGTAAAAAGATAAAAATGAGGAAATACCAAAGTCTATATGAAAGAGCAACGCTTACGCAAAGGATTGCAATAGTGATCCATAAATTATTTTTTTATATCAAGTTTTATTTTCATATATAAACTTCCGCAATTCTTTTAGAACTTAACTCTAAACTGAAACAAAAGAGAAGAAATATATATATATATATATATATATATATATATGTTTGATGATATTGGGTGGTTGGTACATTCTGCCAAGTGAACGGCCAGAAACACTTCACAGTAAATTGCTTTCAATTCAGATAATTGTTTAAAGAGATAATGAACTTTCTAAGCACTATATTGGCTTACAGGTTGATATATAGCGAAGCAGAATAACATATTCACACCCAAGCCTGGAGTAATGGTTAACTGTTTGCATTCCACTTTGTTATCTTAAATACTTTTTGTAGGCCTGCCTGTATATCACGTTGGAAGACCGGTTATCGTAGGATCACCGAAGTTAAGCAACTCGAGCTTGGTCATTACTTAGACGGATGACATCTTGGGAATACCGAAGCTATAAGCCTGGATGTGCGGGAGGTTGTAATTCAAACGACTCGGAATTGGAAATTCGGAAAGCCGGTTTCCAATTTCAGTCAGGATAGTTGTATTCACTTTCGTGCAAATACCTTTGGGAAAGGTATGAATCCACCTCCACTCGACACATCTAGTGATTAATTAATAAGACTTGTATCAGTAAATCATTATTATCCGCCCTCAAATGTTTTAGAATATAAAAATGTTTTCTGGCTTTAAATAACCTGCCGTTGATAAGCCGTAAAAACAAATCAATCGATCAAAAT
>OZ010576.1:123311364-123326364 GCA_963932145.1 Acanthosepion lycidas | reverse complement strand
ATATATTTATGCAGAAAGGTTAATGATAAGGCTGAGCTAAAAATTATACGATTGAAAGACAAAAAGGAATGTTTTATATTTGAATAATTGCGAAAAATAAGCAAGAAACGATCACATTTGAGAATAAAATGTTCTAATGTAAACAAAATTAGGTGGATCGATGAATATGATAGAAGGAGATCGAAATAATCTAATTGGTTAAAAACTGAAAAAATAAGTACAAATAAATCTGAGAGTGAAATTGAAAAGGATACATCGGAAAGATAAATTCAAATTAAATAAATTAACTACTTAAAAATGAGATGAAATGATTTAAACACCAATTGCAATAGATCAATTTAATCAGAGAAAACAGTTTGAAAAAACAAAAAACAAAGCAAAAACAATAAAATTAAAATTAGATGTTTTAGCACCACCTGGTGCTGTTACCAGACGTTCGCCTGAGTGACGCTGGACCATAATTGTACAAATTGGTCTAAGGTCTTAACTCTTTCAATCATGTTTTCAACGTCTAATTAGGCACATCCACATAGCACCTGCTCTTTGGTATTAACTAAGGCGGTTCTGAAAGTTTACCCTATATTTTTTTTAGTGAAACGAAAGAAATGATATAAAACCATTAAAAGACAAAAAAAAAAATCAACTACAAAGAGACAGTTGGGATAGGATGACAAGTGCTGAAAGGAGGAAAGAATGGCAGACTATAAAAGTCTTTGTGAGTTCTTAGACAAATCTGGAGGAAATAAAATAAAATTTCTCCCTTCACCAACCAAAGAAGCAAGTGAACCATATCACTGACATTTAGTGTTTTTCATGTCCACTCGAATGTCAGTAATACTTTGCTACCAAAAAAACAATTACGATTTAGTTGCGCGACCCCAACAAAAAATAAATATATAAATTTCCTCTATCATTCCTTACACAGTTAGCACTCTCCCTTGAAGTCTCTTTATCTCTTTTTCTTTTTTCATTCTCTCTGCTTATCAATAAATCGTGAATATTTGTGCATTAATCGATCCCTTGCATCAACAAACTTTTAATTTAAACACTTGTAAGTTAGTGACGAAACATCGTACGAGAAATATCATTGCTTTGAAACATTTGATGAAATTGTGCGCAAATAACTGTTCACAGACAACAATATATCCTGTCAGCCATCAGTTACTCGTTGCATAGACAAATTTTGTCCTAGAGCTTTTCACGAGAGATAACACCGACATGACATTACACGTTGACAGGTAATTCGAATTTGTAGGTGTGACGTATAAAGGCCATAAGTGTGGCATACAGATTTTGACAAGTTTTGCCCTAGATCTTTTTGCGAGAAATAACGTCGATATGACGTTACACGTTAAAAGTAACTTGAATTTGTTGATGTGACGTCTAAAGACCGTGAAAGTAGCTTGCAAATTTTGACAGATCTTGTCCTAGATCTGTTCACGAGAAATAACGTCGATATGACGTTACACGTTGAAAGTAACTTGAATTTGTTGATGTGACGTCTAAAGACCGTGAAAGTAGCTTGCAAATTTTGACAGATCTTGTCCTAGATCTGTTCACGAGAAATAACGTCGATATGACGTTACACGTTGAAAGTAACTTGAATTTGTTGATGTGACGTCTAAAGACCGTGAAAGTAGCTTGCAAATTTTGACAGATCTTGTCCTAGATCTGTTCACGAGAAATAACGTCGATATGACGTTACACGTTGAAAGTAACTTGAATTTGTTGATGTGACGTCTAAAGACCGTGAAAGTAGCTTGCAAATTTTGACAGATCTTGTCCTAGATCTGTTCACGAGAAATAACGTCGATATGACGTTACACGTTGAAAGTAACTTGAATTTGTTGATGTGACGTCTAAAGACCGTGAAAGTAGCTTGCAAATTTTGACAGATCTTGTCCTAGATCTGTTCACGAGAAATAACGTCGATATGACGTTACACGTTGAAAGTAACTTGAATTTGTTGATGTGACGTCTAAAGACCGTGAAAGTAGCTTGCAAATTTTGACAGATCTTGTCCTAGATCTGTTCACGAGAAATAACGTCGATATGACGTTACACGTTGAAAGTAACTTGAATTTGTTGATGTGACGTCTAAAGACCGTGAAAGTAGCTTGCAAATTTTGACAGATCTTGTCCTAGATCTGTTCACGAGAAATAACGTCGATATGACGTTACACGTTGAAAGTAACTTGAATTTGTTGATGTGACGTCTAAAGACCGTGAAAGTAGCTTGCAAATTTTGACAGATCTTGTCCTAGATCTGTTCACGAGAAATAACGTCGATATGACGTTACACGTTGAAAGTAACTTGAATTTGTTGATGTGGCGTCTAAAGACCGTGAAAGTAGTTTGCAAATTTTGACAGATCTTGTCCTAGATCTGTTCACGAGAAATAACGTCGATATGACGTTACACGTTGACAGCTAACTTGAATTTGTCGGTATAACGTATAAAAGCAATAAGTGTGGCTTACACATGATCTCTCAAGCTCATCTCAAGCTCTAACGTGTCAATCTAGAAATAACTGGCTTGTTACTTTCAATACCTTAATACCCAATTTTCTATCGATGCATTATCGCCGTTCAAACTCTGTTTCATTATTATCTCTCTATATTTCTGATATGAGGTATTGTAATATGGTCCCAATGGAAAAAAAGCATTGATTGAAGTAATCCGGTGGCTTGAGTTGCGTGTTCAAAATACTAGGGGAATTGAGTTCAGTCATTTATGTGACAAGCGTGATACACGCTCAGGCGAACATGTATCACCATGAATGACGAGGCAGATCTTTTTCCCGCATTAGTTTGCCATTTCTTACTGCGGTAGACTAGTTGCCACCCAAGGCTATGGAACTCGGTCTATTCAACCCATAGCTGGAGATGGGAAAAGTAGAGAATTAATACCTTTCTCAAGAGTATTAGCACGTAAGTGAATGTAATAGATTCGACTGGAATCCGAACTCGCCTCTCCGATTCCTCAATCCGAGCCGTTATCCATTACTCCTTCTTGTCAGTTGAGTGGAGTTAAGTTACTAACGTGAAATAAATGAATTTGAGATATATGGAAGAGAAGTGGAACTAAAACAATCTACCCCGCTGGACGAAATAAAGGGTTCGATTTGAAATTCTAATCACCTGAAAAAGGCCGAAACGTCGTAAATATGACAACAAAGATGTGAACAACGGCCCAAAAAATGTAAATAGTGCAAATACACGTTTCTCTAGTAACTAGGAAATGTTGTATTCTTACTGATGCTGCATGATTTGAACTTCTGTTGGGTCTCAAATTCACTCAGATATACAATCTTTTGTTAATGCTACAGGGAAAAATGTTCGGTGGATTCTATCGTTCCAGGAAATATCTGACATTTTCTGCCATGATTTATTCTTATAATAATCAGATTAAACCGAAAATGGACTATAGACGCCATATCTGAACTGGAGTTGCTCAAACCTCATTTTTAAGTCTTGACAGAGCTCATTTTACTTAGTCTTTTGGGGGAAGACTTATTTTCATTTCTGCGATATCATTACCACAGACACAACATGAAAAGCCTGTCGTTATTTCCATGGCAAATATTCGGAAGAGATCCAATGTCTAGTCCACCAGTTCAGACATTTACTGCTGGGACACGTCACTCTACTTCCACAGAGTCGAATCGTCCTTATTGCTTCTATGTTCCAAATGTAAGAAGATTTTTCCCAAAAGACGCCTACTTTGTGAAACGCACATCTGCAAAATTGCTTTCTTGAACACTTCACTCTTGAAATCTTCAAGTTGATGTTCAACTGTTATCTATCAATATACTAATGATCCTAAGTTCTTATCACTTCCTCTTCTATTAATCTCACACAACCCCGTCATCATTAACATTTTGATTGTAACCATCTATATGGAGTGGTTCTCAAGCGTTTTAGAAATTTAGTAAGAAAAGTAATTTTTTGTCAAACAATAAAAATAAACCGAAACTCAACATACTAACATTTGCATAAATATCTTAAAACAATTCGTTGCCACACTTCATTATAAAACTTTATACCAGAATATTTTCGAAATCATTTTAATAGAGAATGGCGTATGACAGCTTTTAAAATCACATAGATGAACTACATGTTGTAGTTAAAAATAAAGAAAATATTACATTTTTGCCATGGTAACGACATGACCATTTACATATTTTCATAAGGTAGAGATAATTACAGCAACAACATAGTCTTAGCAGTACTACATCGAAGGCAGAACAAACTTCCTATCAACGGTATGCAAGATAGTTTGCTTGTTACTATGTTACAGCTCGCGCTTATAATTCGGAGAATTTAATCATAAAAAATACAGATCTTTTCTGTTAATTCGCCTCAAAATACTAATTCACCTCAAAATAAAAAGAATTTATATTTACTAAAATTCACAACAAATTCTCCCAGAACGAAGACCCATCCATTGCAGTTCGGTTGAGTTGACCTTTGCGACCGCCCTAAATGTGGGCGACTCGAGTTTCTAAGAGGGGGTTCTACGTTCACGCTCACCTCTATAAACAAGCCAAAAACAGATTCATTTTTTTAATTTGTAAAAAATTCCTTGTAAGTAGCTCGAATATCATCCACACTTATAAAATATGAAGAACTCACTGATTTTTGATAATTTTTTCATTCCTAGGGTTGGGATTGTTGCATGGCAAAGTAAACAAATTTTGATCTAAAATTTATAATTTCAAAAGAGTGCCAAAATTTAATTAAAAAACTTTGATTTAAATTTTATTATCTCTTGGTGTGAATTAATATTTGCTACAAGATACTTTACATTATTTAGTGTGAAGTAAAAGAAAATATCCCAAAATACACAATCACAGATATCTACGGCTTAATTTCAGTTACTTCCAAGTCGTTTCAACATATTGCAGGTTATTCAAAACCGGTAAAAATTTCTAGAGTGTAAGAATGTTCTTAGACAATAAAAGTGATACAAGTTTTAATAATTAACCCATAATTGGGGAAGAAGAGCTGGATTCATAAATAAATGTTACCATGGAAATAGCGATAGATTAACGAGAGGTTAGCAACCTTTCGCCTGTATCAAAGGAGTTGTCGAGTATAAAATAATCAATCCCCCACAAGGCCGCGTAAAAGCTTTTGAACTTTGTCAAGCTGGGTTCAGGCACAGTCTGCTTCTCCTTCAATTTATCTCGAGATTCTAGTCAATTTTCAAATTGGTTACATTACTGATATTTATCAGTAATGTAACCAATCCTGATCTTGCATCTCGATTTCAGTCACTTTCTCACCGCAGTGATTCGCTCTGTCTTTTCTACAAATATTTTCTTGGCAATTGTTCTGATGTGATTTTCTTTTTGGTGACTCGTCTGCAACTAGATTGACAACTGGATCTCACCGTTTTGGACTTCAACTAGCCAGATGCAACCGTAAGTTCTATTTTGATAGTTTCTTTTCTCGCACGTCTCTTCTGTGGAACGCTCTACCGTTTTTTGGTTTCGCTGCGATATACAATCTTCAAAAATGTAAATGTAACGCCAATATTCTATCTTCCTGAATCATGTCCTTTTGTTGTCCTATATTCTCGTAAAATCTTTCTCATTCTTTTTTTACTCTGAGTAACCTCTTTGTCTTACAGGTATTATCACCTTGTTTGGAGTGAAAGTACTCCATTTTTGGTCTGATCTAACTCGTGTATAGATAAAGCATAGAAGGATTTAGGTGCTGACGGAATCATTTCTCAGAATTTTTAGCTATAGATCGTATATATATATATATATATATATATATATATATATATATATATATATATATATATATATATATGAAGAAATATAGTTTTAAGGTGTGCTATATTCATGGGATAAAGTGCTCAATAACAGAGATAAAGCGTATGTAAATATAAATATAAAAAGTGAACCTTGAAGTCAACACTCAGAGACGACAGACTGTTTCATCCAGCATGAAACAGCCTATCGCCTCTGATTTTTGACTTCAAGGTTCACTTTTATATATATATATATATATATATATATATATATATATATATATATATATATATATATTATGAAATGGACAAAGTCCGACAATTATTTTAAGACTTTTTTATGTATAAACATAAAAATGTTTTAAAATAATTGTCGGACTTTGTCCATTGCATAATGTATGACGTCATTTGTTTACGAATCATTCGGATACGCATTGAACAGATATGAATGTACGTGTGAGATTAATGGAAAATTGTAGTTTAAAAGCAGTAAAATCGATCTTGCTAATCGAACGATCCTCTGTGGCCCAATCGGTCAAGCTATATGACGGTTCCGTATAGGATACAGGTTCGATTCCTGTCGGACGGATGAATATTTTCTTTGAAAATGTCTCGGACATTCAGGCCAGTACATGTTATTAATACTGTTTATTATGAACAGTGCATTTACTTAAATATTTCTATCTACAAAAATTATGTATGAACATAAAAATGTCTTAATATATATATATATATATGTATATATATATATGAGTTCTACTTGTTTTCTAGGGTGAGCTTGAGCCCAAGAAGACTTTCATGGCAAAGAGTCTCACTGAGTGTTCAACCGGGATGTCTATATATTGTGCATGTGGGTTGTTGGATAGACATTATGTGATCGTGTGCGGTCTTCTGATATCTTTTGGTATGGATGGCATGTACATTCAGTATTGTTGTTCGTGTAGGATGTGGTTGCTTGATATTCTTCATGGTCGTGTAGAAGTTGTTATCGGGATTTGACTGGTATTTTGGGGAAAGAAAATCCAACATTTCAAGGATATTTCAAATCAAACGAAAGTATTTTTGCTGCCACGGGCTCCAAGCAATGTGTTCATTCTTCCCTACCGGCCGCTTTCCCCGTACACATTAATCTCTCAATCCTAGGTTTCAGACAAAGGACATAATGGCCTAAAGCGAGTCAAAGATCGCGTATAAATTTAACGGTCAGTGTCTAAGTACCATTTCTAGCAGTGTATCCCCACTTTTTCCTGTTATTTTAAAAGTGTGATCAACGTTCGGCTATGTAAACACAACGCTTTGATTTACAAGTCTGTTCTTTTTTTCTTCAAGATTTTTAAGGCCAGGCTTGTGGAAAGATAAAACACAAGAGGAAAACAACTCGTTCCGTCAATTTACTTTGTAAGCCTGTCTCTAAAAGACGCGTCTGTCAGCTATTCTCTGTGATAGAATTTTTAAATAGAATTTTAGTCCAAGAAAGCTTTTCTTACATTCAGTGGAGTTATGGATAGCGGCTCGGATTGAGGAATCGGAGAACCGAGTTCGAATTCCAGTCAAATCCATTATATTCACTTACGTGCTCGTTAAAGGTATGAATCCTCCTCTTCTTGGATGGCAAATGGACTACTGCAGAAAGAAATAGCATCCTACTGTGGGGAAAAAATCTACTCAGTTCGTCATGTATCGAAAGATACATGATCGCCTAAGTGTGTATCACGCGTGGCACATAACTGACTGACGTTATATTCAGCATATTTTATCCATTAAAGACTTTCCCAAAACCCAAACTAGACGAAAATATATTGTTTGAAAACAAATGCGTCAAACTGAACACGTGTCACCTACGTTATATTGTAATAAAAAATAATGTCGGACTGCATAAAATCCATTAATTCCTTTAAAATATCTTAAAAGAAGTAATTACGGAATAGTTACTTCATTAGACATTTAATATACAGTGTATAAACATTAGTATGAACAAAACAGACATTGCATATTCGAACAGTTACTGATATATATTTGAGCGGGCTGCTAATATATATTTTTTTCTGAAAATACCATGACAGAATATGGTATTTCAAAATAATACAGAAACAATAACCAATATCTGTCTATATTTCTGAGATGAGGTATTATGTACACTATTTACATTATTCGGACTATTGTCCTCATCTTTGTGGCCAAATTTATTACAACGTTTCGGCCTTTCAGTATCTGTCTATATTTCTGAGATGAGGTATTATGTACATTATTTACATTATTCGGACTATTGTCCTCATCTTTATTGCCATATTTATCAACGTTTCGGCTGTTGTATGCTACGGTCTTCTTCATGTGTTTGGAATGTTGAACTAAACCCTTTATTTCGCTAACTGGGGCAGACTGTCCTAGTTCCACGTACCATGTTTAATGGATGTCAGTTATCTGTTATCTCCTTGAGGACACATGGCACAGTGGATAAAGGCGTTAGTTACATCCAGTGACAAAACCCAGAGTGTTAGTTCAATACCCAGTTAAGGCAGTGGAAAACTTGGAGAGGGGAATTAACAGGAGATAACTGATAACTGACATCCATTAAACATGGCATGTGTAACTAGAATATTCTACCCCAGTGAGCGAAATAAAAGGTTCAGTTCGACATCCCAACCACCTGAAGAAGTCCAAAATGTTGTAATACATATGGCGACAAAAATGAGGACAATAGTCCGAATAATGTAAATAATGTACAATAACCAAGTTTATAGTTTTCACTTAGAATAAATTTCATTGTTAACAAAGAATAACCCCCGAAGTCTTCATATGTAAAATGAATTTATTTCCACAAAACAACGTCCGTTCTGGGTTAACTACATCCGCGTCCTGGGTAAGATAATAAACTACATAATAAGGAGGTTATGAGGTGCATGGAACCACCACTTAATTGCTGGTGTTCCCAGGTCTCCCTGACCGGATGTGGTTGCACCTGTCATGGTCCCAGCTATGGGAAAATAGTTAACTCCTCATATGTGGTCTAAAGGGTTTTAGAGCCTTGGATGGCAACTGGTCTACCGCAGAAAGAAATGGCAACGTACTGCGGGAAAAAAAATCTGCCTCTTCAGTCATGTATCGAAAGATACATGATCGCCTAAGTGTGTATCAGGCATAGCACATAACTGACTGAATCCTCAACCGTATTTAGATAAAGATAAATGACTGAGCGAAAAGTAAAAGTCAAGTTTTATTTAGCTTTTTCCATGATATTTTATAAATATAGTCAAGAAGAAACATCACATAATAATAATAATAATAATAATAATAATAATAATAATTATTATTATTATTATTATTATTATGCAGTGCGATAACAGAGCACCAACAATGTTACGCTGGTTCAAGGTCAAGTAGCTAACAAGCAAATTTGTGGTATAGAACGGGATATTTAGTGTTGCATCTTAATTAATCGAAGCAGCATATATACATACCCATTGTTTAGAAGTGTAAACACCTCTAAACAATGGTCTTATGGCCATATCACTTGAGAACGTCCCGGAGGATCACCGACGTTGTTAAATGGGGCAAGGAGTGGCTTGTTAATTTTAACGCCTCAAAAACGAAACAGCTCTCTTTTAATCGTCTGAGATAACCTTTTTACCTTCCATCCCCATGATTAATGCAAATCTCCAGGACAGTGACATTTAGCGCATTCACGAAATAATATAAAGAGTATATTTAATTAATTGCTAATCTGCAGCTAAAAAAGTTGGTTCACTATGTCGTGGGAGATGTTCTTGACCAGAATCTCTGTCACATAAAATTCAAAGAAGAATCTGAAATGTTATTGGTCCTCACCGGGCATCTCGGCTTCAGTCCCTTTCTTAGCACCGTAATGTAGCTTCCCTGTGTCTTTACTCTAAATACTGTCATGGTAATTGTTCTGATGAAATTACCTCTATGGTACCTAGATTTTGCGAATTTAAGCGCAGTACGGAATTAGCGGCAAGGTCTCGTCAATTTAGAGTTAAAATGGCTAATTGAACCATAATTTCTCTTCTAACAGTTTTTTCCCGTGCACATCTCGATTGTGGAACTTTCTTCCGGTTTCTTGATTCTAATCATCTTTGATATTCAAAAATTTAAATTCTTAATTTCTCATTCTTACTTTTTTTATTGTCCTCCCGCCTTAATATTAGATTTTCACAAATTCGTCTCGGTGGCATTATTGTCTTGCTTAGGGCGAAATCCTTAAAAAAAAAAAAAAAGCAACCTCGAACATGTTCAGTACCTAGGTGGCTGGCTGTACTGGATGTGCGGGTGATTTAATGGATAATGGCTCGGAATTCTTATAGGAAAGCCGAGTTACAATTTACGTTGAGAAAGATATGAGTCCACCTCTTCTCTTCCTAGCTGTGTTAATTAGTAAAACTTGCAGTTATTAAACCATTGTTATGGTTAAAAAAAAATTTACAATCTAAAACTATACTCTGGCTTTAAATAACTTGTTTGATAAACTATAGAAAACCTATCAATCAATTACCCAAGCAAACAATGTAAACCCAATATAACCATCACGACACAGCCTGTTTCCGCAGTGCTAGTTACTCATCAGAGACAAATGGGCGTGATATGGTGACTGTTTTTGATAAGAGTAGAGCATAACCTTAAGGTTGAGTTTCCTTTCTAGAAAATGAAACTTTGATCTGGATTTGGATTGAAAGCAGTGATGGCATGCAACTGAATCCATCATAAAAAATCAGTATGTGGTTTTATTATATACCAAACACTACAAATATCTCGATGCGTGGATAAGTTATAACAAATTTAGCAGAGGAGAGAAGGAAATTGAACACAGAAACGCAGAGATAGTTTCGCTCAACACTACGAATTGCTACAAGAAATCAACCAGAAAACTCAAGTCATATACTTGAATATTCTCATCAGAACGAGATGTCATACGTAGTGATAAACTTTCTCAGAAATATCTAAACTCTCTACTGTATACAATTGCTTTCTCAGATCAATAAATAAGATGGATTTGTGGGAACTTTGTGGGCTAACGTCACGGAATCACAAATATATATATGCACATTTGGGACATTTCGTTTAGATGGAGTGGGTTCTGCAGATGATATGTGCAGTCCCACACAAATTAATATTTTGTAACTCTGACATGCTGCAGGAAGTGTCCAGGAATTTTACTCACGTGATTTCCTGTACCCTTCTTTATCATAACCAATGGTGCTGTAACAACAGGGATAATCTTAGTTTTAAGTTTCAATATTTTCGCTACTTCGATTTGCCCTTCTTATAATCTGAAAACATTTGAATTTTCTTTAGAAACACTGGAATTCCATTGGCAAGATACATCAATTAGTTACCATGGTCCATTTTAAATCTTTTTTATGATTATGACTGGTCCCTTTTTTGTCTTCAAGGACTGGGAAATTCCACTGTATAGTCACTCCGTCGACCTTTGTGACATCATTTGGGTGGTACTTATACCATGTATTCGGGTCTTCAGTACCATAGTTCGAAGAGACATATCAATTAGTTACCATGGTCCATTTTAAATCTTTTTATGATTAAGACTGGTCCCTTTTTTGTCTTCAAGGACTGGGGAATTCCACTCTCCGTCGACCTTTGTGACATCATTTGGGTGGTATTTATACCATGTATCCGGGACTTGAATACCATAGTTCGAACAGACATATCAATTAATATACTGTCCTAATCTGTCATATCTAATAACGTATTCGTTAGGGCACCTCGACGTGGTGTAATGGTTAGAAAGCTTGTCTTGCTAGATCAATTACGACTGAGTAGTGAGTTCGATCCTCACTGGGTGCCCCATACTTTCGGCCTTGTGCCACATCTAAGCCGGGCTTAGAAAATCACTATATTTGGGCACCTCGAGGTGGTGTAATGGTTAGCAAGCTTGTCTCGCTCGAGCAATTACGAATGTGTAGTGAGTTCGATCCTCACTGGGTGCCCCTTACTTTGTGCCACATCCAAGCTACGCTTGGAAAATCACTAATAACGTATTCGTTCCCAGGAAAGACTGTGAACACTAATACTATATGTTCAACAGTTTCATCAAATTTCTGACAGACGTGATTTGAGCCGTCTTTGTTGATTTTAACCTTGTAGGCATTAAGTGGAAGACATTGGTATTATTATTATCTTTATTTTATTTCCTTTGATTTCTGGTGTGTACTCATTTCTTTCCGGGTTCTGCCCAGGGACTTATGGTTAGAAATGGCATCATGACATTTTCCACTGGAAAAAAAAAAAGATTACATAGACAAAGCCCCTCGTAAAGTGTGGGCTGTACTTGTGAGAACAATATTTTGTATTTCTTTAAGGCATGGGCTTCCAGGGATCCCTTCAATTAGTCTACTGGAATATTTCCAACCAATCCGAGGGGTCCAGCTACAAAGGGGATTGTTGATGTTGCCATGTGCCACATTTTTGAGATTTCGATTTCAAGGTCCTTGTATTTTGATAGCTTTTTGAAGATCTTCGAAGATACATTGCACTCTGCAGGTACTGCCATATCAATCAGGAGGCACCTTTTTGTGTGCGATCTCTAATAACAAAGTCTGCGCAGTTAAGTTTGATTATTATTATTATTATTATTATTATTATTATTTGTGTATGCTTCCTGCTTTTTATCCTGTAGAGCCGGATTCAAACGTTGATCCTTAGGTCCTATAGGAGAATTGTCATTTAATTTGGTAGCACTTTTCTTAGTGTATAAGATGTTCCTAGTATGACGATCTTCTAGGCAACTTATATGTTGATGTTACCTAGAACACAGTTAGTAAAATTGTCCATTTCTTTTCTCACGAGGCCCAGAGTTCCGATTGCTATTGGTACGACAGTCTCAGTCTTCATTCCCCTCATCCTGTTAATGTCGATCTCCAGGTCCTTGTATTTGGATAATTTCTTCATAATTTTCATAGAGGTATTTCTCTCAGCTGGTACTGCTATGTCAATCAGCATACTCTTCCTGAATTTCTTACCTTTTATGATAATATCAGATCTGTTGACTTTTATTTTCTTGTCAATTTGAATTGTCATGTCCTAGAGGATAGTTATATCGTTATTTTGCGCAACTGTCTGGTTGTACCATATCTCATACCATCTCTCAGTCGTTTCGATTTTGTGCTTCTTGCATATCTTCCAGGACACATATGTCGCTATCTTGTTATGTCTGTGGATATATTCATTTATTATTATTATTATTATTATTATTATAATTATTATTATTATTAGTAGTAGTAGTAGTAGTAGTAGTAGTAGTAGTATCTTAGGTAAGTTCTTAATACCTGGTAATTAATGCATAGACGGCGGGCCACAAACAGAATCTTTGAGCATTATATAATATTCCTCTGAATAAGTGTTCATCAATATTTGGATTGTTCTTACTATTCCTTTCTACAAGAGTTTCCCTGGGCAACCAATGTCAGTTTTCTTTATCCCGACTCTACTCGATCGTCGTACCAAGCGGACCAATGAAAACTAGTAAAATTGTGGCCTTCAACTTCCAAACCCATGCAAGTTGAAACTTCAATGGTATCGTAGTTAATTTCTCTACTTCCTTTTACTGCATCTTTGTATCAAAAGGACACGATGAATCAATGATTAACACTTCTTTTTTTTTGTTTTATCTTTCACCATATGTCATACCTTTGTGCTCCAGTTTCTTATCTGTATTAAAAAATGACACACACTTGCCTATTTCTGAACCAGTTTACGGATATACCATTCTTTTTTGTGATGAAATCCTCACTTCTCACACAATTTCCACTAGATATATGGTTTCTTGTTGACGTGGCAATCCCTGCCGATTGTAATGTATCTTTCACGATATCCAAAAAACTATCAAAATACATAGACTTTGAAGTGGAAATCTCAAAAATGTGGCACAAGAGAACATCAATAATTCTATTTGTAGTTGAAGCCCTTGGATTAATTGGAAATATAACAGATAGGTTCATTAAAGGTATCACTTAAAGAAATATAAAATAAAATGTACTCACAAGTATAGGTCACACATTACAAGGAGCATTATTTATGTTAAATGTGTGTGATCTCAGTTATTTTAGTTTTGTTTTGTTTATATATATATATATATATATATATATATATATATATATATATATATAAACAAAACAAATATATATATATATATATATATATATATATATATATATAGTCAGCTGTCAGTATACCACATAACACCCTTGAGTGCTTAGTTTTCAATCTGCTTGTCTGAATCGTCTTCAAGAAGCGAGAGCAAGCTCTAAAAGGTCAGCCAATCTAACCGTCATCTCATCTCACAATTCTCACCCTTGCTCCATATGTGTCCTCCTTTGTAAATCACTAGCTGGTCTTAAGTGCCACTTAGGATTATCGCACACAATTTCATAACTGAATCAACTAAGCTGTCAGATCTTCATACGTCGAAACCGATGGGAGAGTCCATTATTATTATATAAAGGATCAGTGGATAATATCAAGAAAACATTTCTGACCTTAGATCCGGGGTCGAAACCCGGAAGGAAATGGGTATACATCAGAAATCCAAGGAAGTAATAATAATAATACTAATAATAATAATAACTCAAAAAAAATGTGGCATGTGAGAATATCAACAATCCCGGATTGTTTAGAAAAGATTCCCATAGACTCATTGAAGGGATTCCTAGTAGCACAAGCATTAAAGAAGTACAAAAAATTGTTCTCACGAGTAGAGCCCACACCTTAAAAAGGGCTATATGTAATTTATTTTTTTAAATTGCTTAGTGGAAAATATCATAATTCAGTTTCTGACCGTAGCTCGCTGGGCGGGCCACGGAAAGAAATGTGTACACCCCAGAAATAAAAAGAAATAATAATAATAATAATGATAATAATAATAATAAAGTTAACCGCCCAGACATTGTTATTAGAGACCGCAAAAAATTTCCTCCTTATTGATATAGCAGTCACTGCAGACTGCAATGTATCTTTGAAGATCTTCAAAAAGCTATCAAAATACAAGGACCTTGAAATCGAAATCTCAAAAATGTGGCAAATGAGAACATCCTCTATGCCTATTGTTGTTGGAGCCCTCGGATTGGTTGGAAAAGATTTCAGTAGACTAATTGAAGAGATCCCTGGAAGCTCATACCTTAAAGAAATTCAAAAAATTGTTCTCAGGAAAACAGCCCACACCTTACAAAGGGCTTTATCTATGTAATTATTTTTCTATTTTTGTCA
>OZ010576.1:123291364-123306364 GCA_963932145.1 Acanthosepion lycidas | reverse complement strand
GAAATAGTTTGAATAGTGTAGATAGTGAAACTGAGATATCCAGAAAAGGCATGACCCGTGGAACTAGAACAATCTGCGCCCTGGATTACATAAAGGGTCCAATCCGAAATTCCAACGAATATCACCTGAAGACGGCCGGCACGTCGTGAATATGATATTTAAGATGAGGACGGCAATCCAGACAATGTTAATAGTGTAAATAAGTTTAATTCTTAACTGAATTACTAAATAAGCTCCATGTGATTTCTACGACAATAAAATGCTCACGGAGATTCCCTTCTGCTTCGTTAAATATTTTAGCTTGAGAATTTTAGTAAAATCTTACAGTAACAAGAATAAATATGAATGGTACAAATAAACAGATTCAAAATTGACACAGTTTTCCATTTAACTGAAACCGACGTTAAACATATTTGAGTGTTATCGCCTGCATTATCACCCCTTTCTTTCATTCATTCATTCTTTCTTTCCTTAAGACAAAATAGTGCCTTACATTTCCTATTACGTCTACCCTCACAATTAAGAATGGAATGGCCAAGAAGGAAATTGAACATAGACTAGACTGCACACAAGTTCAATTGCGTCCAACACTGCATAATGCAACAAAGCCAAACCATTAATTTAAAAACTCAAGTCATGTTTCAAATAGCCTCGTTACATCGAGATTTTAATATAGATATCATGCATTTCCCCGAAGTCGCTCAGAAATACACAAACTGTCGGCTGTATACAAAGGCTTTCTCAGATCAATGATTAAAAATGTCTTCGTGCGAATGAAATCCTGTAGGTCTTAGAGAGGACCATACTTCTTGGAACCTTGTAGACTGGCACTACAGATTTACAAAGATCTCTTCCAGTAACAAAAGAACACATAACGTGAGGTCTTTCAAAGACAACAACAATTAACATGGATAGCATATGTAATTTGAAGAGAAAATAATGACATGATCAAGATGTTAATATTTCATACAATGTTAATAAGGAAACCCTCATTAATACCGGAAACAGCGATACAATTAACTGAAATTGAAAAACCTATTTCCCTGAAAAAATTATTTTGAGAGAAATATTTTATAAATTTCATATGAAAGTAGCACTGGCTGCTCGATCAATGAATGCCAAATGTTTCCTTATATAAGAAAATGGCAACTATTGCGATTAGATTTGAGGAGAACAGATACTACATCTTGTTCTGAATTGGAATATGATGGAAGGACGAAAGTTACCGCTGCAATATATTTTCTTGATAATTACAAGAAATATGGCACAACGCTAGTAGGGGATGGGTTGGTTTTCATTTCATCGACATTTATCTTAGCTTGACACAATGACGAATTCGGACATAATACATTTTTTTTTTAAACCAAGACAATATATTATTATTGCAATCTTCATAATACCACAAGCTCTATATGAACTCATATAGAAGTAGCTGCATCGTCGAGGAATGCCCAATGTTTCCTTGTAAAGACACGTCTAATATTGCCATTACCATTTCCCGGAGTAGTGTTAGTGCGAAACGCTCGTGATAACTAACTAAATAACAATGGAACAAACAAAGTTATAACAGCAACAGCAACAGCAACACAACCAATAATAGTAATAATAAAAGGTTTCAGTAGACTCATTGAAGAGATTCCTGGAAGTCCATGCCTTAAAGAAATAAAAAACAATTATTCGCACGAGTGCATCACACACCTTACGAGGGGCTTTATCTATGTAAAATATATTTTTTGCTTTTCTTTTTTTTAATTGGTCAGTGGAAAATGTCATGATGCCATTTCTAAACTTAGGTCTCTGGGCAGGACCCGCAAAGAAATATGTACACACCAGAAATCAAAAGAAATAATAATAATAACAATAATAATAATTGCAAGTGCAGATTATGTCTCTTCTTTGTCTCTTCATGATTAAAGCTATCATGGCTCCAAAACATTTCTTTTTTTCTGTTGCTCTAAATATTTTTTACACTTTATCTATTTCTTTATCTTTGTCTGCAAAACCATTAATTAGTTTTTCCCCAGCATTTCTTGTCATCGATAGGTATTGTGAACATTATACTCTCCATGCCGTCATTTATCATTGAATATCCCAGAGATTTCAGTTCGTTATTTTCAATTGAATGACCAAGTATTTTAATCCCCATTTTCATTTAAACTCCTTCGTTGCTTACATGATTAAATCTTTTCTTTATCAGCGAGGAAATTTTTCAACAATCATTGCCATATGGGAGATTATCTTTAACAAATTTTTTTCATATTTAAACAGATTTCTTAGATTCTGGAAGGCATCTTTCCTTATTTCTATGGTTTTCCGGATTTCTGCATCACATTTTCCGTTGTCCCATTGCTATACTACACATATAGTTAAATTTCTGTAACTGATCGATAACATGTCACCAATATGTAGAACACAAATTTGGAAATTCTTTCGTTTTACTGATTGTTTGCGTCCCTACAGTTAATTGTTAGTCCTTTCTTTACGCTCTCGTTTGAAGATGTAAACAAAGAAAAATATGACTGATCTTAGACATGGCTGTATAAGCAGACTATATGTTAACCCAAAAGAAAACGGAAAATTAATAAATGCAATTAACTCGTCCGAGAACCGTGGAAACTTCTCGACATGAAGGTTAGGCTTGTTACCATAACTAGCGCGCTTTCGATCTTGAAAAAGCAATAAATAAATAACCACTAGAGATTAAAGAAAGTTTCAATCTCTCTGATAAAGGAAGTAAAGATTTGAAATTTGCTTTTACAAGGATGTGCTTTATGGATATCGGCTTGAAGTCAGAACTCGGAGAACCGAGTTCGATTTCCAGTCCAGTTGGTTAGATTTACTTACGCACAAATACCCTTGGGAAAGGTATGAATCCATCTCTTCTCCCTCCAGCGGTGGGTTGAATAGCAGGACAGATTGGATTCTTTAGCATTGGTTGGGAACATGTCTACCGCAGAAAGTAATGTCAACCTACTGCGGGAAAAATCTCCCCCGTCAGTCATGTATCAAAAGATACATGATCATCCAAGTGTGTATCCCCATAACTGTCTAACTGCTATTACAAAGGCTTCATAAAATCACCAGACATACGCTGTGAATATGGAATGACACTAATACTACTACTACCACAACTACTATTACTATTATTAATACTACTATTACTACTACTACTACAAATAATAATAATAATAATAATAATAATAATAATAAAAATTTACCTGTTGATACCCCAGACATGGCTCTCATGACTTCTGATCTTAAAAGATCTCCTGCGTTAACATGTACGTGTTTTATCATGGTGAATTAAGATGAAATACAATATGCACCCCATTCAGTACCAAAATTTTGCAGGTCAGTTGCCTGACGTTAATTAGCTGGACATTTTCCCTATAACATTTGGTTATAATGCGTGTGCCTAGTAAAACTTTATAAGAGTGGCTGTCATGATGGGTAGGAAGGGTTTTGTATATTTTCAGGCCAGTGTCATTTTGAAGTCGTGCTTCTTTGATAATCATTAGTAATGCTAAATAGAATGTTTTGGGATAAGCCATTGGATTGATTGATTGATTTGTACTGTACAGAATTTTGTAAGGTTATTTAAAGACAGAAAATATTTTCGATAGTGTTGTGGTAAAACCTCCTACAGTAGAATGAACTCTACCTCCTCTCATAAATACTAACTGTGACACTTCCTAGTGGAGAGTCGTAGGACAGTCTCAGACTGTATACGACTTCTGTCGAACTCTCTGCTTTGGCAGAGAGGAACCCGTACGAGGCTTTGCCAAATGGCAAAGTTTCGTCCGGGGAGGTACACAATCCCTGAAACCGTCTAGGCTGGTTGAAAGGGAATATTTTTGGCCGAGCCTACGGGCTCGGAGAAGCCCACGTTAAATTCGGCCTTGTGCCACATACATTCCTCTGAGGGGGACTGTTAAATATAGAGTCGTGGGTTAGACCGTTACACCACGTCGAAGTTCTCAAACACCACTATTTTTTATGATAACAAATGAGCAGAAGCAGTCATAGCAAAATCTATTTCTGTGATCTGGTCTAAAACCATTGGATATTAGGCGAAATAGGAGTTGATCATTAAAATTTAGGGAATTCGATTCTCACAAAGTGCATCGCACTTGTGATTAGCACTATGTCCGCTTTCAAACACGCACTTCAATAAGATTATGATTTATAATAATTTTGATATTGTAAAGTGTTATCTCATTTTAAGTTGCTGCTGTCGCAACTGTGATTAATATTAAAGTAATCATAACTCCTTGAGTTGTATTTCACGGAAAAGCCGTATTAGTGAAATTACTATTGCTGCATAATAATGCAAGTGTATAATAAACGACCAATGCGTTTGGGGAATCGACTACTGGCTGATGGCAATAAAACTTAGTGGACTGAAACAAATTAGAACCTTCTTTTTTCTCAATATTCGTCAAGAGAAAGAAGAGGGCAAGTTCTAAGTGCAGGCGTTGTCGCAACATCAGTTTGACTTGAGTAAGTGTTAAGGAGATAGAATGACAATGATAAGAGATGGACAAACACGCACAGACATTGACAAACAAATCCTCAGCGAGAGAGACAGAGAGAGATAAATGCACAAGAAAGAATGTGAGCCAATGATAAAATAAAATAAAGGAATTTTTGTTTAAAAAAAAGAATGTGAGCCAATAAGAAAGAAAGAAAGAAAGAGAATGATTAGAGAGAAGAAAAAATAAAAAAAGATAAAAAGAAAGAATTGTTGTTTAAGAACAAAAGAAAGCGAGCCAATAAGAAAGAAAGAAAGAAAGAATGGGAATTTAAGAAAGAAAGAATTCTCATTTAGCAAAGAAGGAGTTAACATTTAAGAAAGAAAGAAAAAAGAAAGAAAGTAAGCATGAAAGAATGAAACAAAAGAAATGAAGAAATGTGAATGTAAAAAAGAAAGAAAGAAAGATGTTACCATCAAACTACATGACCAATTTATTTGCTTTGACTCTAGCATTGCCCACCAACATCGGGAGCATACGCTCATGTTAATGGTCCGGAGGCGACCGTTAAATTTGATTAAAACAGAGAAGAAGGGATCAGAACGGAAGATGGAAAAAAAAGAGAAGAAGAAACAGGACCTCCCCGCCTCAATGAACTTTTAGATTTTGCTTGACCACTCTCCGTGGTAGAAGTGTTGACAAGTCCCGTTGCATTGGCAAATCAACATCAAAAAGGCCAGAGGACAGCACCACTGGGTCGACTGACCATGGACTGGCCGAAATTTACGGTCAGCTTCAATCCTAGAAATTTCACTCTGGAGAGAGCGAATGGCCGTTTACTTGGCTAATTCATATTGGCCATATCCGCTACTTTCTTTTCCACCGAGCCTTAGAGATTGACGGTGGTATAAAGGGCAGTTAATAATCGTGACAACTCTAGAGTTATCACTGTTCAGTTTGCACGACCTTTCGACAGTCTCCAGCCGGCCATCGTCAGTATTATTAATATTTATTACAAATTATGTCCGTAGGGAACAAAATGTGGGAATGGAAAGTATAGATTGATGAATCTCAAGATATTGTTGGATGTTAAGAACAGAAATTAATAGTAATAAGAAGCCAAGATTCAAGTCTTATGTTCTAGTCGTGTATTAGATGTGCCGTGCCAGTTAATTAATTATATTTGCTAAACTCTGCTAATAAGGCACAAAGGGGGAAATGCACAGTAGGTAAAAAGGGTTACGCCAATCTCCAAATGCAAAGAACCAACTTACCGTTAAGATTAAAATTAAAATTCTACCTTTGATAATGTTTAACTAACGTACCCGCTAAACAGATGGGCTTAACAATGGTTTTTCTGTCGACACTGAATTCTAAAAATATCTTTTTACAATAATATATAATATTATCCAATAATCGACTGGATAATCCTTCGGCAATTTTTATTGATTTGAAAAATCTATTTTTAGAATTTTAATGAGAACTAAACATATTTAATTTTATTTACACATTTTTTTCCAAAATTGAAAACAAAATATTAAACACTATTCATTTATCATTAGATTCTTGATTTTCAAGATTATAAAAATAATTTTATATTTACTAGACTATAAATAAGAATAATTTTATATTTACAAGAATATAGTAATTTTCCAAGCGTAGCTTAAATGCGGCACAAGGCCGAAAGTAGTGAGCACCCAATGAGGATCAAACTTACTATTCAGTCGTAATCGTTCTAGCGAGACAAGCTTGTTAACCATTACATCTACTTAAGGGGCCCACAAGACCATAAGAATAATTTTATATTTACTAGACTATAAATAAGAATAATTTTATATTTACAAGAATATAGTGATTTTCCAAGCGTAGCTTAAATGCGGCACACGGCCGAAAGTAGTGAGCACCCAATGAGGATCAAACTTACTATTCAGTCGTAATCGTTCTAGCGAGACAAGCTTGTTAACCATTACACCTACTTGAGGGGCCCAGAAGACCATAAGAATAATTTTATATTTACAAGACTATAAGAATATATGAACCAAATGCAATAAAGAAATAAACATGAATGAAATGTTTTTTCTCATAAATTTATAAAATTATTTGTGAAGAAGAAAATTTGAATAAAACATAAAGTAAATGCAATTATAATTTTAAAAAAAAATGCATTTTCCCAATATTATACGTTTTCTTTTCAGATTATTTTATATCTCAGATTAATAATTTTAATTTAGTATGTTTTTTTAAATTACAAACCGGGGGTGAGGTGGGGTGGCTGCGGGGATCATCTAGGTATTCTTATATTTTCATTGTAAATTGGGCAATTACTTTTATTTAAAATCTCTTCTATAGTTCATATATTTTATAAAATTATGAATAAAACAATTGTTTTTAAAGTTATTTCTTTATAATACCAAAAATAATAAATATAGCAACGTAATTGGTTAACATATATGTATAACATTGTAAATATAAAATTATTCTTGTAAATAAACAAGCTAATAAAATAAACACTGACTATTTCTCTTGCTGTCAATTCTCGAACACAAAGAGTCTATAGATCTAGTTTCATTTTCGGGTTTTATTAAAATTCTCAAAGTAGCTTTTAAAAACAATAAAAATTGTCGAGGGGGTAGAAAGTAATGGCGGCGTCATGAGAAAACCCGTCATTTGACACGCGATTTTCTTTTTTGGCCTTTCATTTAGTTTCGGACTTTGAACTCAG
This sequence comes from Acanthosepion lycidas, assembly GCA_963932145.1. Classification (NCBI taxonomy): domain Eukaryota; kingdom Metazoa; phylum Mollusca; class Cephalopoda; order Sepiida; family Sepiidae; genus Acanthosepion; species Acanthosepion lycidas. The sequence goes on along the minus strand of OZ010576.1, from coordinate 123,299,170 downwards.
GTAGAAATTACCTAACCCCCAAAGCATTACTCTTAATCAAATTCTGATATATACAAATGTACTCTTGGGTGCCAAACAATAAATATTAATGGTTGGAAAATGGAATGAATGTAATAAAATTTAATAAACATAATAAGAAAAACTTTAAAACAAACCTGTGGTTCGAAAATTATAAAATCTAATAAACGAGGACTTCCAATGGATGGGGTGAATGGGAAATGATTAAAAACATTTCTTCCTTGTTTCTCAAACTCTCAGTACAGAAGGTCATGGCTTATCCAATTATCAACAGTTAAAAGATGGTAACTTCGTATTTGTAACTTTTTAAATGCGTTCAATTGCTAGAAAGATTTGACCATCGCGATATTTAATCTGACACGACTCGTGAAAAAAGAAAGACAGCAGTAGTTTCTATCTGCTTTTTAAAAAATAAAAATTTTTATAGCAGTTGTTCTGATGAGCTGCCGTCTTACTGGTTCAACTGCATGATTTTAGGGTTTCTACTAAATTGGCAACTTGCTCTCATCGTTTTGCTGTGAACTAGCTACGAGAAGCTATTGTTAGTTCTATTCTAATAGTTTTATTTCTCGTATTGTGGATGTTATATACTGTATTTATGAACAATAATGGCTATGTCTCAATCCTTATAAATACGTTGGACACTATTGTACGTGGTGGTACTGTTTAAGTAGTCCACCACTAGCAGTGGTTTACCTACTTCACGCCGCTGGCGAGTATGGTATTTTGTTGATGTTATAAAGATTACTATTTCATTTCTAGCCTCCGTTTTGGTTATTCTTCATTCAGTAACCCTTTCTAGTTTACAGCAGTGAAACTCCCATCCGATTTTTTGCTTCCCAATCAACTACAATCTTCAATAATTTAAATGCGGCGTCAATTGTCATCATATGTCTTCTTGAATACTGTACCTTTATTGTCCTTTTCGTTACTTCCACTCAGGATAATACATTTTCCTTCTATTTCACTCTTTGTAACCCCTGTGTCTTAGTGGCATTATCACCTTATTTGGGGTGAAATTATTAAAAGAATTTCTGAGTATATCTAATGGAGGCACGAAAATCCCAGCTTTAGGTGTTCGCACAAGTACATTTATGTTTCTTTGACACTCAGAGCCAAACAGTGGTTTATACTGCAACTATGCTGAGCGTTTGTCACAAGTTGTTTGTTTTTAGAGGGAACATAATATGTTGTGCTTTACAATTGAAAAAGACCAGGACACTCAAACAATCGGACAAAAGTTATTATCATTGAAAATGGTTTTGTCATCAATACCAAATGGAAAAATATTATCCAGAGGCGTTGGGCAAACAATCATAATATTGACATTGAAAAAGTCACTGGAAGAAGTATCAACAAGATCACATCATTCTTCGACAAACAGTGACGAGTATGGATGACGTACAGCAGTATCCTGAATTAAAGGGCATGGAATTTTGGAGAGGATTGTTTTACTGGTTAATTACAAAATAGCTGACCATGATAAATCACACTGACTTGTAGTGGGCCTTCAAATCGGAACAACTCTCAGGATGATGATGAGACAAATAAGATCAAAGAAAAAAAACTAAATTTCGATTAATGTCTTTAAGTAAAATAGATAATATCGAACAGATTGATTGATTTTGGACAAAAATCCAGTATAAATGTATGTAGATCAATGACCAGCAAATAAATATATATATCCAAAATAGTCCCAAAATAATATCTTAAAATTTGTTAATGAAATCGAATACATTCCACGCTGTTTGAATGTTCTTTTTATAGAGAGAATAGTTTTAATAAAATCAAACGCATATTATATTTATGCAACATAGATGGTGAAATCATGTGCAACACTTATGAAAAGCTTTGTGCCCGATCCCGCGAATGTAGTGGCTAGGTAAATTTTGACCTCTGACCCGAGTGTCCACGAATCGAGTTCTCTATATTAAATACCTGACTGTGCCATAAGGGGTCATGCGGTCGTAAAAAAATATCTGACATCCATGACTGAGTTCTCCTGATTGTGTTGCATGGTTTAGAGTCCTGATGTCAGATATAGGGCCTTCCAGTAGCCACCCTCTTGACGCAGAGAAGCACTAACTACCCCCCATAAGGCACTTGATGCAGTCCTCCGTTATGAGTCTGCGATCCTCATCAAAACATTAGGGAATTCTTTTCTTATCAGAACGATCAGAGTGAATTTTCCGAGCTGCCGTACCATCGTAATCATAATTAGAGAATCCATCTTTTTTCCGATTTCACTGCACTGTCCTCAGATAGACACCCAAACACTCTGAAATGGGGAACTTCCAGCGCGAATGCCAAACAGTACAGCATGTCATTTCCAAATTTGTTGTGTAGATAATTACGTAATGGTACTCTTTTACGGCCTTACTATACTATGCAGTCGACAAAATCTAAATATACAACGCGTACGCTCGAAATTTAAAATATATCGTGGCAACAATTTACACATCGTACCCTGTACTTTACGAGTTTGAGCAGAATGAATAGCACAAAGACAATGTCGTAAATTTGCAAGAATTAAATAGATTATCAAAAGGCAGTAAGTTGTGGAGCGGCATGTCAGCGCAAGTGCTGAAAATACATATCGCATAAAGTGGGACTTGATATATGTGTTTATTGATACGTATCATTACTCCGTCTTACTTTACGCCAAAGAATTTTGATCACGTAAATGACCTGATCATATCTAATACTAATACATAAATATACCATTCCAAATACATACGCATATACAATAATTCGATCCAACAATGTGACACACCTTTTTATTCAATTACAGGTAAACCGCTGTTGACAAATTAATGTCTTACTGGTGATGACTTTCTAACTGTACCAGTGACAGACTGTCGTCAAATGCAGTTAAATGTGGCATTAATGAATGCAAGGTATTGATATGGTCTGTAATCACGACCGGATATTGCAGGTACGTGAAGTAGTTTACCTTTCGCAGTGTTGTTCATACCATCTTTCAACAGGATTCTTTTACTTCCTTCTTCCTTTCTCCTAATTCCTCTGTACAGATCCACGATAACATTTTAATGTCTCTGACCACTTTCTCTTTCAATACATATCATAGCACATTTGATTATATATATATATATATATATATATATATATATATATATATATATATATATATATATATAGCTATATGTATGTGCGTGTGTGTGTGTGTATGGATTTATATATGTTCTTTAATCTACATATCACTTGTCTATCATCATCTGTCAATACAGCCTTATGCATATATCCAAAGAACAAATGTATCCACTCTATTCGTTCACATTGAAAATACATCAGAATGCGATCAGCATCTTCTTTCATATTTTTTAAGCATTTCACCCCAAGCAAGGTAGGAGTGCCACTAGCAAGCAAGGGGTTAGACAGAGCAAGAGTTACGAGGGGTGTTTGAGGAAAGGTTGTAAAGAAAGACGGGGATCAGGAACAAGCCATCACAAGATGTCGATTGACATTACATTTTGATATTTGAAGGTTATAGCCATCAGGGAAGCAAGTAGGAGGAAGAAAGTTCCACTGTCGGGAAGGGCGAGAGAAGAAGTTGTTGGAGTAAAAGAAGCGGTTACATTTAACTGTTGTGAAAGGTTGGGACCCAGATGCCAGCCTAGTACAACGCTTAAATTCATGCAGTTGGGGAAACAGTGAAAGAAGTTCGTCAGAAAAGTTGCTATGAAAATATTTGTAAAAATAACAGAAGGAAGTCACAACACATCTGTGAGAAAGTGACTGTAGGCGAGATGACAGATTAGGATTTATCACATTGCATATCCGTCTCTGGATTGTGTCGAGGTGCTCGAGAGGAACAGTGGGGAAATCAGACTATATATGGCTACAGTATTTAATGCAAAAGCTTATTCATTCTGCATGCTGTCAATTAAAGCTGTCCACATTTCATTGTAGATCTAAGACAGAAGTCCCCAAAATGGGAGATATTGAATTCCTGTGGTCGATGGGACTATCCAGTGTGTCAATAAATATATGGGGTTGATAAATGTTTGAGGCTCAAAGGGGCGTCGACAAGTAGTTGGATGTGATAAGGGGTCTATCAGGAAATATTTCTGCATTTACTGCCTACATATGGCAGCAAGTTTAGCAATATTTTCTGTCTGTAGCTGAACTTTCCTGAATTATTTCTTTGAAATTGGAGGCATTTTTCTAATCTAATGAGCTTTCAGTTTTCTGTGTTACATATTGTATTTAATTCTAAACTACCAAATAATTAAAGTTCTTGTCGAGTTGATTTTTTGTTCTAAGTTCACCATCAATATCGTCGTCGGCATCCGTCCGTCTCGATAGACGATGGAGTAGCGCGGTGCGCTCCGAGCCTAGAGCTTCCCGGGCGTCTAGTTTCCCCTCTCGGCCTTGCTAGCAGATTCCAAAGGAGAGGATAAACCAATACAGTTTGATACCAGCGCCGCTGCAGGAGTTGCCGGAAGGTATCACAAAGTGCCGTCCATCCGCCTTAGGGGTTCAACGCCGGGTTTGAATTCAGAGTTGTCCTAGACCAGTTACCATCCAAGGCTAGAGAGCCCAGGCTGTTTTACTATTTACCCATAGCTGGAGGGGAAAAAAGAGGATTCCCACCTTTCCTAAGGGTATTAGTAAGTGAATGTAATAGATTCGACTGGAATTCGAACTTGGCTCTCCGATTCCTCAATTCAAGACGCTATCCATTACTCCACCGTGCCTCCTCTACCATCAATATAGTATCATCTTATATCGTTAAGATTGTGTTCGATATTAATAAATCATGGTAGGAATTGTACTTTTCTGGGGATTGCCTCGTTGTACAGGTTGAATCCACTAAGAAAACTCACCACTTTTAGTTTTATATACATTATTCATTCATTTTCTCGCCGTGTGCATTCTCATAAGTATTCTGGAATATCCTAATATCTTTCAGAAATTAGCAATGTTTTCCTTTCTGTTCAAACAGATGTTCTGTTTCGTACTTTATCAAATGTTTTTTGTGCAATCTGTAAAACACAGATATAAAGCTTTTTGCAATTTTAATGATCGCTCTGATAGCATTTCAACCATAAATACAGCATTGCTGGTTATGAACAAAACCACGTTGTTCTTGTTCTGTTTCTATCCCAATTCTGTTACAAAAATCTAATCATTTGAATTCTAGTTATAAGCTTACGTATGATGATTTTGACTGATCAATCTTACATACTATTATTTTGGCTTGTCAAGCTTATTGTCCGCATTCAATTGCACATTGTCTGTTTGGCATGGCTATGTAAACAGTTTGACTAGAGACATCCATTATATCACCGCTTGTATATATTTCAGTAATCATGTCGACCCTGAAATCACTTAAAGCTGACAGCATTTCTCTTATAATCCCTTCCTCTCCTTTAGTTTTGTCTATCTTCATATTGACTAGTACCGATTTTAACTCAGATTTTAATATTCAATCAGTTATCTGCCATGCGAGATATACGATTAGGCGATCATGTATCTTTCGATTATTTCTTTCTGCAGTAGGCCAGTTGCCGTCCAAGGCTCTAGAACCCGGCCTGTCCTTTTATTAACCCATAGCTGAGAGAAGAAGAGGCGGAGTCATACCTTTCCCAAGGGTATTAGCACGTAAGTGAATGTAATGGATTGAACTGGAATTTGAACACGGCTTTTGGATTCCTCAATCTGAGTCGCTATCCATTAGCCCACCGTGCCTCCTTATTTTAATATTATAGGTCCTTAATGATTACAACTCTGTTTATTTTGGAGATTACTTTATAATATACTGTGGCGTATGTAGCGTTGAGTATTGATCCCAATACACAAGGGTAATTTCACACAAGCAATTAGGTATATTAGTATTGTTAAGTATTGCACGTGGTCGGTGCATAATTTACTGATTTTATCTTAGTTTAGCAAAGGCGCTTAATTTGGTAGACATCTGGTGCGGATTCTATTAGATCCTGCCATATTATTCAGCGCGGGTAGCTAATCCAGACCCCACAAGGAGGCGCACAAAATTATTAACAAAACTTGAATAATTCTGACAAAATGCAGGAATTTGGGAAACTTTGCTCTCCCTAAAATAAGCTTGTTAACAATTACGTCATGGCACGGCGTTCCAATTGATTCTCTCACTATATATATATATATATATATATATATATATATATATATATATATATATATATATATATATATATATAGCACAAAAATATTACATACCTATAAACTAGATACGTGCGCAAGATAATTCTTCACATGGCATAGGCGGTCATGGCTCGCCACAATATCCTGCCTTTTGTTCGAAGATAATTTTAATCCTTTCTCACGCCTCATAATTCACAATGTAGATGATATGTCCCCTTTTTTTCCGATATTTCTCTTGCCTTCCGGATGCCTTGTAAGTATTATATTGTCTAAGCCGTTTTTCACATTATGCGTCCCAGAAATTTTAACCCACTCATTCTGATTTTAATTATAAGGGTTCTTTTATTCTGTGTTCCTTGATAATTATATGTTTAATTAGTGATATTCCTAGCATCCTTCTAAAAACCCGTCTCTGTTGCCCCAAGTCTTCTCTTCATCTGTAATGACATTTTCCACTAGTCAGTACCATATATGTAGATTGATATTACAAGTTTAGCATAATTTTCTGTTTTTTCAGGATGCAGTTACTATCCTACCGCGAGATTTTCAAAATGATTTGTGAATTTAGGATTATTACAATTTGTCGGCTCCCATTGAGAATGGATGAGAAAAAAATTGTCAACTAAGCCAGCTTGTAAACCATTACATCAAGGCGAGCATCTCCGGATGATTCTGGAGAAAGTTTGGTTGATTGATTTTATTTAGCGGCATATCAACACCCCAATTGGTTATTTAATGCCGAAATCTAAACATTTTCAAAACAATTTTATTGTTTCAGCTACAGCTAAAATGCATTGTTCGTCATAGGGCTGTAAAATGTATTGTTGGTAATTCTGATAAAATATATATTGTTGGTCATTTTGTTATATTTATCTATCTCAGTTTCTTTCTTGTCTATCTCAATTTCTTTCTGATCTATCTATCTGTCTGTCTGTCTATCTATCTCAATTTCTTTCAGATCTATCTATCTATCTATCTATCTATCTCAGTTTCTTTCTTATCTATCTATCTATCTATCTATCTATCTATCTATATATATATATATATATATATATATATATATATATATATATATATATATATATATATCTGTCTATTTCAGTTTCTTTCTTATCTATCTCAATTTCTTTTTTATCTATCTATTTATCTATCTATCTATCTACGTTTCTTCATCGCTATCTATTTATCTAGCTAGCTATTGAACGGTTGATCTCGATTTGTTCATATATATCTATCGATAGATCAATTGTGCGATGTCAGTTTGTTCATATCTATCTGTCTATACAGGATGTATAAAATTACTTTTACAAACTTTGGGGTCGGTTTCCTGATACCAAAACACGGTAAAATGTCCAGGTAAACATATTTCCGAAATGCCATCGTTGCATCTCAACACAGCAAACTCTTAATAATTATACAAAATATCCTCCGCTTGATTCTACAGACACATACACCCTTTCAAGTAATTCCACATAGTGTCGAATGGTTTCGCAGGGCCACCAAAACACATTGATGAAGCGCCTCTGCATTATTAATATCTGTTGCATAAAACAATTGTCTCCCCACAGATAAAAATTCAAAGGATTAATTTTGGGGGATCGTGCAGGCCAGTGAACCGATCCTCCCCTACATGAACCACAT
>OZ010576.1:123271364-123286364 GCA_963932145.1 Acanthosepion lycidas | reverse complement strand
TTTGGTCGTCCAGAACTGAGTTTGACAACATATTCAATACATGCACATGAGGAATTAAATCAGGTGATAGCGACGAACAAAGGAATATTTGGAATTTATCCGAGTGTTTCGTCGGACCAGCTTCGCGTAACCTAGAATGAACTAAGTGTTACATAATCTTATTTAAACTAATCTTAACTGACGTGAAACACGGTGTACGTAAAAGAGTAAAAATGGTTTGCAACAAATTCTGTCAATATCACAATTAGACTTGTAATAAAAGTAACGGTATTAATAATGATAACGAAATGAAAATAAAAATCAGTTCTCTAGAGAAAAAAGTGTTTGTTATCTAGATCCAAGAACATAAATCAAATCTGTAATATGATCAATAAAGAAAACGCTCGTGACATCACTGAACAAGGAAAGTGATAAAAGAACGAAAAAGAAAAAAAATAAATCGGTGATAGATAAAATTCATGAGCCTATGAAAAAGAGACAGCAAACAATGCTAAGGAATGGCACAGAATATAGAAAATTAAGCAAAAACGTTAGACGAACAGAGAAATATGAAATATGATTGGATGAATTAGCAGTGTGCAAAGACAGCAAAAATTAAGGAACGCAGATTCTACAGACAAGCATAAATGAATAAATGTTATAAAAGAAAAAAGACGTGTATGGTACAGAAAATCTAAAAAGGAAATGCTTATAATAGAAAGGAAAAATACTTCAAAAATAGAACGGACAGAGTAAAAAATGTAGACACAAATCCAACTTGAATTAACTTGGATATCTGTGTATATTATGTGTGTTGAAATACGTCCGGATTACAATAATAACAAAAAATAGACACATATTTGTCCGATTCACCCATCTCCCCGATCTTTTGGACAGGACTAGAGGTTTATCCTTTCTTTCCTATTTAGGATTGGGTTAACGGTGATTTAACTCTCCTTCGGACGTCAACGCTTGACATCTGAAATTTTATTCAGTAATTATTGTTGTTTCTGCTCTTTCAATAGAGGTAGATAAGTTTACTTATCGTCAAGTTCACACTCTTCCCTGTTTTTTTTAACATAGTAGGTATTTATCACTTGTTTCCTGTTTAGGCTTGGGTTTCCTGTTCCTTCTAAAGTCTACTTAATCTCTTTTCTTATAACACCTCAGCCTGAATTCTGAAGTTGTATCCACCAATTAAATCTTCAAGTCTCGAACTAGTTGCTATCATTTTTTGCATAGTCCAAAGAACTTCAGTCCTTGCTCTTTATTGTGCCAATACAAATCCACATTAACCCTCTATCTGGAGTGGTCCTTAGGCATTGTATTGGGTGAATATTAGTAAAAGGAAAAAACGATCAGTTTGCACTAGACACAAAAAGATAGACATATCTCCGACTTTTACACGAATCCGCAAGTATGCACTCGGGCGTTGGTACTTTTGTAGAAGCTGGGGGTCTTACCTCTGTAAGATATCAGTAGGCACATTCTAAACCTTTCCGACCGAGCAATTTATAAAACTAGCGATTTCAACCTTCGTTGAAATTTTATCAAACCCAACCCAACCAAATCATAACTTTCTTGTGGTTCATTTTGTTCAATAACATTACGCCTGATCTTTATTGTCTATCATTTCACCAATTAACTGACAGGCTTTATCAAGATAGACTATGATCGGAATTTTTCAGTACAAAATCTAAATCTTTCACCAACTTTCTCCTCTTTCTATGGATCATGAAGAGTAAAGGAAAGTATATATCATGTCACTGTCTGTCAACATTACGGTATGGCCAGGAACCAGATCACAATACAAATGGACGTATCTTTTCAGTCCAAGTTAACAAAGTTACGCCTTCAATAAAATTTGTGACAACTAACCGATCAGGAGATATCCTTAATCTAAACCCTAAACTTTTTTTAGAAGGGAGAGAATGTTCTTCTTCTTCTTCTTCTTCTTCTTCAAATTCTTCTTCAAATTCTTCTTCTTAACTCTCCTAAACCTTGCTCCAGCATCCATTTCTTAAGCTCGATAGGAAGGTTATGCGATGTTTTCCTCTCCTTCTCTTGCATTGAATCTATCCACTGAGTATTAAGTTATCCTCGAACTCTCTGTCTTCGGGTAGAGAGGAAGCTAGACGAGTCTATGCCAAAGAGCAGAAACTCACCTGGGGAGGTAGACAAACCCGACCTTGTGTATACGGGGTCTACAGGGAATTTTTGCCCGACCCTCCGGGCATGGATTTACCCCACATAGAAATTAGTCTTGTGCCGCATCCTGCCTCCTCGAGAGGTTTGGTAAATACCGAGTATCAAATTATCCGAGTCCTCTTTGCTCATTATGTACCAGAGAAATTTCAGCTGTCTTTTTCTGACGTTAATTAGTACGCAAAATCACACTGCAACAGGAATATTTACAAACTGATACACGTTCCCAAATTTAAGTGTGTGTAAATGCAACTGCAGAATTGAAAACCAAAGTTTAATGCGGTTTTATTTTTCAATAAAGTGAACACTGAGGTCAATACCAAGTGGCGACAGACAATTTCATGCTTGAACGTAATCTTCAGACCATCAATCTTCAGACCATCAATCTTCAGGCCACCAATCTTCAGGTCATCAATCTTCAAGCCATCAATATTCAGGTCATCAATCTTCAGGCCACCAATCTTCAGGTCATCAATCTTCAAGCCATCAATATTCAGGTCATCAATCTTCAGGCCATCAATATTTAGGTAATCAAGTACAGATTGTCGCCACGCCTTGTTGACAACGGTGTGACAACGGTGTTGACAATGGTGTTAGCTTTTATATTTACATACGCTCAATCACTGATACTGAACACTTTCACCCAGAAATATAGCAGACAATAAACCGATATTTTTATCATTATACACACACACACACACACACACACACACACACACACATATATATATATATATATATATATTGTATTAATGTGGGTAAATCAAACAATTAGCTGTTAGCAACCGTATATACGTGCGTCTTGGTGCATACACAGGTAAGCGAATAAATACTTACTCAATTTAATACAAGATCTAAACAAAAGTGCTCAATGTGGTTAGACAGAGCTAAGAAGTATATATTAATAAATAGACATATACTTATGTTCGGAATGGAACTTGAAGTTTCGTGATTCTACCAACTCATCAGGCACTAATTATTACTTTTAAAAATAATAATTCGTTTCTAATAAATTAGTAGAACAACGATAACTGGACAGTTATTTACTAACGCCTGATGAGATGTATTAATACGCATTGAAATATGATTGCATCTGTGTAATATTTTTAAGATGTTTTTGATGTAATATTCTAAAATAGAGTATATATATATATATATATATATATATATATATATATATATATATACGTAAAAAGACCATGTATATCTAAAACAAAGAAAAATCAATATTATAGATTCTGACCAGGCATCTTGACTTCAGTAATTTTCACACCTCCAAAATCCAGCTTCCCTGTGGCATTTTCAACAAATACTTTCATGGTAATTGTTCTGATAAAATTTCCTCCAAGATACCTAGACTTTATGAATTTAACGCAGTACTAGAATAGCGACAAGGTCTCATCATTTAGTGATTGAATTGGCTATATGTAACCGTAAGTTCTATGCTAATAGTTTCTTTTATCGCACTTGTTTGTGTAACTCAAACGTTATTATTAGGGTGTAACTATCGATCTGCGCATTCGAGAAAAATGAATTTCCTGGCAAGGATTGAACCTGCGTCCCTCTTTATGTTAAACCCCTGTTTGATCCAGTGAGTTGGAATGCGCATAGCCTATAGACGTATTGCACACTTTCTAATAAATAAGAAAATAGGGCGCATATTTCAAATACGGAGTATCCACTCCAATAACATTTGAAATGATAAAAAATGTCAGATTAAAAATGGATCCTTTAATACTTTAGAAATTGCTTTGCTAATGTTTCGCCTAAGAAACTTAGCAGATATGAAGATGCCGAGAAAGTAATCTGGATGAAGGGGATATGCTTTCCTTAAAAATAGAAAATATAACCTTTGTTTGCTGTGTTCTTCTTGGTGACCAAGCAGTAAAGCGCACTACATCTAACAGTGGTTTCTCCAACAAAAGGGTATGCATTTTTCTTTAATAAGATTTCTCGAATGCTCAGGCCGATAGCCGTAATACCTACTGCTTAAGAAATAAAAATTAGGCGTATATTGCGAATAAGAAATAATCATTACAATTTACTTTTGAAAGGAATAAAATATTTCGGAGGTTATTTTTATGGATGCGTCTTACAAGAATAACTGCTCTGTTTCTTTTCTTTTTTTTTTTTTAATAAAGATTATTAGTTGACCTGAAACGACAGAACAGAAACCCGTATACCTTCCGGAAACTGGCTTTAATCTGATGTGCTGATAACCATTCAGCCACAGAAAACTTCCAGTTAGCAAAGTTCAAATTATTGATTATAAACACGCATCATCGCTGATCTTTCTCGATATATTATTTTTGCTCCGAAACTTAACCTAACGTAAAACAATGACAACATATATAAAATGGATTAAATCCGCCAAATATTTTAAATTTATTACCTGTTTATACGTTATTTTTATGGATACGATTTTTTTTTTAAATAAACAGTATTAATTATATTTACCGGCCTGAATGATCGAGAAATTTCATAGAATATATATATATAAAGGCAGAGAAGACATATATATATATATATATATATATATATATATATATATATATATATATATATATATATATATATATATATATATATATATATATAAAGGCAGAGAAGACATTGATAGGCGATATATGCCAAAGCAATTTCAAGTAAATGTCAAATAAAGCCTCAGACACGCAAGACGCAAAAGAAGATACATATAAAAACATTAATGTAAAGAAAAATCAAGATGCGGTATTCCCAACAATAAAACACCTTTAGTTTTAATGGTCTGATATTCTCGATTTTTTTTTTTTTTTTAACGTCAAAATTGAAAGTAAGCAGAGAAAATGTGCAGAAATAAACAATATTAAAATGTAAAAGAATAAATTAAGCGAAACTATTATTAAAAAGGATGACGTCAATAAGCATGCATGCGCACATAATATATATGTGCTTGTATGTATATATATATATATATATATATATATATATATATATATATATATATATATATATATGCATGTAATTTATGTATCCATATATATGTATATATATGTATATGTAGTATATACATATAGTATATGTATAGTATATATATATATATATATATATATATATATATATATATATGAACATACATATACCTCGATATGCATATTATATATCTAGAGATTGATATATATATATATATATAATGTATATCTATGAACGTACATGTAATTTATATATCCGTGTATATATATATATATATATATATATATATATATATATATATATATATATATATATATATATCCGTGTATATATATATATATATATATATCAATCTCTAGATATATAATATGCATATCGAGGTATATGCATAATATATATATATATATAGAGAGAGAGAGAGAGAGAGACAGAGAGAGAGAGAGAGAGAAAGAGCGACAGAGAGAAAGAGAGTGAGAGAGAAAGAAAGATAGGGAGAGGTTAATACTATTTTTGTGGATACCCATATTTCAGTAGACGCTCCGTTTATTTATTAAACAGTAATTATTTTCGTCTACCGTCCTGCGTATTCGACAAGAAAAACCAATGTTAGACTATATATGCTTTATATCGCCTAGGCTATTGAGTGCGTCGACGATCTAGTAAATTTGAATAGTGGCTTATAAATGCAAAACACCTCCACAATATCAACAAACACACTGTCACCCTTTTACCTCACCTATTTTTCTTTATCCTGATACGTACCCTCTTAAAATGTACCTCTTCTTTTTCCAACAAATTATAAAAAGAAAGTTATGTTCTACGTGCGGCCTGCTTACAAACAAAATTGTTCATAACCATTTTGATTCTCACCAGTCGAGGTGCAACAAAATGCAACAATTTGCATCTTTGTCGTGAGTAAATTTTATGCCTATATGAAAAAATTATCATATATATATGTGTGTGTGTGTGTGTGCGTTTGTGTGTGTGAATATTGTGAATGTAGAATTTAACAATGCATAAGGACTGACAGTTTCACATCTTAACGAACATCAGTTCTTATAATCGCATGGATGGCAGTTACTATTTCATGTTGATTCCTATGCCCACGCTTTTTATGTCTACAATTACTCTATCACTGAAAAGAAGTATATATTTCATAAGTACATAAATTATCTATAATATATATATATATCAAATTTTACAGAATATAAGTACTCCCATAAACATACACACAGACATATATATATATATATATATATATATATATATATATATATATATATATATATATATATATACACACACAGACAAGCACAATACGAAAGAACAATGTAAACAATACGGTGAAACAGAAATTCAACAAAATTATCAAGTGTATTTATAACGTATAAATATTCCCTTCGTCCGAATAACAGCGGCTACGTGATGGAGAATGGAATGTACAAGCTGCTGGGATGGTGTAGCTATTCAGCGACGTTTTCTGACTCTCCATAAATGAATTGTTTTGGGCGTACCTCCAGGGAATTTTGTCAAGTGTACAACCTCTCGCGTGGTTAGGACTTAAACGAGGTTCACATTTGCACCTGAAATCCAGCTGATTATTTAAGGAACCAGTTTGTTACCCCCGTGCGTGCAAGATGAAGAGCTGCCTAATGTTGATAGAACAAAACTACCTCTACTGGGAAACACGGTGGTCGTAAATGTGTATCACTTAACTGCAACGAAAACCGTCAAGAAAGACAACAGTTTCACGAGTGATTCTTGCGATTTCAAATGTAGCACAATCACATCGGTAGAGAGACGTTATAACCTTTAATAACACTTTGATAATATGTAGTCTCCTCCAAACATGTACACGATCATCTGCCCTAAAATCCTGACATCACAACACCATTATTCTATAGTCCAATGGTGGTATTCTCGAATTCAGGAAACGTACAGTAACCAAAACTGTATGGATATTTCCCGATGGCTAGCAAACATCATGGAATAAAATGTATGCTGATGGGTTGAACGGCCTACCGTTGAATTGGAAAGTAATCTGATTATGTTTTACTTTTTGTTGGGTGCTTACCGTTCTCTTTGATCGCTATCTGTTGCGCTTTTGCATCATTTCTCGGTGTCTGCAGTTTTCCTGCCGATTTTTATCTTGATAATGTTGCTACTGTTGCTTGAGATATGAACTCGAGTAAGTGCCATCTTAGAGATGACGCTCCATATCTTTTTTACTCTAAGCACCATTCCGCGATCAAACGATGCTAAACCCTTAAATATTCTTGCATGAGCACCTCGAGGTGGTGTAATGGTTAACAAGCTTGTCTTGCTAGAACAATTACGAATAGAGAGTTCGATCCTTACTGGGTGCCTCTCCCTTTCGGCCTTGTGCTACATCTAAACTACCCTTCGAAAATTACTAAATATTCTTGCATTATCATGTTTATATTGTCATCCAGACAATTATTTACCTATTACATCACATACAAATAATCAAGCTATGTATATTTCTATAAATGCAATAGGCGAGGTTGTCACAAATTTTTACCATCTTTTTTTATTTTAAATACGTACAGGACAGACATGCACACAGTGTCCATGGGCACTCCGATGTGGTGTAATGGTTAGCAAACTTGTCTCGCTAGAACAGTTACGAGTGGGTTCGATCCTCACTGGTTCCCACATATTTTCGGCCTTGTTCCACATCTGAGCTACGCTTGGAAAATCACTACACGCATTATCCATTAGTTTGGATTATTGACACACGGACTACTATCCTCAGCGTTTTTATGAGCACAACTTTTCAGTCATTGTACCCTTTGATCTTCATTAGGTGTTGACGGTTAACCTTCAGTGAACATTGAACTGAATTCTATATTTAATCCATGGTGGGTAAACTGTTCTTGTTCTTTGGCCCTTGTCCAGGGATATCACGCCTAGTTCTTATTTAGCTCAGTTATTGCTCGCCTCATTTCTAATTAGTCTAAGGACACACTGGTCGGCCCAAGGATTGAACTTGCAATTAATAAACCACCAAATTCATGAATCAATACTTTCATGTTCTAGGTCAGTGCCACTCAAAAAAGCACTGGCTGGTACGCATGCCATTGTCTTCCTGTACGCGGAGAGTTTCTACCTGCATTTATATACGTTATAAATTAAACTAAAATCAACAGACTATTAAAGAATGAAAAAAATTGGCAGGTTTTGATGTCATTCTGGGGTATTTTTTCGTTTAAATAGGTGAAATTGTTTTATATATATATATATATATATATATATATATATATATATATATATATATATATATATATATATATATATATATATATATATATATATATATATATATATATATAACGGGTTAACCGCGATATTAAATTTCATCTGAGCCCTACCTACCATCTGACTTGAAGATACAAGTAGGAAATTTTCCAATACAAGTTTCACATACCCACACGGTAAAAATAGCATTTACAATTACAAATAGAAGCTACGTCGTTTTTGTTTTTAAATATATCTTTTTAGATTGGGACGAAAATGTTTGTCTCAAAAGTTGAAAAACGGACAAAAGCCCACCACAAGAAAATACATTAAATAAAAAAAAAAATTAAAAAAATGATATTTTTATATTTAAATTTTTTATAATTATTATTTTTTCTGATAATTTTAATAATAATTGCCTCAGAATGTTTTCATTATTAGATAGATATGATATATGGCAGTCGCTCTTTCACAAACTTGATGTGGCCTCCCACTGTCTTTTTTACAAATACTTTCATGGTAACTGCTCCGATGAGATGCTTTCGCTGGTTCCCAAACTTCATGAATTTAAGCGTTCTACTAGGGTGGCATCTCACTCACACCCTTTCACTGTCGAAACTGTTAAGTGTAGGCGTTTCTTCTACTCCAATAGCTTCATGTCTCACACCTCTTACCTGTGGAACTCCCATTCCTCTTCCTGTTTCCCTGATAGCTATAATCAACTATTCAAATGTAATGTCAATCGATGTCTCCAGATGAACTTCATCTATCCCCTATCCTTCTCTCTTCATCCTTTCCTCTATCACTCCTATTTGCTATTGCTCTTACTCTCTGTAAACCCTTGCTTGCTAGTGGCTTCCCACTTTGCTTGGGGTGAAACACTTAATATATATATATATATATATATATATATATATATATATATATATGAATAAAAATGAAAATAAGAAAACTGGTAATTGCTGACGCGTTTCGTCCAATGTTGACTTTATCAAAGCAAAATACGAAAATGAAATTAACTGAACAAAGTAACTAATACAAAACAAAAACAGAATATACCTAGCAACTGGGATATAGGTATATTCTGTTTTTGTTTTTATTAGTTACTTTATTCAATTAATTTCATTTTCGTATTTTACTTTGATAAAGTCCACATTGGACGAAACGCGTCAGCAATTACTAGTTTTCCTATTGTCATTTTCATTCATAAATATTGTCTTCTCTACTGGTTAAATCGGAGAAATTTTCATATATATATATATATATATATATATATATATATATATATATATATATATATATATATATATATATACATTTCGAATTTGTAGGTCTGATGAATTGGATCGTATTTACGATTCAAATGTAATAAATTATGACCATGGAGTACTAGTGTTTAAGCCTTTTTATTATACACACACACACACACACATACATATATATATATATATATATATATATATATATATATATATATATATATAATTTTAGTGGTAAATATACACATATATATGCAAAATACACAGGTGCATATACACACATGTATATTTTTTTAATAAAAAATTCTGAGAGGATAGTATCCAGGTAGAACTCAATGTCCAGGACAAAGTAAGGATATAATAAAAAGGCTTAAACACTAATATCCCATGGTCATAATTTATTCCATTGGAATCGTAAATACGATCCAATTCATCAGACATACAAATTCAAAAAGAAAACAGAAAAGAACAACTCCGGAAATAAAAAGAGAATTTGGAGAGAGTGTAAGTATGAGAGTGTGGGACGAATGTTAGTGCTAAAGAGAGGGGTAACATACGAGGGAAGGTGGGAGATTAAAACTTAACAGAGAGGGTTTTTTTAACTATATTCTAAACAGGAAAACCAATAGAATGATAACTCCGACATTTTTCTGTTCATTTCAACCGAGATACTCACTTAAAGAAACTTTCGTTAATCATAAATAAGAAAATTAATAACATAAACTAGTTACCTTCACAAAAAACGCGATACGTAGGGTATAAATGAACTTTTAAAAAATGAAAAATCTTTCTTGAAGCTTTTATTTTAGTTTTAATTTCAAGCTAATAAATTAAATTTAATATTTCCAATAAGCAAAATATTCCTTTAAATTACTTAATAAAAAAAATAAATTTTAACAGGAATTGCATACTATTTTTTTCTTTTGCAATAGTTGCATTAAAGTTATGAAAAATTCTAACAAAAATATTTTATAAAAAATCAATTAAAAATAAAATGTAATATACAACAGATTATAACTACAACTGCTGGTTAACAACAAAGCTGATAAACTCTCTTCTTTGAAGTTAACATGTCTCTCGTTAACTTTTTACAGAAATAAGAGCATATTTTAATAGATTATTGGGTTCAGCTGGAAAAGATTGACGCCAAAGTTTTCAGAACTATTTGAGAAATTCATACTTTGGTACCAGTTCTTTGATTTTTATTTTTCATGTGTTTTTTTTTTCTTTTTATATAAAAGTGATAAAAGAATGAGTTAATAGTGAAAGAAAGGATAAAGGTATAAGGTTTGTGGGAAGAGATACAATGCCATAAAATAAAAGAGTAGTAAAAAAACGATTCTCGAATATTTCAATGGTCGCATTAGTCTTAGAGAAAATTGACAAACTGAAAGAAATCTCTTCCATGGAGCCTTTGTTTTAAACACTTTAACTTAAGTATAACAAATAAGTGTTTTTTTTTTCTTTTCAGGATGCTGGTCCCCAATTTTTTCCCAGCATAGAGTTTAAATTTGAATAAAATAATCTTTATATAAAAAGTAGATACCTTCACAGGTTCGCTAAAAGATGAGGATAACAAGATGAAAAAATTACCCATTACTGTTTTATCGTAGAAAATTTTGTAATTATCAAAAAGAAAGACCAACGGATTTTTTGATTATTAAACTATAATTTTTTTTTATCCTTTTTACCTTTTTAAAACGTTCAGAATTTTATCTATATTCTAAGATGAGGTATCATGTACACTATTTACATTATTCTGACTATTGTCCTCACCTTTGTTGCCATATTTATCACAAGGTTGTACGCTCCGGCCTTCTCCAGGTGGTTGGAATGTCGAACTGAACCCTTTAATTCGCTCGCTGGCGTAGACTGTTCTAGATTCACGTGCCAGTCTACCCAGTGAGCGAAATAAAGGGTTCAGTTCGACATTCCAACCACCTGAAGAAGACCGGAGTTTTTGTTAAAGATTTTTGTTTTGCTTACGTCAACGGGAGACCAAAACTAAGTATAGGAGAGTTTGCGCCTTTTTTGTGGTAAAAAACATTGACTTGGAAATGGAAATTCTTGCAAAAATCAAATAACTGTCTGATTTTAATGAGACTTTCAGAACTCGCACATTGAAAAGAGAAAATGCCAGTACGCTACTTCTGATAGTTTAAGAAGTAATATTCTAGGTTCTTGTTCTGGTATTATATTAATATATGGCACGAATATGGTACTGGTCCCTGGCACACTGGGAAGTCTTGTTACGTCAATGATGACAGGACTTACAATAAAATTAAATAACCCTGAATTAACAGATATCTTTTAAAAAATGGTGGGACTGTTCAACCCTCCTCCCCCAACTAAACTAGCACGATTTGGATTGGAAATCTGCGCCTGACGGTCCCTCGCACATTGAAAATAATGCTGCCGGGACGCCACATCAGATAGTTTGACAAACACTGATTTAGGAGATTAGATATTACAGAGCATTTCAACACGATTCACTTTCCTTCTAAGGACATATTTTATCTCTTCATACTTTGCTTAGTTTCTGGAAGTAGTTTTTGATTATTCACATGCACAGGAACATATATCATATATTCTTCATTTCTGCGCATTTTTTTTCTCTTGTGATCTCATGGAAGATATTTACCGTTTCTTTCTATACCTATAATGTCATCAACTTTCGTACAAATACTCTTAAAATAGAAATAGCCCTGAATTTTTTTTAAGTGTGGGGACAGACCTTCTCCCTCACTAACACCACTTAGATTGGAAATCTGCGCTTTCCAATCCCTCGCACATTAAAAAAAAACTGACGGTACGCAACATCAGATAGTTTAAGAAGCACTGTTCTAGGCTCTTGCCCTGTTTCAGTTTGTCGCACTGTTCTTAATAAATTAATATTGAAACAATAGAAGATACTTATACTTTAAATACATAAAAATAAAAACTCAGTCGAAATTTGTTAAAACCTATTTTCTATGACCAACAAGTTATAAAAAAATAATCATGCCTCCACCCACTTAACGTGTATTATCTTTTCCATCTCTAATGTTTACTTTGTTATTGTGTAATAAAATTCCTGTTCTGACGACGCCAGTTCATCGGTGATTCATGTCCAAGTACACATGTTCCCATATATTTACTTTTAGGTTTGCTTCTCATACAGCTTCTGTCACAAATATAAATTACTCAATAGACGATCAGATCTCATCACAAATTTCAGACACGAAAACAAAGTTTTACTTCGTTACATAAAAATCGAAAAATAACAACGAATACCTTGTAAAAGCATTCTGATAGATCCCATCTATTCCTGTTGAAAATCTTCGAATACACATTATCCTGAAGTTAGAAAATTGGATCGAAATTGCATCCTCCATTAGGAAACGATGTACGATGTTAAAAATAAGCAATGAAATGCATTAGATACAAAATGGAATCCTGATTGAGATATCCATAGTTATAGAATATATTAGCGTTTGACAGTATCTGATTGAACTCTAAATATTAAAAGATCAGCAAAAATAAAGCAGGCACAAATTCTCATTAAGGGAAGTAATGATCACTTTGTACTTATAATAAATGCATATGAATAAAGACAAGCTGAAAACTCATCTTAACCGACGCGTTTTGTTCTCTGGTAAATGTAAAGATTTTACTTTGCAATAAGTATTTATAAACAGACGTAAAATATCGTTAGCTTTTCAGGATATTTAAATTTAAAAACGCTCAAAAATATACATTGGGTTTAATGGAAGTCAAGTTAAGCTATGGCGGATATAGTAATTTAATGTCTAATAAAGGAAAAGCTAGTAAATATGATTATTTTCATTATTTTAGTTAAGATAAGTTTTCCTTTTGTCTTCATCCATATTGTTCTTATATATATATATATATATATATATATATATATATATATATATATATATATATATAATAGTGCTCAATATATATATATATATATATATATATATATATATATATATATATATATATATGGTATAAGATGACAATTGGAAAATAAATCTTAGATTTTGACGACGCGTTTCGTCTTCCGACTTTTTCAAGGCAAAAATCGAAATGTTTTTGTTGTTATAGTTACATTTAAAAAAATCCAAATTTAAAAAGATAGAACCAAAGGCTTAGACAGAACCGTCTATCTTTTTAAACTTGGATTTCTTAATGTAACTATGACAACAAAAATATTTCATTTCATTTTTGCCTTGAAAAAGTCGGAAGATGAAACGCGTCGGCAAAATCTAAGATTTTTTTTTCCAGTTGTCATTTTATACCAATCTGTCTTGTTCACAGAATTAATCTTGGAATTTATGTGTGTGTGTGTGTGTGTAAATTCGCAAGAGGATAGTATCCAGGTAGAACTCATTGTCCAGGACAGAGTAAGAATATAATATAAAATGCTCTAACACTAATATTCAATGATTATAATTTATTACATTGGAATCGTAATTACGATCCATTTCATCAGACCTACAAATATATTCACAAAACAAAAAATGAATATATAATCTGCATTGCAAGAAGGATAACTTTCGTTCTGAAAAAATAAAATCGACTAAATCAATAAAAGCAAATTGAAATTAAAATTTAATTAACGAAATTATAACGAATTAATCTAGTTTCAAACAGAAATTTTAAGACGATAGTAAATGAATAGCTAATTGCATACATTTCATTAAAATAATTCTAATAATATAAAACATAAATGACGTTGCTCATTAAAGATAATTTATGATTTGGAATTAAACAAGTTTTCACAAGTTAAAAAAGTATATGTACTTAGGACATATTTGTTTGATCTTTGAGGAGAAGCATTTGAGAAAATGACACGGAAAATCTTCACCAGCAAAGGCTTCAAATTGGCGTAACAAGATTTTGCACAGAACTCGCAGTTCATTTAGGTTCACTAACCGCAGATTCATAGGACATGACCGCGCTGACCACTGGGGGTTCAGAATATGCAGATTGCACCTCTGCAGAGGTGCAAGACACCTCCTACCTAATGAAACGTCCTGGGTAAGTCGATAAACTACGTCCACCAGCGATGCCTTAGATCAGATGGTTTTGAGGAGCGTGGAATTCCTGGTGTTACCAGGTCCATCCTGACCTGGCGTGATAGCACATATTAGGGTCCGAACAATGGACAAATAGTTAACCCCCAAACTGGGGCCCAAACGCGAGGAAACAGGTTTTAATGCTGTCAATGGATCTTTGAAGAAAAAAATTATTAACAGCAACGGATCTTTGAAGAAAAAAATTATTACCAGAAAAAAAAAATCACTAGCAATACATTTTTGAAAAAGAATATTACCAGCAATACACATTTGAGAAAAAA
>OZ010576.1:123253864-123266364 GCA_963932145.1 Acanthosepion lycidas | reverse complement strand
AAAAAACTACTATGAAAGAAAGAAATAACAAAGTGCGTAGGTAGGTAAGACAGTACGTCTTTGGGGACCCACGTCTAGCGTCATGTCGCCATTTGAGCACTGCGTCAGGAGGTGGGAGAACCCGAAACGCCGTAAAAGTGTCAGTCATTGAGTTATTTGCAGATGGAGCAGATGGCGACGATGTTTAGATGGAGACGTGGAAATCTCGGCCATCATATTATATCTTTTCACACACACACACACACACATACATACATACATACATACATACATACATACATAGTTACAGAATAAGAGTAGAGAGAAGTGAGATAGCAGTGTCTAGTTAATTAGGTCACCGGTTAATCGGAACATCCTCTTATTTAACTTGTTTGATTGGTAATTATCAACTTATTCATCTTTTCTAATTAACCCGGGCATATATTTGTGTAACTGTTTCGATTAGTCTTTCAGGAGATAAATAGAGATTTTTGTGTATGTGACATTTAGACTCTGAAATTCCAAAATCTCAAAAGACGTGTTTGACCAAGGCACCATTAAATTATTGATTACCTTTAGTAATCTAATGAAGGCAGTCCATTAAAAATTCAGTTACTTAACAGAAGTCAACAAGGTACGCTCATTATGATGGCCTCATCCGTCACCGTATGTGTCCAACAGTTCAGCTCAAGAACTCAGCAGCCAGAATACCCCTCCCCAATTATGGTTTATAGTTGTGAAAGCTTTTGCAGACTCATCTACACGCTTCGGAAGAATTGAAACAAGAGCGCCGATTCAGCTACTGCGCCAGAAATCGCCAATGAAACGTCTACAGGTTTTGAACTCACAGTCGTTTTTATCGTAGAATATTTGCCAATAAAAAGAGAAAGAATCCAGTCTGTCCGTCTATTAAAAACTATAGCTGTGGTGGGGGAGAAGAAATGGATTCCATAGGTTATTTGCGCTAAAATGAATATAACAAACTCAACAATAATTTCAACTCAGCAAAGCCACACACGCACACACACATATATATATATTAACTATAAACACGGCCAGAATGTGCTGACTGTGTTTGGAAAATGAAACAATCCTATAATTTTAGATACATACACCCAAAATTATAGATATGCAGTTAAAAATAAAAATCGTCCTTGATAGTGTCTAAAAGGATAGCCGAAAACGCTCGGATATGCAGAGATTTTAAAGAGTTTTTACTCACTTTGGATAAGATGCTTAATCGCAGTAACTCGTCAATCGTCTTTAATGAAACTTGCATAAAACAGGGATTGCTACCCAAATGCACACACACACAAAAAAGGCATATATATATATATATATATATATATATATATATATATATATATATATATATATATATATATATATATATAATATTTTTTGTTTAAAAATATGATTCCTGCGAAGGAATCATATTTTTAAACAAAAAAAAATATTATAATAAAGCTCTACTTCTGTATGGAGCACTGCCTTCTTAAAAATAAAAACAAAAATACTAAGGAACTCCGGATTATGCACCCAACGTGTTCTTTTCTATTTTCCGCATACCTGCGCACATATATATATATATATATATATATATATATATATATATATATATATATATATATATATATATATGTATATATATATATATATATGTGTGTGTGTGTGTGTGTGTATACATACATACATCCATATATATATATATATATATATGGATGTACGTATACACACACACACACACATATATATATATATATATATATATATATATATATATATATATATATATATATATATATATATATATATAAACACACAGGGGAATGATTAAAGAAAGGGAAAAACATAGAAAAGAGAAGAAGAGAGAGAAATTACAAATTCTTTAGTGAAATTAATGCCCTATAGGAAAAAATATATCCTCACATTTTTCCGATATAAAAATCTCTACAATGACCAGCTTACCAAAGAACGAAACTCACCAATCAATTTCGAACTAAACCTACATCTACTGCACATTTGACAGTAATATTTAAAAACATAATGTGACTGAAATTTAGTACAAAAAATCATATAACACCAGACTCATCAAAACTTATCTTGGCAGCTGATCTCTCCTCTGACCGAGATCAAAAAGCTCAGTGTGGAAAAAATTGGCCGGTCACATTCAATGCTTCGAAAACAAAACTAGTGTTCATCTATCATCGTTCCAGAACTTCCACCATTCTTCAGGGAGGTCTAGTGTCTTGAACTCTTTTTGAGACTTAAAATCAAGACCTCAAGTAGATCTCGTACATACGATTCATCACTAATGATCCTAGAAAAATGCTTGTTTCCCTGTACCGCTTCAGTAAATAACTGACTTCTCTTGCTGCCAAGAGCCAGATCCGACCGAAAATGGAGTACCGCTGCCATAGATGGCCAACAACTGCCCTGTCTTTAATTCAAGTCTCGATAGAATTATAAAGCGTTTCAACGTACTTGTGGGTGACTAATTATTTTTCACCCTACAACAACTTTATCACAGATTAAACGTCACAAGCTTCACTTTGCTCTATCGCTATTTCCATGGAAAGTGTTCACAGGTACTACATTCCTGAGTTTCACAATTTTTAAACTTCACGGCTAAGACACGCTATGCCACGCCCATTGTAGCGAACGAACCTTTCTTGCCATGAACCACTGCTTTATGGAACCGACACCCAAGAGAATGTTCCCGCCATTAAAAACTCATAGGCAAAACTAAAGAACGATAACAGTAAAGTCAAAATTACATATGCATGCAAGCAGTAAAAGAAATATGCATTTAATTGAGATATTTCTATCCGAAAGGAAATCTATGTTTGATCTCTTGGAAGGATCCGAAAGGGACTGTGAGAAAATGGAGAGTATAATAAATCTTGACTTTGCAAGAACTGTTCATTATTGTAGTCGCAGATTTGGAACAACTTTCGTAATAAATTATTTTCAAATTCATAACTTTAATTTCCGTTTTCTGGAAAGAAGAAAAGACAGAACAACACGAAAAAAGATAAGTTAAATAAGATTTAACGAACCAACTTGCTTTGGTGAAAAAGTGTTCGCTATGAATTTCTGTAAAAAAAAAAAAAAAAAAAAAAAAAAAAGAAAAGAGAAAAGTTCCCGTGCTTTCTTTACAGATTGTTCACCAGAAAAGAGCCGAAGCCGAAAACTTTTGGTACCAACAAAGAAAAAATAAAGAATGTTTTCAACATTTCGAAAAACTTTTGGAATGTTAATGACTGTTATCAAAATTATAGACATAAGTTACTGAAAAGTGACAGAAACCTTACGATGCTTCAATGTTTATCCACATCATTTAGAAGCCTTCTTCTCCTCCCCTTTCTTCTTCTTCTTCTTCTTGTATATCCCTTTAGGGCGGGGACTATCATTGCTTTCCATAATTTCCTGTCCCCTATAGCTCTTAGTAAATTTTGTCATTTCACTACTTCTAATCCCTATTCTGCCAACAAGCTCGTTAGGGTATGTTATGCGTTGGTTTTCCCTGTCTCTCTTGCCTTCAATATGTCCTGTCAGTATCAAAATTTCTAAGCCCACTTCCCTCATTATCTGTCATAGAAATTTCAACTGTCTTTTTCTGACGTTAAATAAAAGTCTCCTTTTTGATTCTGTTTTCTCAAAAGCTTCATCATTGCTCATATGTTCAGTCTATGGTATTCTCAGTAACCATTCTAAAGAACCACATTTTTGTTGCGTCAAAAATATTCTTCTTTTATAGTGAGATTATCTAGAATTCATTGCCAAATACACTCGTATTTGGCAATGAATCGCAGAGATCTTTTGTTATCCCAATGCGCCTTCAGATTCGAATTATCTACAGTCAGTCAGTCAGTTAGGTGCCATGCGTGATACACGCTTAGGCGATCATGTATCTTTCGATACATGAATGACGAGACAGATATTTTTCCGCAGTAGGTTGCCATTTCTTTCTGCGGTAGACCAGTTGCCATCCAAGACTATATAACCCGTTCTGTCTATATTTCTGAGATGAGGTATTATGTATACTATTTACATTATTCGGACTATTGTCCTCATCCTTGTCGCCATATTTATTACAACGTTTCGACTGTTGTACGCTCCGGCCTTCTTCAGGTGTTTTCAATGTTGAACTGAACCCTATTTTTTTATGACATTAGGTTTATAATATCCAGAAATTCATACACATGGAACAGTGGATAAAGGCGTTAGTTAGATCCAGTGACAGGATCCCACCCAAAGAGTGCGAGTTCAATACACGATTAAGGCAGTGAAGAACTTGGAGAGGGGAATTAACAGAATATAACTGATAACTGACATCCATTCGTGTAACGAGATCAGTCTACTCCAGTGAGCGAAATAAAAGGTTCAATTCGACATTCCAACCACGATCTGATCGTACAACGGCCGAAACTTTGTAATAAATATGGCAACAGAGTTGAGAACAATAGTCCGAATAATGTAAATAATGTGTATAACCCGTTCTGTACCCCTGGTGGTGGGGGAAATAAAAGATTCATTCCTTTCCCACAATCCAAGGCGTTATCCTCCTCCAATTATCGACATAAAGCTGTTCTTCTGTTTTCAGATCACTTCGCATCTCTCCGGATATGAATACAATCGTTAGTTTTATATTTACTTTTTTTTTTTTACTATTGTCCACTTAATGCAAAGTTTAAAAGCCACTCTCAATGAAGAATATTACTGAATAAGGGGTCGTGATATGAAAATAAGATGAAGAAGTAAAAAATGCAATTGATGAGGAAATGTGAAAAAATGATAACAGTTAACCTTGACGAGGTTAAGATTCAGGGAAGCACCCTGTTGGGAGTCCGTTACAAAAAGTAGCGGTTTTCGGAGAAGAAGCTGTCTGAATGGAACTTCCTTCTTTCCAATGGAATGCGAAGGAAATGAGAATGATTCGACCCTGTATCCATGCGATGGCGCATCATAGTTGTGAAGGTCTAAACTGGCGGAACTAATAAATGTATTCCTTTAGAACATCTTCCATGGAAATAGCTATAGAATAATGAGAAGTTTGCGACGTTTGTAAGAAAGAAATTGTATGGTGGAAAATAAGTCATCATCGGTTAGACTCTTTTGAATTCTGTCAAAGCTAGAAAATGATGATTGGGCAGTTCTAACCAAAATATGGCAACAATACTCCATTCTTATTCAAATCTGGCTCTTGTAAAGATCGAACATGCCAAGAGAAGTCAGGTACCTTCTATGATGAGATGGTACTAGGAACCAACAAATTTACTCTCGAGCAAAATATTGACAGTTATCTGCTTTCTTCCACAGTTCATCTTTCAGGGTGGCTTTCTGAAACGACAATATTCTCTATGCATCGGATTTTCTTTTCTTTACTTAAGATGACGAATTTCTTTCTCCGTCCTAAATAAAGCCAATTGTAACATTTAATTGCACACAAAAAGTTTATTTGTTTTTATAAAACAAATATAAAAATTATATATTTCTACTGTTTTATATCTTATATTATTCTGGTATATTCTTATATTTTATTTCGTGTTTTATTTCATTCAAATATTTGTTTTCATTCCAATATTTAATTAAACTAGAAAGACGGTTTTCCTATTTTAATTTTCTGATGAATCTTAATTCTTCGGCTAATGCTTGAATAAGCTCATGGCTATATCTATGACAATAAAATATCCGTAGAAATTTTCCTATCACATTGTTAAATACTTGAACTTAAAAACAAAATATTACAAAAACAATGTTAAATATAAATGCTGATACATTATTTACATTATTCGGACTATTGTCCTCATCTTTGTCGCCATAGTTATTAAACGTTTCGGCCGTTGTACGCTCCGGCCTTCTTCAGGTGGTTGGAATGTCGAACTGAACCCTTTATTTCGCTCACTGGGGTAGACACGCCATGTTTAATGGATGTCAGTTATCAGTTATCTCCTGGTAATTTCCCTCTGAAAAGTGGTAAGTTTGACATTCCAACCACATGAAGAATGCCGGAGCGTACAACGGCCGAAACGTTGTAATAAATATGGCGATAAAGATGAGGACAATAGTCCGAATAATGTAAATAATGTACATAATGCCTCATCTGAGAAATATAGACAGATAAATTCTGATTCTCATATTTAGAAGTTGCTTACAAATGGAAAGATTTAAAAGTGACACATTTCCAGTTTCTCTGAAACAGACGTTAAACACCTCAATCTTCCCTTCTTCCTTTCTTTTTGTCATTCAATTTCTCAGTGTAACCAAGTAGCCCCTCTGATATGTTTTTTTGTTTTTCCACACAATCAAAATGATATCTATTATTTATGACGTATTAGCTGGAAAAGTTTTACACGTCTATTAGGTTGGTGCCAAAATAATGACGTAATGTCAAAAAACGACATTATTACGTCATTATTTTTGCACCAACCTAATATCTTCCCTTCTTTCTTTCTTTCTTTCTTTCTTTCTTGTTTTCATTCATTTTTCACTGAAACGAAGTAGTGTTTTTCCTTTCTTTCCATAAAATCAAAACGGTATAGGCCATCATTTATGAGGTATTGCCATATGTTAGACACTTCTTTCTTTCTTTTTTTTTTCGATCTTTCTTTCATTTTCCCGCTGAAACCATGTAGCGTATTCTTTTCTTTACACGCGATCAAAACGGAATTTTTTATTCATGAGGTATTGGCAGGGCGTAACGGTCGTGCTAACTAAGGAACAACAATCGAAGGGAGAAACAAGGAGATTTTTTAAAAATATTTCTCATTTCATTTCAACTAATGAATATTATATCTGATATTTTTGTTTTTATATTTTAATTCGTCATTTTACATATTGATTTTCCAAGCGTAACTTAGATGTGGCACAAGGCTGAAAGTATGGGGCACCCAGTATGGATGGAACTCACTACTCCCTCGTAATTGTCCTAGCGGGACAAGCTTGCTAACAATTACACAGCCACGGGATGCCGATCGTCATTTTATATAAATGGTAACTGGATAACTTTATTTCTTTTATTCACAAATATTATTTCAAATATAATGTTATCATATCATTCGAATAATTCTGTTTCTTTTTATCTTTATCTATTTTTCCTATTTTATCTTTGTTCAGTTTAAATTTAGGATTGTTTATGATTGAAATATTAGTTTTTATTGATTTCAACTTTTTCATTTTTTATTAGTTCTATTTTCGGATCAAATTTTGCAAAGTTGTAAAAGATGAGTTTTTCAGTATTATAACTTTTGCTTTAAACTTCTTGAAACTGCTTTTTTATTAAATCTATACAACTGGCTCGCAGTTTGGGTAATAGACGAGGAGGGTAGAGACATTTTTTGAAAATAATAATGTAAAATGAAATGATTTGTTACAGATGATTGAATCATTAAATCAATTACTTCTGAGAAAACAGTTTTTTATATACTTCTCCACCAAATTTATTTATTGTTTCACAGCTCTATTGTGCGTATATATATATATATATATATATATATATATATATATATATATATATATATATATATATATATATATATATACATATATATATATATAAGTGAACATTGAAGTCAACACTCAGAGGCGACAGGCTGTTTCATGCTAGACACAATCGTCAGGCCATGAATTTTGGATTTTTCCTCGAATATTTATATATATATGGGTCGGTGGTGCATTGTTGTTAAATTATTCTGGCGGTTTTTTTTAAAGCTATATAGCAGTTATAGCTATTTTTACGTCCAATTTTTGGATTGATGTTGTGGTCTATTCTAATTGATGGTGATGTCTCAGTTTCCCATCCACGTTACAAACTGGTTTCGCCCCTCTTATACGGGTACAACAGCCTGGTGTAGAATAAGCCCAAGAAAAAAATCTAGGACGAGCTATTAAACGAGTCTAAAATCAGAAAACTTTGAATTCCGGCCTGTGTAGACGGCGACGGAAACCAATATCTTTTCTAGGAATCCATGGTGGCTCGGAAATCATAAAGAAAATGAATTTGTGAAGAGCCATGACCGTCTACGTCTCGAAATGAAATGGCACTTGAAAAAAAATACATAAGGTGACTTCAGCTTTAAATGCAAATCTAACAATAAATGAGGTTAAAAATACCCAGCAACGATTTGTATCGAGTAGATTTACTACGATCAAGCAATATCTGACGAAACTGTTAGCGTTTAGCATCGTATATCCGTATAAACAATAAAATTTCATTGACGTCGTTTATAATATTGTGTGAACATTTCAGAAGACATTTATAAGCCCAATATTTCCACGAGATCATAGTAGAACGGATAGGATTTTTAATCTTACAAATGTAGCTGAGGGAAATGAAACATCTGTATTCTAGAGTAGAGCTGTCCATCCAAAATGAAACGATGACGAAAAACTCTTTTTTTTTTTCTTCTCAGCGTCCGCTGAAATAGTGACACTTCTTGAATGGTGAAGCATCTTTAAAGTAAAGTAACATACATAACAACTCCTTTACGTTATTTAAGTACACAAAATAAGGCGGTAAATAAAAAGGATAAACGTGAAGAAAAGAAAAGAAGTAGAGGAGAAAGACGAAAGAAGAGAGAGTGAAAGAAAGAGTGAAAGAAAGAAAGAAAGAAAGAAGGGAGAAGTTGAGAAGTAATGAAAACATGACTATGAGGATGACACATAGTAAACGTTCAAAAGAAAAAAAAAAGAGAGGACAAAAGAAAAAGAAAAAGAAAAAGAAAAATAGAAAGAACAGACAACGAAAAACAAAAGGTGAAATAAACAATAAAACTGCGAAAGAAAAACGACAAAAGAAAAAGACAATAAAAAAGAAAGGAAGACAAGAGAAAGATAAAGAAAAAAGAAAGAATCTTAATTCAGAGACACATGAAAGAAAGAATATAGACAATGATAAAAGAAAAGAAAAATGCAAAAGAAAGAAGGATGAACAGAAAGAAGGAGAAAGAAAGAAAAGAGACAACGAAAAGCGCCAAAAAAAAAAAAAAGAAGGAAAATGTAATAAGAAAGAAAGAAAGAAAGAAAGAAAGACACGAAACAAATAAAAGAAAAGAAAACAAATAAAATAAAGAAAGCAAGAATTAAGGGTAAATGACAAACGCATAAAAAAAGAGAAAAGAGACAATAAATAAAAATCTGCGAAGGAAAAATGAAAGAAACAGGAAAGAAAAAAAGCAAAAGATGAAGAAATAAAGAAAAAAATGACAGAATAAAAGAATTAATCTGTAACAATGCATTTGAAATGAAAGTGGCGACAAGATGTGAATGTTGGGAGATGAAATACGTATAACAACCAGCAATCATTTGATAAATGGAAATTGCATTTATGTGCGGTTACGAGAAACAAAGGGATATTCTTACATCATATCTATGCCCATAGATAAAAAAAAAGTACTTTTGTGACAACATCCAACATCTGTTTTGGAAGTGAAGGAATAAGTGTGATAAACAAAGTGAAAGAGAGAGAATAGAATACTTTACTTCAATTTTTAAGAACAAAGAAAGAAAAGAAAGAAGATAGAATCAAACGAAATGGTATCAGATAAAGACGGAGAAAAATAATTTAAAGATATGGCAGAAGACAAAAGAGGCAGATTAAATATAGTAGAAGACAAAGACGGATTAGAAGAGAAAATATGGCCAAAGAAAAAAGAAGAAAAAAAGAATAAAGGAGAAAGAAATAATCATTTCTCGATATTATAAAAAAAAAAAACAGACAAGAATACGCTAAACTTATAAGAAAAAGAAGTAGAAGAAGAAAAAGAAGGATAAGATGAAGAAGAAGAAGAAAAAGAAGGATAAGATGATGATGATGATGATGAAGAAGAAGAAGAAGAAGAAGAAAATCTGATGGAGTTAGTAAATGATATGGTAGGAGAAAATAAAAACGAAGTAGAAGGAAGAAGCCAACGAAGACAAAGATATTTCTTTGGAGACTCGTAAATAATGTCCCTAAAATTGTTTTTTTTTTAATGATAATGGAGCATACTTCAAATATTTATGAATTTCTATTGAAAAAGTGACAATGTTAAGCAAGAAAATACGCGAATATATATATATATATATATATATATATATATATATATATATATATATATATATATATATATTTATATTTATATATATCCAATTAATTTTAGGATTGGTGTATACGAAATAAATTGCAATAACCAAAAAATACTATTCTTAAAACAGTGCTCAATAAAGAGTAGAGCAAATATAATTCATTCGAAAATTATAACAGAAATATGTTATAAAATCAATACAAAAATAGCCATTTTGTTTCAACACTTTTTTCAACTCTTTATTCTACATTCAACAACATCACTTGATTCATATCAAGTGATGTTGTTGAATGTAGAATAAAGAGTTTAAAAATAACCTTTATTCTACATTCAACACCATCACTTGAAACAAAATGGCTATTTTTGTAGTGACTTTATAACATATTTCTGTCATAATTTTCAAATATATATGTGTGTGTGTGTGTGTGTGTGTGTGTGTATAAAACGCTGAGTTTGAATTTAATTTAAGTTTTATGTATGAATAATTCATGAATTTGTAAATTAATTGCAACTTTATTGAAATTAAAATAACTGATCCAAGTGCAACTTTCGGATAATAAGTGCGACATTACTGTAATTATTGAACAATATAGTTCATGCCACTTTGACGGAAAATTTACCAGTGAAAAAGAATTCTCTTATCACTACATTTGTACATAAACGCAGAACCTTAACCTTAAAATTTGAATTCAAACTCAGCGTTGCGACTGCACGTTCCAAAACAATAACACACATTTCTCATAGCATTTTTCGGATTACAACCTTGTTTTCGTTTGTCCACTTTTTACTGAGAGTAAATACAAGAACACAATCTATTTCATACCTGAGGATGTCTGTAGGAACAGACGAAAGCTTGTAAAATAAAAAGATCTAATGCAACGGAAATCTATAAAACAGGATCTTTTCATTCATAAACAGATTCGGGGTTTTTGTATATTATTGAATTGTTCGCGAAGATGGATTTCTCACCATTTAATCATTAACCTTTGCATTTGTTTTATGTATGAATAATTCATGAATATATATATATATATATATATATATATATATATATATATATATATATAGGATAAAAATAATGTTACATGGTATGTTATATTAATGGGTAAATGTGGTCCATATCAGAGATAGAGCTTATGTAAATTTGAACCTGTACACTCTGGTCAACACCGATTGGAGACAGTCTGTCTATTGCTGGAACGCATTTTTCAAGCCATATATATATTTGTGCGTGTATATATATATATATATATATATATATATATATATATATATATATATACATATATATATATATATATATATATATATACATATATATATATATATATATATAGATAGATAGATAGATAGATAGATAGATAGATAGATATGGATTTGAAAAAATAATCCCTTTTACATTTTCATTCCGAGGTGAAAGAAATATATAATTAAACAAAAAAAATTACAATATTTCTGTCATCGTCATTATTCCTATGCACCTATGTTGATTTTTAGAAACACTGGTCGACTACAGAATGTGTAAATTGGCGAAATGGATATAATTCGCTCTGGAAAATTTCAAACTGAAATGAAGAAAAAGATTTTATGTAAAAATTGAGATGTAAACTTGCTTTCACTAAACACTGCCTTTTCTTATCTGAACATTAATAATACAAGAGTTAGTACAATGTTACTTAAAGCGACGTGCTTACTACAAGATTTATTTCCGTATAATAGAAACACTGTGGAAGAGTGACCCTTTCTGATGAATCTCAAAAATCCTACGTTGACTTCTGCCAATACGTATACATATTATGCTCACCGAATTGGAGAGCTCTAGTAATAAGCAAAATGTCTATCTTTTTTTTTATAGTAAGTATTGCTTCCTATTTTATTACATTGATGGCATAGCAGTTCCGGTTGAACCTTCCCGTTAATAACCCATAATTCTTAATTATCTGCAAAAATGTTGACAGACATAAATACGCCAACATGCATTGATGTTTAATAATCGTTTATGGAGAACAAAAAGAGAATCTGAGCACATTCGGTAATACTTAGCAGCAGTGGTAACCGCGTGGTATGTTACAAACCATGTTCTCATTCATCAGACCTCTTACAAAATTTAATAATATAAATGGCAAATTGCTATAATTAGATAGTGAATTGACTAGACGGGATCTAACACTAAAGAAACAACGATGCCAAAACAACTACTTATAAGATGTCAATTGTTGTATATTTATAATAGTTAAAATAGCCGAAGAATTTTGCAGGGTGCATTATGTCTTGGATATAAGAAATTGTCCACATTGTCTTATAAATTTACGCTTCCTTCGGATTCACATCCAAAATTAATCACACACACACAAACATATATATATATATATATATATATATATATATATATATATATATATATATATATATATATATATATATTTAATGAAAAACAGACCACTTTAAGGTACC
>OZ010576.1:123193864-123243864 GCA_963932145.1 Acanthosepion lycidas | reverse complement strand
AGAGTTCTTTTGGCATCGTTCATTTTCCAATGTCTAGGAGTATGTACGCGTGATCGCCATCTTTAAAATGACATCCAGCCGGCTACACGAAAAACAAATTATCGATGATGTTAATTGCAGGTATACAAAGCCTTTAAATACCAATTTAACAGATCGACTGTGAGAGTTAATTTTCTAAATTCCCACCAATTGCCGCCGGTAATGCTTCATCAGCTAAAAGCAAAATGGCGAATGTGGGCAGGTATGAGATTTGGACACTGTCACTATAAATTGCTCTAATAAGATGATCATGGTGATTGTAGTAGTGACAATAAGTTATTATGCTGCAGTTTGTTCTGATAGCATTGGCAGTAATAAGTGGTGGTAGTACTGGTAATTAAGTAACAGTAGTAGTGGTAGCAAATTTGTTGGTTTGTGTATGTTTAAAGCCGTTATAAATGTACGTTTTTTATTTTTATTTTTTGGTTACGCACTGTCAAGCCAAAGAACATTTTGGAAATTAACATAACTTCCATGGCATCTACAAAAGTAGAGTTCTTAAAGTTTAATAATTGAACCATAATAGTATTATGTATTAGGTTGGTGCAAAAATAATGTCGAAATAATGTCGTAATAATGTCGTTTTTAGACGTATTTCTTAACGTCAAAAAACGACATTATTACGTCATTATTTTTGCACCAACCTAATATATAATAATTATTCTCCCGATCAGTAGCGTTTGTTTTAATTCCGGACATAGACTACCATTGTTACTAAATGTCCAGTGTATAACATACTTATTACGTATGGGAAAACTAAAATAAATAGTAAAAGTCAGTATTTAAAACTCAGTTTTGCTTATCTAATTCTACAAATGCTTAGATTATTTGTGCAGAAAATTATTAAAAATATCTGGTAGTGCCGATAAAAACGCAAATTTCTTTATATATAGTTATGCGCCATGCGATCATGTATCTTTCGATGCATGACTGACGATGCACATTTTTTTCCCGCAGTAGATTGTCATTTCTTTCTGCGGTAGACCAGTTGCCATCCAAGGCTAGAGAACCCGGTCTCTCCTGCTATTTACCCAAAGCTGGGGAGAGAAGGGGATTCATACCTTTCACAAGGTTATTAGCATGTAAGTGAATCTAATGGATTCGAGTGGAATTCGAACGCGGCTCACCGATTACTCCACCATGCCTCTGCGTTTATATATACATAGTTTAAATGCAGTTAGCTCTGAAATAAAACTGTGACGAACATTTCAGTTTTTATCCTACCATCTGAATTTACTTTCTCGATAGATTTAATCATAGCAATGAGTGGAAGTTTTTTTTTTAATATATTTGTCATAACTTTCTCATACATAAACATCTAGCTATAGATATAAAAACATATTTAACCACAATATTCCTGTTCAAGTTTCCATGTAGCAACAGACATTGATTTCTTTTAAAAGTGATTTATAGGTTGTAGGAATAATTTGGACTTGTACGAATAAGAAAGTATTGGGTTAGTTTTTTCCTGTTTCTGTGGATTGGTGGCATTAGAAGTATTTAGTTTTCAGTGACTTTATTCAAATAGATTTGTATAGTATTAGGACAGTTTGTACAAATTTGTACCAAATATAAATGCCGTCTGGAATTAGGTAATTTCCCAATCCCTAAGACTATATAGTTATCAACGACATAAGCATAGTTTCAAAATTATCATTTGAAAATAAAAACAAAGAACAGATAACTCTTTAAGAATCAGGGAAGGATATGATCCTTTATTCATTTTATGAAATTATAAAAAAAATTCTGTAAATTTCGATTCTGAATTTGAATAATTTTCGTAAGTAAAGAAATGTCTAATTAATACTAATTTGCAAAAAATATGATCTCTGCTTTTTACGAGCGGGCCAGGCAATTTACATCGTAGCGTATTTGCTATAAGCGCAAAGATATCGAAATAAATATTCTATATTTTTAAACTGTTCCCATATGCTCCCGGGCCATATGTCCCAGCCTCCCACTCACACATATCTATGGATATACATTTTTTTCTTGGCATTCAGTCAGTCAAATGTCATACGAGATACACACTTGGGCGATCATACTGATTAGGCAGTAGGCTGCAGTTTCTTTCTGCGGTAGGCGAATTGCCAACCAAGGCTATAGGTCTCAGTCTTTTCCGCTATAGTGTCAGATAGAAGAGATGGAAAAGCTGACTGGATTTCGAACGCAGCTCTCTGATTTATCATTCCGAGGCGTTATCCATTACACCACCCGCACATTCTTGTTTTTTTTTTTCCTCCTTTTATGTGCCATGCTCCTTCAGGGCGTAGGTGATCATGGCTTTCCACTTCCCGCTATTTTGCCCCTTTGATACTTCGCCTTGACCCTTTTATATCATCCACTTAAGGCATGTCACGTGTTGCTTTCCCTTGTCTCCTTTCCCCTCTATTCGCCCTGTGAGTATCAGATTCTCCAAATGTCACATAATCTTCAGATATGTAAGAATATATGATAGTTTTTCTCTGTAAACTGCCTAACTGATCTACTGATATAATGAATATAGGCAATTTTAAGGATGATTCTGTAAATTCAAGAAAACTTATCTAACACCATACGAACTGGCTCGATCATTACAACTACAAACCTCAGGGATCGGTCTCTATAGGTAGTCGGTTTGGCACCTCAGCGTGGTTAGCAAGCTTGTCTCGCTAGAACAATTACGACTGAGTAGTGAGTTCGATTGTCACTGGGTGCATCCTAATTTCGGCTTTGTGTCACATCTTAGCTATGATTGGAAAATAAGGGCACCTCGACGTGGCGTAATGGTTAGAAAGCTTGTCTTGCTAGATCAGTTATGACTGAGTAGTGAGATGATCCTCACTGGGTGCCCCATACTTTCGGCCTTGTGCCACATCTAAGCCGCGCTCAGAAAATCACTATAGGTAGTCGGCTTTCTGATCTGGTTGGCGTTTGTCGCGGCCTGTAATTATCATGTTACCTGCATACAAACAAAAGTTCAGCATTTTAACTTTAGTCAACTAAAAATTCGTGTACACCACTTATGTTAATTAATTAATTTGTTTTTTTTGCAAAATATACGTTTTCAATCAGTGTAAGTGTCTTCGAATTTGTCACACAGATTTCCTAGAAAAAAATGGAAAAATAAGGAAAATTATTATTTGTTTCTAATGCTATCTAACCACCTCTTTCTTTCCACTCCCCTCACTACGGCTTTCTTTCCACGTCACTGCCTCTAACATTGGATCTTCACACAGTCAACTTTGGGAATCCTGGTTTTACAAGTATGTTAAGGAATCAGGTACACGACGGTATATATTGAAAAAATAAACAGTTATAACTTTATGAGCTACAACTTCTGTTCTTAACGCGATAATGATTATTAGTAGAGAAACACAGCGTTGGCGGTGGTGCAGGTAACAGAAATATTGATTGTCATGGTTACGGGAGTAGTAAGTGTTGCAACAGTAATAATGGCATTGGTAGTCCTCGTCGTCACGGTGAACGAGAGATTAAAAAAGTAAAGAAAGTGTGTGTGTGTGTGTGTGTGTGTGTGAGAGAGAGAGAGAGAGAGAGAGAGAGAGAGATGAAGTGGGAACGTTCTCTCGAGATGTCTATTCGAAATCTATGTAGCGTTTGCATGATCGCAAATAGTTTGCATGTCACTGGGCGGGTTGATCGCAAAGCCCGGCCGATGGCGTTTCGATACATCACCCAACGGATAATTGCTATCATGTCAGCTTCCGTAAAGTGAAATGTTCGCCACAAAACTTCATTATAGTGCCATAAAATGAAAACAACACGAAGGGAA
Source organism: Acanthosepion lycidas (assembly GCA_963932145.1). NCBI lineage: Eukaryota > Metazoa > Mollusca > Cephalopoda > Sepiida > Sepiidae > Acanthosepion > Acanthosepion lycidas. The sequence continues at coordinate 123,240,053 of OZ010576.1, read as the reverse complement.
TCTTCTAGAAGAAATGGAATGAACCAGAATTTTTAGACCGCTATCTCATTGGTAAAAGTTGACGTGACGCCGAGAAAGAAGAAATAGCACGTTGAACATTGTCTTACTGTAATTCACCAAGTGTCTTTTTGTCTGTCTGTCACCGCATAACTCATGGATTGCTTACGATATCGTTATCAGATTTTCTGTTTACCAATGAGGCCTTGGAACATGATTTTATCAATTTAAGTTTTGAAAATTACCAAAGTTTTAAGATTTTTGCTAAGGTTTCCGTTTGTAATGTAAAATCTGGTGTATATACTTGAGAATAGGTCGCAGTTTTTTACATGAAAATTTCGATAAAAATCAGTGGTGCGACCTATCCACTCGACAACATAGAGAATCTGAAGCAAACTGTAGCGTATCAGTCGTCCAGGTGAGTACCCTAGGCACGAGCGTACGCGAGAGCAAGGGAGAAAATGAATTTTTCCCGACATTTCAATTTTACGCAATCGCTTCTTCCAACATTTGTCATCTGATTTGTGATGAAATACTACAATTTTAAGACTGAAGCGATTAACAGTATTCATATGTTTGTTCTTATAAAGCAGCCCAGCACTCGATAAGTAAATACCACGCAAATGCCGTAATTCTCCATAATTACGACTTCATCCATAATATGCAACCCTAAAATTGTACTGAAAGTTTGGGAAAATGCTTCTACTCACGCATAGTACGCACCCCTTGTTCTGTAATCAAACCCTATAAATTATACCTCTGCAATTTCCTTACGGGCAGCTTTTCCTACTCTTATTAAAAATGGTTTTAAAAATAGAAAAATATTCTAATTTAGTTTTATGATAATTTTTATTTTATTTAACATTTGTAAGTATTTTTAGGTACATATGATTGTAATGGATATCCTTATGGGGGCGCAGTCGCCGAATGTTAGTGTCAAATTGTCGTTTGTTTGTGGTGAGTAGTCATTGAAATCGACCTATTGAAATCGACCTATGAAACGGTAATTCTTTTTTTTTTTTTTTTTGTAGTTGGGCATAATACGCACCCCTAATTTTGCTTATTATTTTTTAGTATTATACATGGGAAATTACGGTACAACTTTTCTCATGTTGTAATATATGTAAGCAAAGTTTTCAAATAAATGTGACTATTTGAAAATATTTAACATATTAATTATATTCACGTAAAAAAAGGTTCATGTAACTCTTCAGATTATAGTGCAACCTAATAATAGAGATACTATGCATATTTTGTGTAACTTAACCAAATCCTCTCCATTTCTCTTTGTTTAACCGTGTGAAGTAACCATTTCGCAAGAAACCAAAGATTTGGGCGGGGGATCATTTTTTTTTATCATGACAGTTTGACGATTATTTTCCCTACTGAAAAATCAAAATTTAGCAAGAAAAAAAAAAGACGCCAAAAAACAATCTTGTTTTTCTTTTTACATTTCTAGGCAGGTGATGATCAACAGTGGTCCAATAAGGACTTTTTGTAGTCATTAATTGAACATTCTACTCCTCGTGGGCGTTTTCAGCTTGCCGCACTAAAAACATAACCCAAAAGATAGCAATGACGATTTTTCAAAATTTACGATAACATGCATTTTTAAAATTTTGAAAAAGAAGACAGATGGGATTTGAAGAGCTCTTATTTTATTATTTTTATATAATCTAATTAAAAACCGCTATACAATTTTTAATTAATAACATTGACAAAAATATAGTGAATATCATTGTCAAAATGACTTATTTATCCTTCTTATTGATACTATAGACAACAGCTGAAACTTACTCAAATTTCATGAAATTTGTTATTGTAGGAATTTTTTTTACCGATGTGGAGGTCACGTAAATATTCAGATAGATTGAGAATTTAATAAATCATTGTTCTTTTAAATTACATATATACGATTTTTAGGATCATATTCTCCATTTGTTTTTTGGGTTTTTTTTTGTTTTTTGTTTTTTTTGTATATTTTGCTTCAATTTTTAAAATTAAAAATATCTTCAGTAGCTGTTGCTGATTTTTATTTATTTGAATTCTTGACCAAAAAAATATCTACCTAATTATTTTTAACAAACGTGAATATATATTTTGTTTTCTTTAGACCCAAATATTCTCAAAGATTTTCATTTCGATTAAAATCTTAAACTTTGCGTGTATTCTGTAAGAGTCCAAGTAGAGGGTGCTTAAGCTATTAGGTTGGTGCAAAAATAATGTTGTTTTCTCACATATTAACATATGTGAGAAAACTACATTATTTTTGCACCAACCTAATATATACCAACGAAGCTGAAGGAGTTGAATTGTTGCAATTCTAAAATGCTTTTCATTAACATGCATTTTATAAATTATACGTCTAGACGAAATTTATATTGCCTGCTGTTAACTCATATGTATGTTTTCAAGACATTGCGAAATGTCGGTTTCTAGCATTTGCGTTAGAAACTAACCAGCGCTCAGTGTTATTTTTAAACCAGTGGTGATATATAACCGCGTACAATACAATGTATTTTGGTAATTATTTTCATTATATTGTCTGTTGGGATGTCTTTAGCTTAGTATTTACTAGAAAGAATATGATAGAAACCAAAATGTTGGTGCCCATGAGTAGCGTTTTATACTTATTTATTTCCAATGAAAGGCAAATAGCTATTTTACTCAAAATGGGCCAGTAAAGCCAAGGAACAATGCTATAAAGATGCAACATTCGAAGCATTTTAATATAATAAAAACGTCGCCTTATGACAGAAAGGTATTCCCCATTAATTTTAAACGAGTGAGAATTAATTGTTTGATATTCGTACAAAAAAAAATTGTTTTTGTTTTCCTAGAATTTACTCATTATAAAATATAGTTTCTTCGAATTGCAATGATCAACGTGAACGTAGACCTCTCCCTTACCGTCTACGCACTCACACTTAGAATGAGAAAACCTGTAATTTTAACGGGGAACACACACACAAAAAAAAATAATTTTCTTAAATTCTGTCAAGATGGCTGAGAAAATTCTTTATCCCCTACCGCCGTCAGCGGTCAGTGTTTGAGCCGGGCTAATGACTTCGAATGTTGACATTCAAGATAGAGAAAATCTACTCTATTCTATTTCTAACAATGAGGACAGAGCAATGTTCCTCTTTGACAATTCACCCGTTCAGCATCGTGTCAAAGGATAGCTCAGTATGTATCTTCAATCTTCTAAGATAATCATCCTCAAAAACTTCTAAATTAATCTAAATTTTGTTTTAAATACGTCTGTATATGTTGATCTGTTAATAACACATTCAAGTAATCTAAATTTTGTCTTGAGAAATTATGTCCATAATAATCTTTACAACACCTTTTTGGCAGAATTTTCGCAAGCGACACGCGATAAAAATGAAAGCAGTGCCTATTAAAACAAATCCTCCAGACTTCTAATTTTTCCAGGGGAATCATAAAATCAAATTTAATATCCTACTTTTCAGCTTTAGTCACATGCTTGTAAAATCCATGTATTCTATGATATTGGTCAAGTATGAGATACTGAGAATGTCGTGGGTTAGGGAGTGGATGTATTATTTATTGTTACGCCAGTGACAAAATTAGACCGAATTCTTGTCTATCGACTGATATCGTTCATAGCAAAACACTTAGACAGAGCTCAATTCTAAGTTTCGGTGGGGGCAAGTAATCAGCTTGTAGATTTCGGATAATGGAGTGTGTGGGGGTGGCAAGGGTCGATTAAGCTGGAGAATTTGAGTTCAATTCGGGAGACGTACTCTGTGGGAAGTATTCCAGAATGATGTTTGAAGAGCGACAGCTGCTATGTCCTTTGCTCTTTAGGGAAACGAAAAAGAAATATTAGAAAATGTAAACTTCTAATAAAATAATGTAAAGGCAAGTCGTCTTTTTTGTTAAAGAAATCGTTTCAAATGCAAGATCAGTTCCGAGATACGAATAGAAGTAAAGATCAATACAAAACCATTCTGAATGAAATGGAAGGAAAAAAAATAAAAGGAAATCCTTTTATAAATTAAACTTGAGAAATAGAGAAAAAGAGAAGAAAGACAAATGATTAGAAGAAGAAAGAAATCTAAAAAAGAAGAAAGCTTAAAGATAGGGAATTATAAGACGAGAGAGAAATGTGGTTTTATTATTGTTGTTTGTATTTGGATATTAACAAACCTAGTTTTATTTCACTTGGCGTAATTCAAATTTAATCAGAGATGCCCCTTTCTTCTGCTAAAGCAGTACTCTGTCAGCGGGCTTATTTTTATATACAATTCGTTTCTTTCCTCTCAGAAACAGCTTCATTAGCGGATGTGACTCTGTAACCTTAATTGGCATCTGGTCTAGGTGAAGGATTACTTTGAATTTAAAACCATGAAGAATTTGGTTGGTTGGTTGGGTTTTATGGCATATCAACCACTGTGGGTCATTTAATGCCAAATCAAGGTATATATATATATATATATATATATATATATATATATATATATATATATATATATATATATATATATATATATTAAATATACAATACTATTAAACATATAGCTGGCAACATTATTTTTCAAAAACGCATAGCTGGCATCATTATTTTTTTAAAAAAAAACGTATAGCTGGCAACATCATTGTTTCAAAAACGTATAACTGGCAACATTATTTTTCCGAAAACATTATCTGAAGCCTTAAAACCATGAAGAAGTTTTGTTTTGTTTTTTTACAAGAAAACGACCAGTGGAAGATGTCATTAAACTATTTCTCATCTTAGGTCCCTGTTGGCGACACGGAAGGAAATTTGTATACAACAGAAACCCAAGATGATCATAATGACGATAATGATGAAGATGATATTATTATTATTATTATTATTATTATTATTATTATTATACAGAAACGATGGCAAAATAAACCACTTCACGGTCAATACTCTGCCCGTACCAAGCAAGCTGACGTAGTGCAAGGTTAAAAGATGAAACTGAAGTTTTTTTTTTCTTGCTGCACAGGACCAATGCTTGCTAACTAGAAATTATCAAGTACACATACTGAAAAATTGTGTTAGCACAAAATGCAGATTTTGTCATAAATATCCAGAAAAAATTGACCATCTTGTATGAGGTTGCAAGGTATTGGCACCCAGTGTATATATAACCCGACATGACAGACTGGGCCAATATCTACACTGGGAAATCTGTAACTTCTATGGATAGGAAACTGAGAGAAATTGATATGAACACCACCCAGACCCGGTTACGGAGATAGGACCTGTAACAATTTTATGGGACTTTACAATACACACAGACAGCTAATTACCCACACATCGTGATTAGAGACCGCAAACACAAAAATTGCCTCCTTATTGATATGGATGTCCTTCGAGATTGCAATGTATCTTTTCAGATTTTCAAAAAGCTATCAAAATACAAGGACCTTAGTATCGAAACCTCAAAAATGTGGCCCATGAGAACATCAAAAATTCCAGTTGTAGTTGGAGCCCTCGGATTGATTTGAAAAGATTGCAATAGACTCATTGAATGGATTCCTGGTAGCCCATGCCTTAAATAAATACAAAAAAATGTTCGCAGGTGTACAGCCCACACTTTACGAAGGGCTTTATCTATTTAAAATATGCGTTTGTGTTGTTTTTGTTTTTTGTTTTTTTTTGTTTTTTTTTTTTTGTTTTTTTTTTATTGCACAGTGGAAAATGTCATGGTGCCATTTTTGACCTTAGGTCTCTGGGCGGGACCCAGAAAGAAATGAGTACACACCAGAAATAATAATAATGATGATAATAATAATAATAATAATAATAATAATAATAATAATAATAATAACCACCACAATAATGTGATTCTGAAAGTTTGAGTAAGACGATCAAAGAAATTAATTGAAGTACCAGTAATCATTGGGGCATTAGGATGTATAAAAACATTTCGAATTGGGAGTAGCCCGTAAGAAAAAGCTTTCTTGCTCGGAACAGCAAAGATACTTCGAAAAGTTTAAGATACAGTCTGTTGATGAAAGGAAGAAATGATCAGTTTATTGTCTTACATCACGAATGGTAATCGGAAAATAAACTACTTACCAGCAACCAATCTCTTCTACTGTCTTCCATCTACAACCATCAAAAATGTAAATGCAATGTCAATCGTTATATTCTCTCTTCTCGAAACCGTTACATTACTGTCCTTTTCTCAGCCCCCCCGCCCCTTAATAAAGTTTTCTCTTTCACTTCCTGTAACCCCTGCGTCCTAGTGGCATTATCTCGTTCTTTGGGGAGAAACAATTTAATAATAATAATAATAATAATAATAATAATAATAATAATAATAATAACCCTTGGAAATTTCCTAGTAATTCCCAAATAGGAAATTTATATATTTATATCACACTGTTGTAGTCAACTTGCAGAATTGATCATCTGCGAAATACACATGTTTACACGAATAAAGACAAAAGTAAAGTTATTCTTTACCAACGCCTTACGTCCTCTGATGAACTTTCACAAGAAGACAAAACGTGTTCGTAAAAATAGTTGTCCTTTTGTCTTTATTTTATTCTCTTTTTATAGATATACATCCTTGTGCAAATTAATCGAAAAAACACTTTTGTTTCCTTTCACTATACGGTCAGTTTTAGACCTACTGGAGTGATCGATTTCTATTTTTTCTGAGATTAGGTAATTTGTAGTGGTGTGTAGTAATATGATTCTATTTTCGGAGTGTATGATGAAATTTGTTTGATCTTGAAAAATATTGTGTCATCTGTGATCGCATCAGATTTTCATCAAGCTCAGAAACTATTGTCTTGTCTGTCGATTAGTTGTTCTACGGCCATTGTCTGCGATGGACGTTACTACTAGAAAGCGGACGAAAATTGTAACACTACACGATAATACTGTCATGCCTTACCAGTAAGTAAATCAAAATACTATAAACTGGTCGGGAAACTCTCAGGTGTAGTGGATCATGATTCAGTGGAAAAATACGAAAAAATGTAGATAATAACGGAGTTATTCGTTTTGTTTCAATTAATTTACACAAGGGCGTCTATATATATAGTTCCAGTTCACTCTCGTGTGGTCATGTGTGACGTCATGAGATGCGGTGCGATTTTCGCTTCTAGCGTCTTATATGCACGTGTTTATCGTTGCTTAGAAATCATCTATGTAAACATTGACAGACTATCATCACTGTATTGTCCGTATATTGCTTAATATTTTGTAATTGACATTTTTGATAATGGCTTAAGTAAGCCGAAAGAAAAAAAATATGGATCAATATTGTGAATATCTTTCTTCCTTGAACGATAATATTATTAAACTTATCAGACGTTACGAAAAAATTTACATAAATTAGATAACACTTGCAAATGGAACGTGTATGAATATATATATATATATATATATATATATATATATATAACGTCATCCACAGACAGACTGTTTCGCTGTTTCACAGCTCATCAGTGTGGCTAGACATCCGGTTGCCTCTAGCTCGGATCGAAACCCGACTGAATTGGTATATATATATATATATATATATATATATATATATATATATATATATATATATATATATATATATATATATATATATATATATATATATATGTTTATTTATTTATTTATTTATTTTTACCTGAATTTTTACACGTGTTCACATATGAAATATAAGTTAACAGTTTTGACCCTACATCGGATGTTAACTTAAATGATAAAATTATTATAATTACAAATATAAATTTCAGAATAACATGAAATTATCTGTATATGGCTTCAGATAGTGAATTGTGTATGCAAAGCAGGATTTTGTTTTCCTTTTTTATCAGTAGAATATAAGTTTGAATCTTATATAATGAAGCAGAAACAAAATAAAACAAAACAGAAGCTCAAGAAAGTTTCTTTTCGAATAAATGTGCAAAAATAGCAGTCATTTGTTGTCAAAATTATACAAATTGATACACTAATTATTTTATTCACAAATGTATTAAAGTTTGGCTAAATCTTAATCCCGAAAGTAATTTTCACTAAAGCAACTAAAAAACAAGCCAAAAAGAAGAAAATGAAAAACGCAAACATGGAAGATTTGTACCGATATTCACAGAACTTAAAATGATTATTTGATTACTTATTTTAGGCGATTTCCATACAATTCTTGGCACGTAACGCAAATAATAGTTAGTGTTTCATTTAATCAAAAGTTCTTTTTTTAAAACCATCCATCACTTATATTATTGCCAACTAAGATTGTTTTTATATTTTTGTAATCTTTTATCCATTGAAGATGATAAAAAAAAAATTCACTTTTTCATTATTTCATTGTAAACAAAAATATTATCAACTTTTTCTCATTTTTCATTAATTCCACGTCATCTTCATCATCACTACATGGTTGACCGTAGGACTATACGCCGGGGAAAGACAAAAACGAAGAAAAAACAGGCCAAATTTATGCGGAACCGAAAATTTGGCGCATTAATTTCAACTAGATTTAATTTAAATTCTTAATAAATAAATAATAAATGTTGCAAATAATCAAGAATGGTCTCCCCTTGTTTCGCCACTCTCCTCTTTGAGAGAGTTGTTTCTGTTTACTGGGACTGTAAGTGGACACTATACGAGAAATTTGTATTCTCAGTTGAATAAATCTTTCTTAAAGCCTAAACCTGCGTACTTTTGTCATTAAATACATTTGAATCATTTCAAATTTTTGACATTCGATTTAAAGCTTCGAACCTACTTTTGAAAGGTTTCAAAAACTCTCATTTAAGTAACACATAAATCATTTTACTGTTTTACATATATTATGAAATATGTAGCGAAGTAATTGTTTAAAGTAATATGGATAATTCTCAACAAATATATTCCCGAATAGAAATTTATTCATAAATTGCTTTTCGATTTATAATTTCTGTTTCTAAATATACGATAATACATGCCGGAATATTAAAGTTCTACAAATAACTCTTGATATTTACGATCATCAAAATGGCTTGATATAGTAAGAACGGGATATATCTGAACAATAAGATACAGAATATTCCGCTAAAGCTACTGCTAATACTGCTGCTATTTAATAATAATAATAATAATAAAAATAATAATAATAATAATAATAATAATAATAATAATAATAATAATAATAATAATGCATTTCCGTTTTTATTTCTTCATCCTATCACTTCTGCTTCGTTTTTTTTCCTTTCCCCTGGCGTCCAGATGGGAAAGAAAACGATAATCATATGTACGGCAGACTATCCATGGTAGGTCGCTCATAAAACCGGGCACCCACCTCGTTTCTAATCTCGACTCCATATTGGGAACACCGATAGGAAGCTGTCAGCGCGGGGACTCTGCAGTTGGCTCACCATCGGGTAAGGCCATACATTATTGCCAGAGCTTGACAATATGGTGCAATTTACAGACCTACCTCCCAAGATGGAGTTTTAAACTCGGATATTCACTCCCCGACCAAAGCGCAGAAACAAGAAAGTTGAGTTTACGAATCGGCAGGGGTTCCGAGCAAGAACCCTTCAAAATTCGAATTAAGGACTTAAGACGATGTCGTGTAGTGTGGAACAGAATTTCGCTACCTAAATAACAAGAATTTCCAATCAGTGCGCGTTTGAGATTTGATTCAGTGTCTACTCTACACCTTCCCTTCGTTTCTGGTTCCAGGAAGAATATTGGGGTGGGTATGTAGGAATGTGCCTGGTCTTATGTATGTGTGTGTGTGTTTACGTGCTAGAAAGAGAGAAAGAAATGAAAATGTTCTTCCTTTACATACAGCTGTTAGGCTCATCAGCTCTCCGAAAAGACGAGGGCCACGCCTTGTCAGTATGTCTCTCGCTTCCAGGAAACTCGTTTTCTAGAAAAGTAAAAGCTCATCGGTCAAAGAATCTCTTCTGATATTTGGTCGGCAATACTCTTTGTCGCAGTTTCAACAGGGAGAAAAGTATTTCTATGAAAGTACTCCTAGTTTCTTATGCCACAAGGTCATAAGTGTGAAGCCACCAATGAGGATCAAAAGTTTCCTGAACATGATCACCGACAGCAAAATAACTGCCATCTTTAAATATGAATCTCAATTAAATTGTTTCTCGAAATTATTTTAAGCTGCTATTTAAAAATATTGCCTCATATTTATTTGGCAGAAAATGGTTGTTTTTCTAATGTATTAAATCGACTAATCTAGATGTTTTTAGAGTTCTTTTTCCAGCAATAGTTTATTACTTTGGCGTATACATTTCATACCATAACTCTATAAAATATAATTGGGCAAATGATATGCGGGTAGCGTGACTGTTATCAGTGCGGAAAAAAGGCATGAACGAGTCGAGTTCAAATCTCGTCCTAGTATGTTGCGTACGATTCTCACTTGCTTTGTGAAAGGCATTAATCTATGTATTCTCTCCTAACTCTGAATTAAATAGAAGACTAGGATATCTAAGCGTTGGTGTTAACCCATGTAGGAGAAGGAAATCTCTGAAATGCAAACAATGGATAAGTCAAGAGGAAGCGACTTCATTAGATTTTCAAAGAAGTGATAGGAACTTACATATAATTAAAAATAAAAATGAAGAGACATGAGTGAATCCTTCTAGAAGTGATATGAAATTAAAAAAAGGACATCTATAGTATGATATAAAAATTGAAGAATCAGCAATATTATTGGTCCTGATCTGGCGTCTCGGCATCAGTTACTTTCCCTCGTAAGGTTGCCTCCCTGTGCCTATTCTATAAATACTTTCAGGGTAACTGTTCTTTGCTATGGTACCCAGATTTTTTAATTTAAGCGCAGTAGTACAGTAGCTTCGAGATTTCGTCAATTTACATACCCTAACTCTATAAAATATAATAGGGCAAATGATATGCCGGTAGCGTGACTGTTATCAGTGCGGAAAAAAGGCAAATAAATATTCATAACTATAACAATAATGTCACGAAGTACTAACATCTGCAGTCAGTCATGTTTCATTGGAAAGATACAAAAAAGTAAATAACGGAATTATAAAAATATTATATTGGTGCAAAAATAATGACGTAATAATGTCGTTTTTTGACGTTAAAAATTACGTCAAAAAAACGACATTATTACGTCATTATTTTTGCACCAACCTACTAACAATATTTATAGATTTACGTCTATATTTCGTAAAATTTAAGTCATATGTCTTGTAAAAGAATTAGCAATATTGCAAAAAAATAAAAAAAACGTTCATTCCATAAAATATTTTCTTCTGGTTTGTATGTTTATCCACGCTTGTCTTGCTTCCTATTTAGTTACAATGGTGAACGAAAGTTCTTCAACAATGTATACCCATTTTTATATTTAATTTAAAATTGAAAATTGAGACAGATGTGATGTTGTATGTCTCGGGAAAATAGAATGCTACTTTATTTCATTAAAAATATAATATCACATTAAATTATTAAAAAAAAATACTATATGTGTCTTCGTTTTATGGTATCCATACTTTCTACCCAATATCCTTGACAAGAGAAATGCCGACTCGGTCGGAGAAAAAAAAATCAGATAGACTGTAAAAAGCTGATGAAAATATAAGAGGACTAGTTTCAATTTAAAACAACCAACAGATATAGTGAGACATTACTAAGAAAACAAGAAAACTTACAAGGATTTATTATTACTTGATACGCAGATCACACTATGTTGATGGCAGACTCAGAAAGGCAATTGAAACCACTCTTAGAGAAGGAAGTAATGGAAAACAAAAAAGGACTAATTATCATTTGCAAGAAGACGGATTGCATGGTTGTAGGCAAAAGAGGCAGCCGGAAATATGAGTTACACATTGGGAACGTCAAAATCAAGCATTTATAAAAATTGAACAATTTGAGTAATATATAACAGACAACGGAAATATGACTCAGGAATACGAAGGCACAGAAAAATAACGAAAGATGTCTCCTAGAACATAAGAAAAGTATTAATATATAGAAATATTTATAGGAAAGAAGAAATTAGTGCCGAAATACTATGAAATATCTATATGGCTGTGAATGCTGTACAAGCTCTTCACAAACGATGAAGGAACTCCAAGCGAGAGAAATGGGTTTCTAGTGACGAATGCTAAGAATAAATATATATATATTGACAGAACATGTGAGCACCCAGGAAGTTTCAATTTAGCAGGGAAACATATACTTTCAATCAGGACAGCTGTATTATCCAGGATAAAGAAACCTAGATAATTTAACACTCTCTCTAGGAACTGAAGAATTTAAGCCTCACGGGATATATCAAAGGCAAGAGAAGCAAAGACAGGCAAGGAATAACTTAAATAGTTTCTGTTAAATTGAAAAGGAATAAAGAGAAAAAGCAATGGTAAACGGAAAAAAGTTACTCAGAATAACAAAATACAGAAAGTTGTGGAGAACCATGATCGCCAACGTTCTGAAAATATTTGGTACCTAAAAGAAGAAGAAAGCAATAAACAAAGAATTTGTAAAATCTACGATGCCACTGAATGCATGAAACTCTTGTGAAAGCATTTACTACCGTGAGAAAGGGGGTATAAACAGAACGTCTCTTGTATCACGCTATCTAAAAAGTGTTCGCGCCACGCCTCTTTGACTTTAATATCATCTAATCTTTACTAGATCTTGCTATCTGATCATTATCCTGCTATATTGGAATTTTTAATAAAATATCTAGACATGTCTGAAGTGTATACCTATCATTACACCGCGTCCGCTCTTTTTATCTCTATCATAGCGGATAGGTTTCCACCATTTTTGTTCCAGTTATTTACATGTTTAATGTGTGTACGGAAGTTTGTACGCAACATACATGAAAATAACAAGCCTAGATATAATTTATATCCAGGAATTATGCAGTTGCGTAATCAAAAGAAGAATAAAATGATGGATAAAAAATATCTAAATAATAATAATAATAATAATAATAATAAAGGAAGACAACAAATTCAAAAGTGAATTTCAAGTGGAGGAAGAAGAACAAGTAAAGCATACTCTACCTATTGCAGCGTCAAAGAACCTAAGACCCAAATAGAGAAACGAAGGGAAGATAAACCTCTTTACAGTCAATACTCTACCCGTGTTAAACAAGCTGATGTAGACAAACCCCGTATCCATCAGTAGTTACGTAGTGTAGGGTTAAAAACTGCAACCGAATGTTTTATTTTTACTGCACAGGACTAAATCTTGCTAATTAGAAATTATCATGCAAATATATTGAAAATTTAGATTCTGTGACGAATATCCAAAAACAGTTGACCATCTTGTATCAAGTTGCTCGGTATTAGCATCTACCGAATACAAACTTGGAATGGCAGGGTGGGCCAATATATGCATTGGAAACGCGTCAACTTTTACGGGAAATAAATTGCAAAGAATTGGTATGAACACCACCCAGAACAGGTTACAGGCTTATGACCTGTAAAAATTTGATGGGAATTTTCAATACACACTGACAGAACAATCATAGTTAATCACCCAGATAATTACTGATAAATTAATAATATTAAAAAAAAATTATTCCAGATATAAATACAAGCGCAGAAACAATAGGTAACCATTGTAGACAGGCTCAGAATTTGATACACGCATTTCGTCTAACAAGTAACAGCAAATAGAACCTCTTACATAGACACTATGAGACATATTGAAAAGAACGCTAGAATTTAGATACGCACACACACATACATATATATACGCATATATACATATATATATATATATATATATATATATATATATATATATATATGCCACAAAATGAACATGTCACACCTTTCTAACCTATGAAAACAAAAACTACCTTGATTTAAAACTATCAAAAAATCACCACGCTTCTCTCATTCGCTCGCCCCAAATCCTGGTGACACTAATATAAAATAGTGAAACATCAAATTTATGAAGCTTTTCCAACTTCTTTCTTATTATATCATATATATATATATATATATATATATATATATATATATATATATATATATATATATATATATATATATGTGTGTGTGTGTGTGTGTGTGTATGCATGTGTGTGTATGCATGTGTTTGTTTCATTAAATAATATAGACATATTATGTCTAACTATTTTTATACTGATGCTTTCCAGTTGTCTAATCAGCTTTTTGGCGTTAACATCAAATTCATCAAGGAAGGCGCCATATTTATTTTAACCCATATACATTCGATTTTTCTAAGATCATCTTAACGGCTGAATTACAAAGACAAACTTATTGTAACGGCGATAAAATCTGCTTCTCGTTGTGATGGCAATTATTAAAAATACAAGCGAACGCGGTCTGTTATCGTTCTTCTAAAATTTTAAATTTTATCCATTGTATTCATGGAATCTTTTACAAAGCAAGCGTTTCAATATAAGGAAACTGACCGGAAATTGAATGAAATGGAAAATAGTCATTTTTAATATGTTTAATATATTCATTATAAATTTTATTAAGTGTTGGTTAGCTGATTTTGATATATATATATATATATATATATATATATATATATATATATATATATATATATATATATATATAATATATATATATATATTTGTATGTGTGTGTGCCTGAGAGTGTTTGTGTGTGTATGTGGGTGTGAATTCGAAGGGCGTATCTCTTTTAATTAAAGTAGATGAGCGAAAATCCGTTAAAGAAATGTGATCGGCAAAATTGAAGCAAAAATTTCTTCCCACAATCTTGATTAATGTAATCTACTGGAGACAAGTGTATGCGATTGGCTGATATTTTCCCGGGGAAACAGCAACGAGGTCTTTTCTTATAACATGAATATCCATGTGTAGAATTAAATGTGCGTTTATGCGCATGCCCATTTGCAAATTTTTTTTTTTTTTTTAATGAATTTAAGATAAAGTAACAACAAAATCAGGAGAAATAAGAAAAAAGTTATGTAAGTACGAATTCTATTGCCGTTTTTTTTGTTTTTTTGTTTTTAAAAAAATGAGATATTTCAGAAAAGATTAATGTTACACAGAAAGGGGAAACCTTCCAACATGATGAATCGCACTGCTGTTATAGTTTAAAGTCATTGATATGAAAACCAATTGTGACCATTTTTGAAACTTCAAGATCATGAAACCTGTGATTTACTTTAATCTGAATTGCATGCACAGTAGGGCCAAGATCACAGAACTAGATTTCTCGCTGAAATCGCTATCACATAAATAGAAACTTCCTCGTTGTTTATATATATATATATATATATATATATATATATATATATATATATATATATATATATATATATGTGTATGTATATATATATACAAGTTGGTGTAGACGGAATAATTTCCAATAACCAAAAATACTATTCTTAAAAGCGTGCTCAATACAGAGTAGAGCAAATATTATATAATTGTTGTCATTTAATTATTTAGTTGTTCTACACCATAATTTGATAAGACACCATAAATGTTGAAACAAAATGGCTATTTTGAATATATATATATATATATATATATATATATATATATATTTTCATTTTTTGATATAATATCCTAAAATATATTGTATATATATATATATATTTGCCTATATGAAAAACTACACATTATTAAGTTTCTAAATAATAAAAATCTCTTAAACAATAGACATGAGTTAACGGTTTTTTTCCGACATCATCAAATTTTTGCATTGAATAATTAGCATAAAAACAAACAATAAAATAATTTTTAAAATCCATAGTCCTAATAAATAGTTTAAATACCCTACAAAAAAAGATAACCCCTTATGAAGTCATCAAAAAATAAATGTTACGGCAGTTTTTTATATACACAAAACCCTTTCAGAAAAAAATAAAATAAAAAAAATAAATAAATCTCCATAGACACGTAAACCAGACTAGGCGAAATCATCTTCCGTTTTAAATTTAGACAACCCAACCTTACCCTGACTTGACATCTATGAATATAACTTTATACTGATACAAATTATTAACACCCTACAACCCTTTTTATTTAAACAATCGCTCTAGCCGTTAACATGGAAATTTTGATTTCAATTATGAATATGCTATTAAAACACGTAAATTTCAGAAATAATTTATTCAAAAAAAATTTCGCTTGAAGATAGAACAGAGCTTACTTTAATTTAATTTAATTCAAATAATTATATTGAAGTTTTCGGCTATTGTTTTGAAACATGAGAACTCTTATGTAGCGTGTTGGAATCATATTTTTAAATAAATAATTATATTTATGCTCTACTTTTGTATCGAGCACTATTTTTAAAAAATAATAACAAAAATACTAAAGAAACTTTGATTATTTACCTAACGAGTTCTTTCCTATATATTTTCACACACACACACACACACACACATATATATATATTATAAATCATTTGATTTAAAATATGTTTTCCGCTACACATTTCTAACCATGTTTCAAAAATGGAAGCTGAAAGCTCCGAATTTAATTTTGTAATTAAATTAAAGACATTAGTTCCATTTCATTCTCAAGCGAATTTTTCTTCGCTTGAGGATGAAATGGAACTAATATATATATATATATCGGCCTGAATTTTCAAAAAATGCCGGCAGAAAAGGAAACTCCATAATCTAGGTGAAACCGTCATTAGATCTGACTGATAATCCGATTAGTGCTTTTGAACACATATCTTCCCGATTCTAGTAAACGGGAAGACATGTTTTATACAAGATATGTGTTTATACAAGATATATATTCCTCTATTATAATTTTATCATGTAAACAAAACCATTTTACTCACTACAAAAATGCAACTTGGTTTCAGTGCATTTCAACATCACTTCGACGGCTGAGAATCGAAAATGGTTATGAAAACCCTGCTTGTAGGCAAGCCGTGTGTGAAACGTCACTTCCTTTTTTCCATTTGTTTGAGAAAAATATATTTTTTTTTGTTTTTTCGTTTCGGTTCCTTATTTCTTTTATCTTGCTGCCGTGCTGAATTTTTATACTGGTCCAAAAATGGAGAATTGCTGCCATATCTTTGCTGGTGCGTTCCAGTTCTCGCTATTAAGCCTTGACAGAGCTCAAAAGTGATTGCGCGACCTTGTGGCCGATTAATTATATTACTTACTGCAACCCATCGTCCATAGACAAGAATTTGCAAGCCACTCTGTAGTCGTTCTCTATTACTAATGCAAATGTTCAAACGGGCGATATTCGTTAGTTCATCTAGTAAAGACATTCACACTTATTCCCTGCCAAGTGACATACACAGAGTTGAATCATCCTCATTCCGTTCGTATTTATTTGTAAGGAAATAATTTCATTCAAGCAGCTTACGTTGGGTAACAGAATTTTGAGCGGACGCTGCCCCGAACACTACAATGTTTAACTTTTCATGTCTAGGATCAACTAATATCTATCCCACATATCCTTATAATATGCACTTTTTGGATCATCTCTCCCTACCTTATGCTCTTACAAAAAATTTCACATAGTATCCCTCTACCTTGAGTGTCTTTTGAGCCTTGCATTCGGTGAACTTAATTAAAAACCCGTTCTTTCTTAATGATGACAGAAATCATCGGAACTTTAATAAGAAAAAAGAGCAAATGTGGATAGTTTCTTGAAATCTTCAAATCCAACTTGCAGAAAGCAATCCTACAAGAAAAACATTTTTTAGTTTTTTTGTTTTTTTATGGGATTCTACACACACACAGACACACACACACAATTATATATATATATATATATATATATATATATATGTGTGTGTGTGTGTATGTATGTATGTGTGTGTGTGTGTCATTATTTTTGCACCAACCTAATATATATATGTATGTATGTATGGGGAAAATGTATGACAAAGTTTGGATAATTATCTTGTGACGCGTTTCGCCCTTTAGGACATCATCGGTCTAAATTTGGTATGTTTGCGCGACTACATGCGAACGAGGGATGTTAAAAGTTTGATGGAGACAGAAAGAAGAAGAAAAAGAATCTAAATGAAATCGGATATATAAAAAAAAAATAAAATCCCAGCATCCCTCGTTCATGCACTTGTGTAGCTGCTCCAACATAACAAATTTAGTCCGATGATGTGCTAAAGAACGTAACGCGTCACAAGAAAATATTTCCCAATACTTTTCTTCATATATAAAAATATCTAACGTTATTTCACACTTGCACACTTCTACCTACACACAAACACGCAGACATATATATTATATATATATATATATATATATATATATATATATATATATATATATATATATATATATGTGTGTGTGTGTGTGTGTGTGTGTGTGTACTAGATGTAACAGCAAAATTGCCCAAAAAGGTTTTGCAGCATAATTGTCCACAAAATGTTTAATATCTAAAAAACACCAATTTTGATTTTTTTCCAATCTTTCAGATAAGACGTTTATCGCTCCTTACGCCATTTGTCATAAGAGTCACTCAAAAAGCATTTGAGTTATTCAGCTAAAAATAGAACAAGCTAAAATCGTTTTGTGTCAGCCCTATTGTCTTTTTAGCTGAGCCTTCAGTAATGGTACCAACATTAATACTCTAGCTTCCATCTTCAAAGTTTATTAAAGAACCATCAACAGAACGGTGAATAAGTTTTTAAAAGAGGAAACAATAGAAAGGAAAACTGGTTCAGGAGGTCACAACAGGAAGATCCAACTCAGTCCATATGATGTTTGGCACGTGAGAGACGAGCTTTGCCTATGACAGTCCAAGGAAAAGGAAAAAAAAATCTTGAAAACGAAATCGTGCATGAAAAATGTGAGGCACATTGTTACTCCAAGATAGAAAGTTAGAAGGTTAGAGAGGGCGAAGATCATCTAGAATAAGGTGGAAAATGATCCTGGAAGTATAAATATATATATATATATATATATATATATATATATATATATATATATATATATATATATATATAAACCTTATTGCAATCCTTCATCAGCTTCCGTTCTTTAGCTATGATTAATTACTGAAGAACATATCATTTTCGTTTATGATCGCTTTCATCACGATGTTCTCTTGAGCTTGAAGAGTAATTATACATTCTTATTGCTCAAAGTACAGTCCAATAGTGTTATAAAACCATCGGAGAATTCCAGTAAACTATCATTAATCATTTCTAAGATACAACGGTTCAAATCATATTCTAACTGTTGGACAATTTTGCTGCTACAGGATTTAGACAAGTTTACACTCGGTATATATATATATATATATATATATATATATATATACAAACACATATCCCTGAATATGCGTATTCGTATATGTAATTGTTTTGAAATTGTATATTAAATCTTGTACTCAAAACATTTGGACAAGTTTACACTCGGTATATATATATATATATATATATATATATATATATATATGTGTGTGTGTGTGTGTGTGTGTGTGTGTGTGTGTGTGTGTGTGTGTGTGTGTGTACAAACACATATCCCTGAATATGCGTATTCGTATATGTAATTGGTTTGAAATTGTATATTTAATCTTGTACTCAAAACATTAATTAACAATATATCTTTCAATGTGATAAGCTGTTTTCTACCATCTAATCAGTGGGGTGGGAAAACGTTATTTAAATCAATACGCAATTTCAAGATGTCCGTCGTCGTTGTCTCTCGTACATAAATACTGAGAAAAGCCAAACAAAGATGAGGGCGACCTCAGTGAATGTATCTTATCAGAGATTTATGACAAATTTATGATCTGCCTAAACGCATTTATTTTTCTCGGTTCATCATGATATTTTCAGTAATGACTAAGAGAAAGAAAATGAGAGAAATAAAAATAGGTAAGAAAAAAAATTAATAGAATTAGAGAGAAAGAGTGAAGAAACGGAAAGGAAATGGGAGAGTTTTATACTTAAGGAGAAGAAGACAAAGTGAAGAGAGAAAAATGATGGAAGAACCCAGTGTGAGATAGAAAGAAAGAAAGAAAGAAAGAAAGAAAGAAAAAGAAAGAAAGAAAGAAAGCGGATAAAGAAACCGTTAGAGAAAAGGTTAAGATTAAAAGTGAATGAAATATAAGAGAACGGCAGAGAAAATAGATAATGCAGAAAAAGAAAAAACGATAAAAAATAGAGGTGAATAATTGTGAAAGAAAGAATAAAAAGAAGGAAAGAAAGAAAGAAAGAAAGAAAGAAAAAGAAGAAAGAAAGAAATAAAGAAAGAACACAAATAGAAAGAGACAATGAACAAGCAAAGATAGATATACAGTTGTTCTTTTCTGTGCTGTGTCACTTCAGGACGTAGGCGATAATGACTCTCCACAAATTCCTAACCTTTATAGCTCTATGCAGTAGTTGACCTTTTAATATTGCCCCGAGTCCATAGAAATACTAAAAAAAACAATTAGTTAGCGAAAGAAAGAAAGAAGGGGTCATCAAAGAAACTAACCAGAATAAAAAGCCTCTCAGAGAAATAAAGCAAGGAAAGAGGTAAGCAAGCAAGAAAGAAAAATGGTAATTTAAATCACGCACAGATGCACGCATAACACACGCGCGAACACACACACACACGCATGTACGCATACACACACACACAGATATATACGGGAAAAGAGAAAGCGAGATCATAAAAAAGAGAAATTTGCATGAAAAAGGAGAATGAAAGGGATAACAATGAAAGAAAGGAAGAAAAAAAATGATAAATTAAAATACGCACACACACGCATACACACACGAAAACACATATACACAGAAACACATACGTGTATATATATATATATATATATATATATATATATATATATATATATATATATATATATATATATATACACACAGTGATAGAGAAATGAGAAATCATAAAAAAAGTGAAATTTGCATGAAAAGGGAAACAGAATGAAGGAGGTAAGAAAGAAAGAAAGAAAGAAAGAAAGAAAGAAAGAAAGAAAGAAAGAAAGAACAGCAAAGAAGAAAACAATAAATATATGAATACAATACACAAAGTTTTAAGACCAGTGAAATATAATGTCGTCATCAAAGATAATAATGAAAGGACAATAAGATAATAGAACACAGAGATAAATTTAACAGTTTCGAACTCAATAAACTGTCATGTATACATGATATAAACTTTACAGATTTATAAACATCGAACGAACCGTCAGCGTAGCTGAGTTGATAAAGGCGGTGGGTACAATGAAAAGAACATTATTAGGTACAATTAGGGGTAGGGAATTAAAAAAAAATTGCTATAGATTTTACGAATTTATTAAGTTTAGACTTCTCTATTACAAAGTCAAACACAGAAAGAAAACTGCAGAAATTCCTAGAAAAAGTAGCATAGGAAAACGGGAAGAATGGACTAGCCACTGACTATTTATGCTGAGGACATAACTATTTATCTTAATAGTAAATTTGATAGGTCAAACAAAAACTGGTAGCTCTTCCTGAAAATGAACACGTATCAGTTGTTAACTGGAGCAAGAAATGACTTGTAATCTGTAAACTGCTCTCTCTTAATCATGATAAAAAACATTTTTAATTTCCATCGGCATGGCTGATGATAAACTCCAGGTGAACATCCTTGGCCTCACGTTTTCTTTTGACATTAAGAGGTGTGATTATACTGAATCGATTGATAAATTTACTGCTAGGTAAGTTGGTTTGCTGTGTCGTGCCAGATAATCTGCCTTGCACATTAATAAATCTAACAATTGTCCCTGCATTGACTATTGCTGTCATGTCTGGTCTGGCGATCTGGCTATATAACTCGTGATACTCGATAAAATCCAAAGAAGGATCTGTAATATTATCAATCCTGACATGACATCTCCAATTCAATCATTTCTCATCGCCGGAAAGTGACTTTCTTATTTGTTTTTTTTTTTATAAATATTTGCATGGCAATTGTTCTAATGAATTATCCTCCTTGGAATCTCAACCGCTTGAATATAAGCGTACAACGAGACAGTCAACAAGGTCTCATCGTTTTACTGTTGAAGTACACAATCTATTTCATATCTGAGGATGTCTGTAGGAACAGACGAAAGCTTGTAAAATAAAAAGACCTAATGCAACTGAAATTTGTAAAACAGGATCTTTTCATTCATAAACAGGTTCGAGGGTTTTTGATTATTATTTGAATTGTTCGCGAAGATGGATTTCTCCCCATTTAAATATATATATATATATATATATATATATATATATATATATATATATATATATATATATATGAAGATTTGATTCGGAGATGTGTATGGATATATACAAATTTAAGTATATAACGGATGCGATTAATAAATTTTCGTGTAAATTACGCAAAAATGAAAATAATATCGACATCTCATTTTAACAGTCATATTTACCAATGTTACACAAAAATATCTTGAAATACTAAAAAGTACATTTATTCTATAAAAACGCCATTGGATTCAGCCACAGCCATCCGGTAGCTTCACAATCTCCTGCAACTGGACGTTTTCCTTGTTTAAATTGGTGAAAGCGGCAATAGTCCTTGTCTTCAGTTTCTCTTTACTGTCACAAAGATTTTTGCTGGTCTCTCGCTCAACTGCGCACCCACATATAATATTCAAGGGAATTGCAATCTGTAGAGTTATGTGGCCAGATGTAAGGGGTGATCTGGTCGCAGAAATTGTCTGAAATGCCATAAATATATTCTCCTGTTTGTCTGGCATGGTTCAGAGTCCTGTTGCCAGACATAGTTTCTTCCAACAGCCACCCTCTTGACTCAGGGTAGCACTACCTCCTCAAGGCAATTAATGTAGGCCTCTGTGTCGAATTTGAGGCCCTGTGCAATGTTAAATGGAGGCATAACGTCGTCATTGCTAGTGATCACTTCAGACACCTTCGTAATCACCATAAGTCTCACCAAATCCTTCCGAATCCTTTTTACTGCCCACATAGTGACACCAAAACAATCTGAAATGCACGTATTAGAGGTTCTGGTGCAAATGCCAAGCAGTATAACATGCAAATTTCTGACATGGTGAATTGCGTCATCGTGCACCTTTTCGCATAGACGGTGACCCTAATATACTCTACAGTCGATAAAATAAAAAAACAACGTGCATGCCCGCAAATTAAAAATATAAAATGGCGATGATTTAACCACCGCACTCAGTATTAAGAAAACTGAAAATATCGTTAAAAATACATCATTGTTGAACTGCTATTTAATAGCGGTCCTTCTAGACAGAAGAGAATGCCGGACGTCTTTTTCACAGATAAAGAAAAAACTTCATACCAATAAAAATGTGGTTGGTGAGAAGGTTGCTGAGAATACCATGGAGAGGGCATATGAGAAACAAGTAAGTTTTCAGGAGAACAGAAACAATTAGGACACTTATACAAAAATAAATCAAACAGAAAACGAAAGTTGGCATTTCTGTTACACATAATAAGGATAGAAAGTTTGAAGAATTGGATACTCACAAGACATACTGAAATCAAGTGAGACAGGTAGAAACTACCTAACGAGCTTTTGTATATGGGAGACAGAACAGGGACTGTGAGGGATAGTAAAAAAAAAACAAATATTTCTTAGTTACCAAGGAGAGGATGTTGAGAGGCGGCATGATCACCCCCCTATCCGTAGGGAAGAGGACACATAAAGAAGAATGCAAATTAACAATTAATAAGGGCAAAGCGCTCAGATATAATCCTGTTAAATTTGCTCGTTTTCGTTCAACAAAAAATGCCTTAGATACATGTTTTTGTACAGGAAATAGCGTGAGAAGACATTTTATGAAAATTAGATGCTTAGCAAATACAGACTCAGCGCAAGGTGACGCAAATTCAGTGGTCAGTTTTATTCTCACGGTAACAATTTACTCACACATATATCCATCAGTATTTGAGCATATTGTCACAATGTAGCCGATTTCATACAGATGTTCTCATTGTCTTTTTACAGATTTTGAGTACACACACAAGAACTTCCTTCCTAAACAAAACACACAAATCAAAAACCGAGATTTGTCGTGTGCGAACGATTGACTACATTTTAAGCTGGCCAATGAAATGACCGGGATAGTTTCATCATTGTTAACAGCAAGAGCAAGGAGGGAGGCGATATTACGTGAGGCGGGAGACTAATGTAATATTTAATGCAACGCACAGAACTGGAGTCTCACGGCGCTTTCTCATGTTTTCGCCGTAGGATCGGAAGCTTTAAACGGAAGTCTGTGCCAGAATTGCGCTCGGCGCCATGCTACTTCCGTTCACGTGACCGGCGATACCTCAGCAGGTATCCCATTTCGAACAGCTTGCTGGTGCGTCTCGCTTCCGAGATCAACGAATGGTCGTTCATTTTTAACACTCGTCCTACTCTGATTCTTTCTAGATATAATAACGTCTATCTTTGCATCTGTATAATCCGATAATCCATACTAAATAAAATCCAAGGAAACGTGCTGAAAAAATAGGATGGCGAAAAAGGCGAGGTTTTTCCTTAAAGTGTACATTGATTGGTAGATTTCATTAATTCAAATTTTATTTTATTTTTTATTTCAGGAGTTGTATTCGTTGAGATGTATGTTTTTTTTTTCTTTAATTGCATATTCATTTATTTTTTTATTTGAAAAAAAGATTGAAAACATTCTTAAATTTGTAAGCCGACATTCTGTGATTAATTAGTATTTTTTCATTTTTGACTTCAAATTTGGCGCGTTAAAGGAAGCATGAAATTAAACAACTGGATGCAGTTACTTCCCCATATGCCATTTGTTTTGTACAAGAATTACTTCGTATCCAAAATTTATTTTGAAATATAAATAATGAAATTAACCCTATAAAGTCAGTCCGAAATTTCCTTTAATTGAAATCTTTATTTATTAACACGTGCTGTTAAAATATAACAGTAATTTTTGCACTAGCGTTGTGCTTGTGAAAGAAAACATAATTTTAAAAAATGCATAAAATAAAAAAAATGATATAATTATATTTTTCTTGTCCTGATCAATATTTAAAGGCGCCAAATCAAACTAAAAATGAAGGATTACTGATATATTTCGCCTACAGCTGTCCTATCCTTATTTCCAGCAATTTAAAAAGGTGCCATATTTCACTACGACAACTCAAGACAACATGTTGCAAAACAGACTTTGCAGAAGCTTAAAGTGTTAAAATGGGAAACCCTCCAGACCCCATCGTATTCTTCTGACTTGGATCATTCGAATTTTCATTTATTTCGGTCTCTACAGAACAATTTAATTGAAAAAAAATTGACTCTGTACATCAATCAAAAATGAACTCGCAAATTTTTCCAAAAAAAAATAAAAAATTTCTATGAAAATTTCTTCAATAAGCATGGAGAACGATAGGAGTGAGTTTTTAGAATCAATATAAATTATGTACTTGACAAATAAATGTTTTTTGTTGGTATTCAAAATTTTGTTTTTAATTTTCTAATCGGGCACGAATTTTATCAATATATAAGATAAGGAAACTGAACATAGAATAAATTCAGCTAATGCTGTTTTTGTTCAACACAGCAAGTTCCTCCAAAACCCAAATATTAAGCTAAAACTTCGAGTCATGATCTTAAATAGCCTTGTCAGGTCGAAATGTTATTCCACTGAACTCATTCGAAAATAGCTAAAACTGTATACAACCGCGTTCTGTGAAAGTTAATACTGAAATTTGTTTTAACCATTTGAGCTCTCAGTTCCTGAACAATTTTAGCCTTCGGCTTGAGCTCCAGAATCAAAATTCGCAAATAATTAATATGTATTGTTTCGCGGTAGATATAAAAGCAGTTACGAGTGTTTACTGACCGTTCAACCGATGGCTGGGCATTAACTCTTATTTCTCTACCACCGGTAAAGCCGTGGTTAGGGCTCAAAGGGTTAAGAAAACAAATTATAAATTTCAACCGACAGTATTACTATTTAATCGGTCAATGAACATCGAATGTTTCTTATAAGGAAATCAACTAATATTACCGTTACCAAAATGAAAAAAAGAAGATGACAACTGTTTCTTTATCTTGTTCGTAAATTACACATGAAAAGAATTAAAATAAATGAAACCAATTTTAATATATACCTTTATTTAAGCATCTATTATTTTAAATTGTTTATCGACAGAGCTACTCACAATTTAAACGCTTCTTTAAGATAAGATCATTTAGTTTAAATGTGATGCATTCTGCGATGTCACCAAAAGTGTCTGCCGGTCCTGGGTATGAGGATAAACTCCAACCGGCGGCAAGGCCTCTGATCAGATGATTTTCAGAAATTTATAATCACATCTTAATTGTTGCTATTTTCTGGTTCAGCCTGATCCTGGGCGGTAGCACCTGTTAGGTTCCTAACTATGGGCAAAAAGTTAATCCCCAAACTGAGATCAAAACACGATGAAAGTGTAAAAATAGAACTTAATGAGCGCAATATATGTTTTTAAATTGTTGCCAGCCATGAATTTTTGAAGAAAAAAATTATTGGCAGCAATACATTTTTGAAAAGAAATATTACCAGCAATAAAAAATCATGTCGGCATTAAATAACCCATTGAGGTTTTGATATGCTGTAAACCAAACCAAACCAAAAGTGTGTTTCATAAATAGAAAATGTACAGGTCACGACGGAGTTGAATATGATGGCAATCTGAAAAAAGTCTCTCTCTCTCTCTGTCTCTCTGTCTCTTTCTCTCTCACACACACACACTATATCTCTCAAACACATTAACGTTCACATACACTCTATTTCTCTCTCTCACACACACACATATACACGTACGCGCGTGCACACGAATTGCGCCAATGCAATGACAAACAAATTATATTAAAATAAAGCTATTCAAATAAAAAATATTAGGTTGGTGCAAAAATAATTTCGTTTTCTCACATAGTAACATATGTTTGAAAACGTAATTATTTTTGCACCAACCTAATAGTTCATATCCAAAGAAATTTATAGACACTTATTTAATAAAACCACCCCAGCTTTCAGGATGGTCTTGACACTACCTCGGAAATAAATGTTTCTTTTAAAAAAAATATGGTTTTTCTTTCATTTTAGCCATTATGACCATCGTGACGGCCTTTAGTCTGTGGTAGTGTGAGCTAACTTATTGGTTTTCTCGACGACCACCCTACCAGACATAGCAGGTCAGGTTTTTTTTTTCCAATCTGGGTGACATGATCTGGAATATTTATAATATCCACACCTGGGTAATTTGGGTCATGTTTGGGGGAAGATAGCTGCGCTGAGATGCACAAAGCCAATATATTAATTCAGAGTTCGGTCCCCACGTCTACTACCTGTCGATGTAGCATTGGACCTGATGCCCCGTTGGAAGAAATGAGGCTGTGTGATATGGGCCTCATTGCTAAGGATCCACAGGAAAATCCCAAACGATGTGAATTTTGTGTGCATTTACGTGGTGTTCGCGCAAAGCAACCAATCGTCTTTTTTTCTTCTGATTACCTAGCCATTTATAACAATCGGTTATCTTCGAATCGCTGTGGTTTGGTGGTAGTGCCATGAACAGAGTGTAAAATTTCATTTTGGCCTCCGACTCGAACAACCTACAAAAATTTTTTGATATGTTTCAAGGAAATATGACTTCAAATTTGGCTCAAGCCGCATGATATTACTTTTCGGTCATCTCCCAATTTTGATCTGATATTCATATATATATATATATATATATATATATATATATATATATATATATATATATATATATATATATACTTGACTCTCTCGTCGAATTCAACGTATGAGGGTCAAGCCGATCAGTTCCTAGGAAACCGACAGCCCGACAACAGCAGGTGAAGGTTTCGTGCAGGACCATCCACACTTTTTGAAGGGCCGAATACAGAAACCTGAGGAACTACGTGCCACAATGTCCCCGAATGACCTATATATATATATATATATATATATATATATACACAAGTATATGATTGGTGTATACAGAATAAATTCTAATAACCAACAATTACTATTCTTAAAAGAGTGTTCAATACAGAGTAGAACGGATATAATTATTTATTTAAAAATTATAACATAAATATGTTATAAAATCAATGCAAAAATAGCCATTTTGTTTCAACACAACGGAGATGTTGAAACAAGATGGTTATTTTTGTAGTGATTTTATATCATATTTATGTTATAATTTTTAAATAAATAATTATATATATATATATATATATATATATGTATATATAAGGGCATTTAAGCGTCAGTGAATATAACAAATCCGGCTGTAAATCGAACTAGGCTCTACGATTTCAAACTCCTCCCCAGTATATTGTACAAGAGTAGAGTTTTATCCCTTGTTTTCTTATTACGATTGTGTTTCCAGATCCTTGTAATGTCTACTTGAACTCTATACTTCTAACGTCTTCACCGAAACGCTAATATTTTACACAATATTTTTTCAACAGTGATCGATAGTTTCGCCTACCATCCGGCTTACACTCCTCCCAAGTTTTTTTTTTTTTTTTTTTCAAAGGTGTAGATGTGTATTCCGTTTTTCCTATTTAGCATTTGTCTTCCGGTTCCTCTATACTCCATACAGCACTATTCTTCTAACGGCTCTGACAAAAATCTGAACTTTTGTTTACTCTTTGTTTATTTATTTTTTTTTAATCGGAGTAGATAAGTTTGCCTATCACCGGCTTTTCACTACTCCCCGTCATTTGAACATGAATAGAGTTTTATCCGCTGTTTAGGATTGGGAATTCTAAATCTTTTCTTTAACTTTCCCTTCAGGTGGCACCTTGCAACTTGGTGGCATTGTCACTTTGCTGTAACGCTCTAACTCGAGAGGCTCTTGAACACAGTGTGAACATCATTGTTAAAAAGTTGCTACCCAATCAACCGCCCCCGAATATACACACTAGTTTATATAATTATGTTCTATTTTAATTGGTCTGATGAGAATATATCTTGTGTTCACACACACACACACACATATATATATATATATATATATATAATACGCTTTGCAAAAACTGTAAAATAATATAAATCTACGAAATAAACGTGTAAAGAGTATTGTAAGCTTTGATGGGAAATAGTCGTCTATTTTAGAAAGGGAGTTTTTATATGTGTTTTTTGTACCCCCATTAACAAAGAACGTCATCAAAAAGTGCTTTACAACTGTTTATTTGCCGCCCCTTGAGCGATTTTCATTTACTATTTATTCTCGTATTCCGTTTATCCTATTATTCACTCATTCATTCATTCTCACTTCATCATTCATAAACAGGGCAATTGGAAAGTACTCCAAGAGGCAATGAATTTGCCATTTGCGAAGCTGCTGTCCCATAATTCCACATTGAAAGATACGTACCGACACAATTCTTCAGTGGCCAAGGCGTCGTAAAGCCGTGGATTTTACGACAGTCGCCCAAAGTTAAGCAGTCGAAATGGTTCAAAAATTGTTCCTACATTGTAACTTGACGTTGTTCCGTCGACAGAGAAAGGCAAAAAGGGAAGATATAAAGAATAATGACATCTGGGTGTGAGAAGGAGGGCGAAAGAAAAGGAGGAATATTTTTAAAGGGCTACAATGATGTCCGGTAAAAGTTTAGTACGCATATAATCATGCGAGTAGTTTGTATGCGGGAATGAGTAATATACGGTAAGAAGCGTTGCGAATAAAAAAAAAGATAAAATGCTGTAAAATAAACTGTGTAAAAAGTGGAATATTCGACAGTCCATCATAAAATCTGTTTTATGAGTTTGGGCGTTTTTGGCTTATCCGACGGCAAGTCACTTACACGTTAGTTCAGGAACGAATGTACGTGTGTAGATATTTCTCAAATGTTTAAAGGAATGCCTCTCCGTATTGCTGGAGTGTGTAGATTGTTTATTGCTTGCAAATGTAGAAAAATAAGGGTTTCAGTTTCTTGAAGAACAAGTCTTTGCTCGTAAGTTTGAAGAGTATAATGTGAATGCAAAGACCCGTATCGATGCGTTAAATTAAACACCTTCTAATAAAGGGAATTCATGAATTTACATGCGAATATACAGATACAGACATACTACGGCCAGCTTCGGACCAATATTTAATACTATTATATCTATCTATCTATCTATCTCTCTCACCCCTCTCTCTCTCTCTCTCTCTCTCTCTATATATATATATATATATATATATATATATATATATATATATATATATATATATGAAATAAGGAGATATATAATTTTATATACCAGGAACAATATTGTGACGCGTTTCGATCTTTTGGACTTCATCAGTCTAAATTTGTTATATTGATGTGACTACTCCTGCGCACGAAAGAGGAATACTGGAAATTTAAAATTATATATATTATCTCTTTTATTATTACTTTAAACGCAATTTTTTGTAAATATCTGTATTTGAGTAGAGAGAAGCTTAGTTCTTTTTTTTCAGCTACTGAACTTAGCACACGCGAAAATTTCCCCACCAGGAATCGAACCTGTTTCCACCTTAGCAGAAAAAACTACTTTTTTATATTAATCTTTCACCATTGCGCAGACCGGTAGAGTAAGTGTACACCGTTAATTAAAAACAGAACGTCTACTTAAATACGATATCCCAAAATAACTTATAAAGTAATAAAAATATGTCGTTTTAAAAAAAATAAAATCCATGATATATATATATATATATATATATATATATATATATATATATATATATATATATATATATATATATATATATATATATATATTATTATTATTATTATTATTATTATTAAATTAGTCGTAATAAGGCTAATTACTTATCGAAGGCCAACTCAGAATTTCTTAATTTTTCAAACACTCTTTATGTCTCTCGACAAGGCATAATCTCAGTAGAGAAGAAGGTTAATTCTAAATTGAAGATGCTGGAATCTATTTATATTAAGTTCCTCCAGCCATCTCCCTGTAGGCGAGTGCTTGTTAAATGTAATTGGCCTTTTATTCATATGTATTATATAACATTTGGTCTTTGGTGTTCATTTTAGTCGCTATGCATTTTCTTTTTTCTCGATGATCACTAATGAAAGATAACCAGTAGATATGTAAAAAATTGTTTTTGCGTCTGTTTTGTACTAAGTTGCCAAAAATAGAAAAACTAAAACCCACTACGTTGTAAAATATTTCCATGAAAGATTCATATATACGAATTATGTACAATAGAGATAATGTAACATAATTAAACAAATAAGATAAACAAACAACGAATAAATAAAAAATCAAAATAAATAAACGAACAAATTAACAAACTACGAATGCACCAGTCAATATAATAATAACAAAAAATATGTAATAAATAGAGGGTAAAATAATAAGTTAATCTTAACAAACAATACTATGCAATATCTACAAATGACTATTCCGATTCACAATTTATTCTACTCATTAACGTCTAGAATAAATTGAAATCTAACTGTGACCACCTACACAAAAAACAACTGATCCTGACCAAACATTCCGGATCGGCTTTACATTTATACGATAAATAAACCATATGAATTCTACTTCTATAAATATATATTTGTTAGAAATATTTACAATTACTACGTGCTGGGAGATTTTATTAGACAAATCTACGGTTGTTCAACATAGTCTAAGTACAGAGTGCAATGGGTAAATTTTCGCCATTTTATATTTTAATTTCGCACAGGCGCGCTGTTTGTTTTTCATTTGTTTTTATTTTTTGACTGTACAGAATAGTAGGGTCAGTTGGGCAACGTTTCTGAGCAAAAAGAACACCATGATGCAATTCACTCCGACAGAAATTTGGAAACGGCATACTGGGGTGTTTGGGTGTCAAGACAGAGCAGAGGATTCCGAAAGATTTGGATGAGTCTAATGATGATTACGAAGGTAAGACGGCTCGGAAAATTCACTCTGATCGTTCTGATAAGAAAAGAACTTCCGAATTTGTTTGTGGGGGCCTCAGACTCAACACAGAGGCCTACATGAAGTGCAATGAGGAGGTAGTGCTACCCTGAGTCAAGAGGGTGTCAGCTGGAAAACTTTATATTTGACAACAGGATTCTGCACCATACCACACAAGGAGGAAACCTAGTCATAGCTGGCAGACAATGTCTGCGACCACATCACTCCTTACATCAGGCCACCCAACTCCCCAAACTTCTACCCACTTCTAATATGTGTGAGGCGCAGTTGAATGAAAGACCAACAAAACTCATTGTCACACTAAAGATGAACTAAAGGCAAGGATTATGGCAGCATTCACTAACTTAAACAAGAGACCGCCCAGAGAAGTTACAGGAGATTCCGAAATTGTCTGGAGGTCGTGTGTAAATCCAATGGCGGTTTTATTGAATAAACTTACCTTTATTGTCGATTTTATTCAATAAATCTACTTTTTCGTATTTCAAGATATTTGTATGTAATTTTGGTGAATATATCTGTTAAAATGAGATGTCAGAGTTATTTTCATGTTTTGCGTAATTTAGACGACAATTTATCCATCGCACCCTGTACATATAGTTATATATTCCTTTATAATAATACAGTAAAAATACACATATAAAAGTACGTAAAACTGACTATATGTTATGTACAATTTAGACGAATGAATTGCCGAAATCCTTCTATCGATAACTAGATCTATAATAGTAAATAATAGATTAAAAGTTCACTGGTATTATCTCCCTAACCGACCGCAGGGTTTCGCATCAAATCCCTCGTCCGGGCCAGATGTACGATAAATATAAGATTTATTGAACATATGACTGATTGATTTATTCAATCTGATATATATATATATATATATATATATATATATATATATATATATATATATATATATATTACTGCGTTTCGTTACAGATACTTCCTTTTAATTATACATATCTGTATGTGCGTGTGTGTGTGTGTGTAAAAAATATATAGAAAATAGGAAAGAACTCGTTAGGTAAATAATCCAAGGTTCTTTAGTATTTTTGTTATTATTTTTAAAAAATAGTGCTCGATACAAAAGTAGAGCATAAATATAATTATTTATTTAAAAATATGATTCCAACGCTAGATAAGAGTTCTCGGAAACTTCAATATAATTATTTGAATTAATTTGAATTAAAATACTAAGCTCTGTTCCATCTTCAAGCGAATTTTTATATGTATTTTTTATATATGTATGTATATATTTAACTATGCACCACCAAAGATTCGCAAAAAAATAAGCATACATGATGAAAGAATGCCCAAATGTTACTAAAAACAAAGTTTTATCGTGATAATATTTGTGCTATTATTAAGCGGAAAACGAAATGATTTTTATGCTAAAATTATTTTTAATACTTTTTAGAACCTCCCATAATTTGATTAAAATCTTGTTTTCCTGGCATCAAAGTGGGGCCTTAAATTTGTATAGGAAATTTTAGCGTCTTTTTTGCAGTGCACAGTGATTTGGAAATTCTTGCAAAACTCATATCATTTTTGGATTTTAAATGAACTTTCAGGACTTATTAAAAAATGAATGCCGTTATTTAAGAACTTTTTTTTAGAATATCTAGGTAAAATGTATTAATTTGTAGCGGTAAATTGATATTTTTATTAAATAATAACTATATTTACTAAATGGAAAAACTTACTGCAATTCAGTGACCCCTACACCCAGAATTTTTTAAACAACTTTGAAATTTTTTGTGGATAAATGTGCTGAGGTTTGTAAATAAATTTTAAATTTATTGGTAACTTTTTAACATTTTCGTAAGTATAACTAAAGTCAAAATATCTAACATTCAATAAAAATATTAAACTACTTTAAATATTATAATTTTTTACGATTACAGGGTAGATAAAAATTATCTAAAAAAGGTGTTTACGTTATATTCGCCATGCAATTTTCCCCCTTACATAAACCTCGGAAAGATATGTAAAAACCAATTCATAAAAACACCCACAGTGTTAAAAGTTTTTTTTATGATATGTTTAATTAAAAGTAAGTAATATTTTAAAACGGATTAGTTAAATTTTAAAGCAGTTAATCCTCGTCTAATAAAGTTTCAGAATGGTACATTTTACTTTGAAAAATTTTGCAAAAAGAGAATTATGTTGCGTTGAGAGATTTGTCAACATGAAAGATTTTAGCTATTTTACTGAAATAAAAAAAAATCAATTTAAATTCGGTTGAAAACACAGTCAAGTATTTTGATTGCTGAAAATATGAAATTTAATCTATGAGCTTGTAATTAAAAAAAAATAAAAGCTTGAAAAAAGAGTTTTTATTTTTAAAACACATTTACCATTTAACCTTCTTTGGTTGTACCTATATATATATATATATAACCATTGCTATTAGCCATAATGAGTATATATCGGCAAAAATAAAATAGGCAACTAAGGTTGTAGCGCAAAAGAAACGCGCTACCTGAGCTTTAAAATGAATTTTATTTTATTTTTATTTTTAAACCTAATAGATTAAATTTACTATTTCTAACAAGCAAAATACTTTGTCAATTGACTAGAATTTTTTGTCGCTAAAAATCGCCATTTTACCCATCTGTTTGCACAATCTAATTCTCTTTATTAAAAAATCTTTTACAAATAAAATATTCTTTTCTAAGACTTTATTTGAGGAATATTAGCGGATTTAAAGTTTAATTAATCCGATTTGAAACAAATATTACTTTTAGTATAAACTATCGGAGAATTGCATTTTTTTACATGTATTTTTTGTATTTATTTAAGGTGTTGACTGAGAGCCGGACTTTAATTTATTTGTTTTCCGGAAGGAAAAATGATATGAGTACTTTTTTATATAATTTTAACTACCCAGTAATATTAAAAATAAAGGAAAATATTCTCCGTAATCTAATGTTTTATTCTACTTTAGCGTTCAGTTTGCTATAGTTACCTTTTTTATTTCTTAATAATGCCATGTGTGGACATACATATTTCAAAAGTCTTCACACTTCTACGCGGAAATTGTTTCTAAAATATTGTACCTCGCCGAATTGTAGTCAGCATAATTTCTGAAAGTTCAATTAAAATCCGACAATTATTTGATTTTTCCAAAAATTTGAATCAATATTTTTTTAACCGAAAAAAAAAACAAAAAAAAAAAACGCTAAAATTTCCTATACTAATTATTGACCCCTCCGCTAATACAAGAAAAACATGATTTTAACCAAAATTTCGGACGTCCTAAAAAGAATCAAAAATATAATTAAATAATTAAAAAATTCTTAGCTCTTTCATCTTATTCATAACAATGAGTTTGACGATAAAACTGTTTTTGGGGCTTTTTTATCAGGGTATACTCAATTTTTAGAGAATCTCTAGAGGTAATTTCTGTAAAGCGTGACAGAACAGTAAAATTTGAAAATATTGGTAAGAAAGTAAAACGGAATGACGCAAAAACAGATTTGAAAAAAAATTAAAGAGTATTAAACAAGAAAAGTTGATTTGCAAGTTTGAAAATTTCAAAATTCTAGGATTGTACATATAAACAGGGACAAATGCTGCAGAAGAAGAATATTGAAGGACATGAAAGCATTGCTTTGTTTTTAATTTTTAATCGTGCACGAGTATTTGCAATAACCTAAAATATAAGATAAGGAAACTGAACATAGAATAAATTCCGCTAATGGTGCATTTGTTCAACGCACAAGTTCCTCCAAAACCCAAATATTAACCTAAAACCTCGAGTCATGATCTTAAATAGCCTTGTCAGATCGAAATGTCATGCCACCGAACTCGTTCAAAAATATCTAAACTGTATACAACTGCGTTCTGTAAGTCTTAGCGGTGACCATGCTTGTTTGAACTCCGTGGATTGATGCTACAGAATCACAAACAAAAACACCATAACCAAAATAATTGTAGCAAATAAAAGAAACTACATCACACGCGGACTTTCAAAAACAGAAACAACTAAAATGGATAGCAAATGAAGTCGAATATAAAATAATAACATAATTAAG
This sequence comes from Acanthosepion lycidas, assembly GCA_963932145.1. NCBI lineage: Eukaryota > Metazoa > Mollusca > Cephalopoda > Sepiida > Sepiidae > Acanthosepion > Acanthosepion lycidas. The sequence continues at coordinate 123,204,217 of OZ010576.1, read as the reverse complement.
CTTTTGACGATCCCACCACCTAAAAAAAAAAACTAAGGAAAGTTAATACTGAAATTTGTTTTAACCATTTGAACTCTCAGTTCCTGTATAATTTTAGCCTTCTGCTTGAGCTCCTGAATCAAAATTCGCAAATAATTAATATGTATTGTTTCACGGTATATAAAAAAATAGTTAGTGTTTGACCACCGTTCAGCCGGTGGCTGTGCATTAACTCATTTTTCCTTACCAGCGGTAAAGCGATGGTTAGGGCTCAAAGGATTAAGAAAACAAATTATAAATTTCAACCGACTGTATTTCTATTTAATCGGTCAATGGATGCCGAATGTTTTCTTATAAGGAAAAAAAACTATAATAATAAAATATTAGAATAAACAACAAAAACTAAAATGTAGTTCGGCTCTCAGTGCATTGAGAACTGCCCGTAATCGCTCTTAAAACGTTCTAGAAAGCGCCAAGTTCAGCTACGCACGAACAGTCCTGACCAAGTTTGAAGAGAATCAAATACGATCCTTTGAATTTTGGAAGATCACCAAAATAAATCATGAACAGAGGTAAAGCGGCCATTCACACAATTATAAATGGCTCCGAGGTCATACCTTCCTTGACAGATAAGGCGAACCCTATCGCCTGCATCTTTGCCTCTATCATAATGTTAGATGACAAAGACCACCTCCTTCCCAACTTCCCACGTCTAACTGAGCACAATTTCAGTAATATTGCCATCACAGCACAAGAAGTTTCTAGACTTATCTCAGGCCTTGACTCTAAGAAAATCATTGGTCCAGAAAAAAATTCTAGCGGCTACTTTAAGTATATCAACCCGGAATTATCTCCAATCCTTACAAAATTATTCAACCACTGCTTGAGGGAGAAATTATTCCCAAGTTGTGGAAAGTGACAAGCATATGACTGATTTTCCAGAATGCGGTCGTGCGATTATCCCCTCATCGGTACAGACCCATCAGTTTTCTCAGTATCATCAGTTAGCCTTTTGAGGTCATAATCAATAACAAGGTCGTTAAGCGCCTAAAAAAAGAACAACCTCTTCAGCGATGAACATATGGATTTCGGTCGGCTCTATCCCCTGCCGACGTCCTAACTACCATCACTCACAAAATCACTGAGGCTCTTGACAACGAACATACCTCCAGGACTATATCACTAGATATCTCAAAGGTCTTCGACAAGGTGTGGCACGAAGGCTTACTACACAAGGTCTCTAGTTATGGAATCACTTGAATGGTCTTCTCGATCATAAAATCCTTCCTAACAGGTAGGTCCCTGAAGGTAGTTATTAATGGTCAGTCCACCGGAGCCCCAGAGATCACTTCCCAGACCAACTCTCTTTTTGATCTACATAAATAATCTGCCTAAGAATATACTCAGATCATTTGTAAACATCTATGCCGATGACACGACTATATACGAGTGCTTCTCTAAAACTCTTGATGGTCAGAGATTGGCGAGTGATCTATCTTCCGATCTTGCGCATACTAACCAATGAGGTAAAAACTGGCTGGTTACATTCAATGCCTCGATGACCAATGTAGTTACATTCCATCATAGCCGTCCTGACCCCGAAAAGCCACCAATCAGGATGAACGACTTTTAGGCTTCAACTCACATCCGACCTCAATTGATACTCGTCCAGACGACATATTGCTAAGGATTCAGGTAAAATGTTCGGCTACATGTACTGCTCTAGTATCTATCTGACTCCTCCTGACATTCCTTACCTTTACAAGAACTAGATCACCCCAAAATGATGTAGTGTCATATTTGGACGGTATCTGCCCAAGCTTCACTGTCCAGCCTTGATACTCCTTGTGGCTGACGAATTATTCTCCACACTTCAACCACTCTCCCCTAGGCGGGATGAGGCCAGCCTCTTGCTGCTCTACTCCTACTTCCACGTAAAGTTCTCGGACAGACTGCATTCCCTTGTCCTACCAAGTTAAAACTTCAGCGCAAGAAGACGCCATGCCACTTACATAGTAGCAAGCCACACGCATTCCCTCCTTATTCCATCGGTGAGAAGTTCCGCTCGAGTAGCTTCTTTCCGTGAACGCCTGCCTTGTGGAATCGATTCCAAAGAGGAAGTTTCCCCGGTCACTAAAATCTGAACCTGTTCAAGGCTAGTGTTAATCGTTATCTTCTACACCTATACATACAAATGGCCAACTAATGTAACCCTTTACTTCGAGTGCTCCAGTGTCTTGTAAATGTAAAGGATGAACATTACTGTAAAAAAACAACAAAAAACATCAAATTTAAGTCGTCATTATAAAGTGAAATATCTCACGTAATGTATCACCTGTGGGAGATTCACAAGTGAGCCAATCACATGGCAGAGTAATATATCTGCGGAGGTATAAGACGAAAAAGAATGATTATAGTGAATGGGACATATTAAAAGTATTTATTTGACTAATATTTTTGGAAGGATACGATATCAGATAATTACCAATGCTGCGTTATTTCAATATTCAGTGTGTGTGTGTGCGAGGCTTTTAACAGGTCTCGAGTGCCAGCCTCTGATACGCATAGAAACTAGCTAAGTATTTCAACCAGAAGGCAGACCAATATGGAGTGAATAGACAAGGACGTCCCAAAGAAAATGATAAAAGAAAGAACGCTTATAATCAGAATCAACAAAAACAAAAACAAAAAACAAAAAACAGCTGAAATTCCTTGGACATACATTAAAGAAGGGGATCTTCGAAAACTTAACCCTCACGTAACATACTGAGAGCAAGAAAGAAAAAAAAAAGCAATGAGCCTAGCAATCTTAAATGGTGAATGGATTGCGGAACGTGTGAGGGAAGGAGACTTAGCAACGACAGAAAAATGCTAAGGGTCACAACGAATAGGAAGTTGTGGAGAACCAAGTCCTGAAGGGATACGGCACGTAGAAGAAGATTCTTCTACTATTTTCTTTTTATTCTCCCTGTATTTTCAGTAAGAGGACGGTCATGGCTCTCCACATCTTCCTGCCATTTATTGCTCTAAGTCAGTTTTTCCTTTTATCATCTCTTTCTGCCCCTTTTCCATTCCAGACTCGTCAAGTAAGTTACTCGCTATTTCCATTACTTCTTTTGCCCTCAATATGAACTTTGAGTGTTACATTCTCTGTACCTTCTTTCCTCGTTATGTTTCTCACAGTCGTCAGTTGTTTCTCTTTGATTGCTAGTATAACTTGTTGTTCCTATTTCTCTGAGAGTGTCTCCTGGTTTTTATATTCTGTCCATTGTAGTTTTAGCATTCATTGGTAGAACAACATCTATGTCACTCCAAGTTAATTTTTTATCCGTAATCCATCACTATCTCCTCTATAGGTGATTAGATTTAACATAGGAGTTGAGCATTTTTTTATTTCAAAGGAAAGTTTCATATAACTATAATTTGCTTAGATTTTGGAAGCCATTTTTGTCTATTCCAATGATACATTGAATTTCTGTGACACATTTTCCATCATCTGATTCTGCACCTAAACAGATAATATCTGAGCTTGAGAGTGATGTCTCCAATAAGTAGCACACATAGACATGACTCTTTTGTTGACAACTCTGCATAATGTCATCTTACAGTCCTTTTATCATGCTTTCTATCGCTACAATGACTAAATGTTTACATTATTACCAAATTACTTTCGTAACGCGTTGAACATGAATAATGGACATACTCAGTAGCATAGTTCTTTTATTCATATCTACTGGTCATTCTAGATTTTAGAAGTATTTAGTCAACATAGTTGTGTTTTCGTCTATGTTTTAGAGTGAATGAAATGATGTAGGTTGGTAATGGGATTTCGTTTAACACCGATATGTCTGCTATATCTTTTGATCGCCTCAGACATTATTCTATATCTCACTTTCTCTTTTACTTTCTCTTTCTTTCTTTATCTGTTATATTCTTTCCATCTCTCTCTCTCTCTCTCTCTCTCTCTCTACCTCTCTCTACCTCTGTCTTGTTTTATTTTTGTATCTTCCTCGTCAGCCACCCCAGCAAACGCCAAGCCCACTTCAAGGCGGGTGGGCACAGACCATAAAACAAACCAGTGAAAGATGTCGCAAAAACGTGTTGTCGGACGGAGTGAAAGACGAACAGACAGTTGAATGTACAGACAGACAGACAGACAGACATTGAAATGGATGGGCATGTCAGGGTGGGTAAGGTGGAATAGGATCATGGGCTTGAAATAAAATTGGGAATTTATGGCTACTAAAGGGGCCTGACCGTGCTAACTTCTCAATTCATTTTCCACCAGCGGACAACGTCCGTTCGTCCCAAATGTCCTTCGAAGTTGTTGGAGTTGCAGTGACTGTCGTTGTTTTTGTTGTCCTTTATACTAAGGCGCGCATTTAAAAACTGGAGGCGGCAGTCTCTTTCTGATTTCGCCTCTCTCTTTCTTATATATCTCACTTGAAATGCGTATGGATACATTGTTCAGTGGTGGTAAAAGAAATTGTAGTCCCAGAAATTCAAAGTTGGTTTCTGGATGCCGCACAGTTTTTACTTGTTAACTCAGAGGTAAAAAGGCTTCGAATATGAACGGAAATAATTCAATAAATAAGAATAATAAACGAAAATGCTTCTCCATAACATTTTTCCTTGTGTCTTTCTTTTTAGCGTATACGAAATTCTATAATATCAAAAGTTATACAAGAAAATATTTCAGTATCTGTCTATATTTCTGAGATAAGAGATACACTATTTACGTTATTCAGACTATTGTCCTCATCTTTATCGCCATATTTATTACAACGTTTCGGACGTTGTACGCTCCGGCCTTCTTCAAGAGGTCGGAATGTCGAACTGAACCCATTATTTCGCTCACTGGGGTAGACTTCTAGTTCCACGTGCCATGTTTAATGGATGTCAGTTGTCAGTTATCTCCTGTTAATCCCCCTCTCCAAGTTCTCCACTGCCTTAACCGGGTATTGAACTCACACTTTTTGGGTCTTGTCACTGGATCTAACTAACGCCTTTATCCATTGTGCCATGATGTGTCCTTGAGGACATCTGTGTGTGAATTTCTGGGTATTATAAAACGAATGTCTTCAGCAATCATTTTTTACCAGTGCTAATATTGCAATTTTTGCTGTTATCATGCATGTTTTACCAGAGCTCATATTGCAATTTTTGTTGTTATTATCGCTTTTCTCTGGTACTCCTTATTACTGGTTCCCATAACGTATTTATTTCTATGCTTGGTCGGCTCAGGAGATTTTTGTGGCCTAGCATATGTGCTGATTTCTTAAATTTACGAATTTTCCAATGGTTTTCTGTGTCTATGATCTCAACCTGATACCACAGAGGATGGTGATCTCCCTTTTCTCTCCATATGTGGCCAGCCACATCTGATTTTTCCACTTCCCCTCGTGTTACAGCATTCTGGTGTTGTTGAAGCCTTACATTAAGGGGACGGCCTGTCTCCTTCTTATATTTCTTTCCGTAAGAACAGTTATTTTTCTCCTTAAGCAGTTTGCTAAACCAGGCATACACATACACAAATATATACATCTATATAAATAGTATGTATTAGTACTTTTCAGAAAGACCAATAGCTATTGCGTGATCATAATCCACAAGCGTCTATGAGAACCATGACGATTACATAATATAAGATGTGAAGGCACGGTGGAGTAATGGATGGGGGTCTGGACTGAGGAATCAGAGAGCCGAGTCGAGTTCCAGTCGAATCCATAATCCATTCAATTACGTGTTAATACCCTTGGCAAAGGTATGAATCATCTTCTTCTCACCGCAGCTATATAAGTAGCAGGACAGACCGGGTTCTATAGACTTTGATGGCAACTGGTCTACCGCTGAAAGAAATAGCAACCTACTGCGGGAAAAAAATCTGCCTCGTCAGTCATGTATCGAAAGATACATGATCGCCTAAGCATGTATCACGCATCGTACCTAACTGACTGAAGAAGCCGCTTCTACATGGAGATGTATTAGGAAGTTCTTAGGCATTTCAATATCATGAGTCTGTTGTAAAATTATATCTGATGAGAACATCTTCACACTAGTGTCAATTTTGGAACACTGAAACAAATGGTGTCTGACAGACAAGTCTTGAAGTCAAAGTTACCTTCAGTATGAAAAACCCATCCCATCAAATTCTAGTTTAACGTGTATTCTGTCTAGAAAATTAATGCTCATCCCCCGCCGTTGTTCCATAAGAATCGAGAAAACGAAGGTGCTTGTTTTGACATGACTCAAAGCCAATTACCCAGGAGGCGACCCAGAATGCCCAAGATCAGGCTTCCAGTCAAGAAGTTGGAAAAGTACAGCAAGCTAATTTCGTGCCAGTGGAATTCTAGCCCTACACCATACAAGACATAAAGCTGAAAAACTACGCAATGTTGGGCGTTCTGGAGCAAGTCGTCGACAAGAACTCCCGCCAAAACAAAAATACACACAAGACTTCGATCAAGGATCAGTAGGTCAAACGGATCAGGGAGATCGTGTGTAAGTTATTACGCAGCTTTTCAAAGCCTTGCTGAGGCAATAATTAAAATTAATGGGAACCACATCGAATAAATTAATCAGTTTCATATTATCTGAGTTTTATTAATATTTTATATTAATTGACATTTTTATGTATAAGCAATTTTCAAAGTTCGCAGCAGTTTTCTACATTTGCCTATCAAAACTATATATATATATATATATATATATATATATATATATATATATATATATATATATATATATATATATACACACACACATACATGTTTGCATATTAAGGCAATATATCCCCATTCAAACATCAAAACTGAATGCAGATTTTATCGCAGTTATAATAATTTATCCCCGAAGATGATCTTCGAAAAGATCGAAAGTAGACGAGTTAAAAAAAAAACTACGGTGGCTCCCTTAATGAATTTTATCTTAACAATAAGAATCTGATTAGACAATTGGGAAGGATCAGTATAAAAATGGACACAATTTGCCTATATTATTTAGGGATATATATATATATATATATATATATATATATATATATATATATATATATATATATATATGCATCTTTATCTATCTATCTTTCTATCTATCTATCTATATATATATTATATTTTTTAACAATAGAAATATTTTAATATCCAAATTCCATTGTGCCCGTGTTCGTAATTATTAAGTATTTTTTTTTTATTATTATGACTTAATGATAAACTAATTCATATTAATATTAATTTTGAATACTGCCATAAGATGCAGACTGTGGTCGGGTATCAAAAGATTTTAATTGATAAAATTATTGCAATCACATCGTACATATTAAGGAAAACAAAATCATCGCTGTTAAGCCCTCGGACTCAACGATAATTTGAACAATTCTTATACACTCTGTGTAACAATATATATATGTATATATATATATATATATATAATATCTATATCTATATATATCTATATATATATATATATATATATATATATATGTTGCTTATATCCCCCTGAAGAGCAGACGGAGCGATGTTGAAGTGTCCTTCTGCGGAAATCTAGATTAGGGATTCTGAAGGTAACATTAATATATATATATATATATATATATATATATATATATATATATATATATATATATATGGGGGATGCAATATCAGAATCTTTAATCCAAAGCCTAGATTTTTGCACATTCTCATTCTGCAATAATGGCGACTCGTATCCAAATTTACCAAAAATGAGCCCAAAGATATCAAATAAATGAAAATGCTCATAGTAATTCCGGATAACAAATTCTAGTAGAAAATTAATGATCTACAATGAAAAGTGTTATATATGAGAATGACAAAAAACGTAGATATAATGAAAATCACTGGGTATCAACAAAAATACGTTTTGACTTATGTTAAACTACGAACAGTGGAGAGATTTTATTTTTAAATCAATGATTAAAAGGCTGTCGAAAGTTTTAGGAATATGTGGAATTATAAGGAACTACTTTTTTCATGCTGTCTATTTTCTCCATCTTTGTTGTTGTTATCACAACATTTCGGTCGTTCCGCCTCCGGCCTTCATCAGATGTAAGTCGATCAGGTTAAATCAATTATTTATTCAAGTATATGTAACATTGCGTTTCTCTGGACAATATCTTTTAATTATAGTTGTAAATAAAATAAAAAAAAATTATGTTGCATTTGGCATAATATAATCAACCATCTCAAATGAACTTATTATAAATAAATTCACTATGGAAAAAATATTAAAACTTGTAACTTACATAATATATTGCTAATATAAGGTATATACTGAAAGATTCGCCTTCTAGTTATTATTATAATTATAATTATTATGAAAATATTGACTTACTTAAAAAAATATAGCTTCATGTCAATTTTATCAACTGTACCGTGTGTTGCATTTATCAGATATAAATTATAACTAAATAGGTTCATATCAAATTAAATGCATCTTATTCCCAAAAGTATCTGGTAAACACTGCTGGGGTCAAGGGACAGCAAGTCACCTCAAAGTTTTGAATCTCTCACCTTAGTGTTTTTACGAATCTGAAATTCTCCATTCCTAGTCTTAACTTCTATTCTTATCACTATGCTCGATTATTATTATTATCTTTATTTTATTTCCTTTGATTTCTGATGTGTACTCATTTCTTTCTGGGTCCTGCCCAGGGACCTAAGGTTAGAAATGGCATCATGAAATTTTCCACTCTAAAAAAAAAAAATTACATAAAGGCCTTCGTAAGGTGTGGGCTGTATTCGTGAGAACATTTTTTTTTTTGTATTTCTTTAAGGCATGGGCTTCCAGGGATCCCTTCAATTAGTCTACTGGAATCTTTTCCAACCACTCCGAGGGCTCCAACTACAACGGTGATTGTTGATGTTGCCATGTTCCACATTTTTGAGATTTGGATTTCAGGGTCCTTGTATTTTGATATCTTTTTGAAGATCTTGGAAGTTACATTACAGTCTGCCGGTACTTCCATATCAATAAGGAGACACATTTTTTGTGTGCGATCTCTAATAACAATGTATGGGTGGTTAGCTTTGATTGTTCTGTCTGTCTGTCTGTCTTTATGTATGTATGTATGTATTATTATTATTCAATGAGGAAGACAATAGTATGCTAAGTCGTGGGTATGACGATAAGCTACATCTGTCAGCAAATCCTCTCATCGGGAAATTAAAGATTTTGAGGAGCGTGGAAACACTTCTTAATTGCTGTTGTTCACAGAACCACCCTGACCTGGGGTGATAGAACCTGTTAGGGTCCCAGCTATGGGCAAATGGCTAACACCTAATGAAAACGCTATGAAATTATAAAAAATATATATTTTATAGTAAAAATATCATCAGTACATTTTTATATAATAAATGTCCATCAATAGATATTATAGTAAAATTATCAAAGACAAAACTTTAAAGCAAAATGACCAACAATACATTTTATCTGCAGTTAAGTCATACAATTGCGTTCACAATATATTTCGTTGAAGCTATAACATTGCGTTCAAAATATTTAGATTTGGGCATTAAATAAACTATAAAGCTTGATATTACGCTAGAAAAAACAAACAAACAAACAAAAACAAAGCAGCATGCTAACAATGTGACGCTGGGGTTCAAATATCCGATGCTCAACATGTCCAACTTTACACTCAGTCACACGCATCACAGACAAATTATAGCGACAGATTTTGAAGCAATCAATACATAACATTAAAATTGAGGCGTTGTTAGAAATAACTTCATGGCGGTAACCAAGCCCGCTCAGATGGTCACTGATTGAGAGTGTTCCAAATGTGACTCCAAAAATACATCAGGCCTTTTGAAACCGAGGCTCGGTGAACATTCCCTCTCACAGGTAGAGAAGCATTTATTATAATTATAATTATTGACAAGAAGAATGCTTACATAAACCTTTGTATCTCTCTCTCTCTCTCTTTCTCTATCTATCTATCTATCTATCTATATATATATATATATATATATATATATATATATATATATATTTGACTTTAACATAAATGATATAATGAAAAACTTTATAAGATACATTAAAAAATATCTCCACGGATTGCAAATAATAGAAATAAATTGTAATGACACTGATGCTGTCCTGGCATCTCGGCTTCAGTCACTTTCCCGCCGCCGTGACGTCACTTCCCTGTCCCTTTTCTAGAGATATTTTCATGGTAATTGTTCTCATGAAGTTTCATCTATGGTACCCAAACTTTATGAATTTAATCGCAGTACTAGTTTTGCGGCAAGGTCTCATCACTTTGAAATGACTCGATGAAACCGTAGATTCTACACCAGCAGTTACTTTTCTCGCGCTTCTCACTTGTGGAAATCTCTTTTCGTTTCTTGCTTCCAG
>OZ010576.1:123183864-123186364 GCA_963932145.1 Acanthosepion lycidas | reverse complement strand
CCAAAAATGAAACACTTGAGAAACAAAATTAAATAGAAAGTTTAATCTTAGTACTTTTCCTGTCGTCTTTAATGAAACAAACACACACAAATCTCTCTCTCTCTCTCTCTCTCTCTATATATATATATATATATATATATATATATATGTGTCTGAGGATTTTAATTTTTTAATTTTTTAATTTTTATTGTTCAAAATATATATATATATATATATATATATATATATATATATATAGGGTAATAGATATATATAGTCAATATATCAGTACGAATGTTGGGTAATTGAATAAGGAAATGTTACACTATCCTATGTGACATGTTTCTTTCGTCAAAAGCCCTCGCCTCACTTTTACAGATGGAATCATATATATATTCAGGTGGAAATAACGAATTTATAAGAAACGTATAGGTCATAATTATACCCCGATAGAAAGACTGAACATCCAATGACATTCAACTTTAAATTTTAACTTTCTTGCTTCCGACGTGCCTCGAGATACAGCAAAATTAATCTCATTTACCTTTCTATCACTGTTTTTTTTTTTAAATTATTTTAAATATCCCACCTGGTAATTGAAGTAATTTTTTTGAAAATGGCAATAAGCTGTATGATACTGAGGATAAATTTACCGTGGAATATTAAGAAATTATTGCACATTATAAAATCGACCGCTGAGACTAATAAAAAATTAAAAAAAAAGAAAAAATGCAATTACTCTAAAGCATTTGAGATGGTTTATCTTTGTTAAGTCTGGCACAAGACAAGAAAGTTAGTTCAACCAGTAATATTGCAATTCACTAGCAGTCACCTGCAAGAGCAGATTCACATAAACGCTTTAAACAAATTACCCCATAAATATAATGTTGTAAGTTGAAATCGTAACATTAAGTTAAATTTATTACATTTTTATTAAGTAAATTTACTCTACCTCTGCATTCGAATACGCGCTAATACACTTGAGAACGTTATGTATCCATCTCCTCAGCTATAGATTAAATAGTAGGATTTAGATCTGGATTTCTGTCGCTCTCAAAAACTTGTTAATGTAATAATCATTGATAAAAAAAATTATTCTTACAATACAAAATATGTTTCAGCTTTAAACATACAAAGGGTTGATAAGCCGTAAAATTACAATTCAAATCAATCTTCCTTATCAAATTCCTTATTAATGTTTAGTTTTATATTTAATTGAAATTCAAATGAAAATGTAGACATAATAAACAGAAAATGTAAGTAGAAAATGGTGTTCAGTTTCCAACAGAAAGAGTTTGTTATTTTAAAATTAATCCCCATTAGAAAGGCATGAGACCATTTCCCCTAATCACATAGGTTAGATGTTACTCTTGGTTGCTTGCAACGTAAAAACTTACTAAAAGTTGTCTCAGTATATTAGAGAGGAGATGAGTACGGAAAAATAATTAATATTACTACTGGCAATTTGAAAAACATATCAATGTACCCAGATGCTTTCATTTCTCATAGGATTTTTTTATATGTTTATATATCTATATGCCCTATAATTATACCTTATTAAATTTGCAAAAACGGAAGGAATTGGACGAGAAATTGCTATATACAAAATTGCCCACAAATAGAAATAGATACCTGTAAATAAATAGATAAAATATCCCATCGAATATAATATGGATACATTTATATTGGATTTCTTCTTACAATCAATATCTATTTATTTATCTAGTGTACTTCCAAAATGATGAAAAACGCGAAAAAACAAAGAAACAAACTAAAAAGTATGTTATACCTTAATTTTAAAGATTTACTCAAAATCTGAGAATTATCCCGTTAATTTAAATTTTTTATTATTTATTCATTAATGTATGAGCTTTATACATTATTTTTATTTTTAAGTTTTGTGGAAATATTTTTTTTTCAAATTAAACAATTAATTAATTCGAAGCTAGTCCGTCCTATTTTTACCTTTTTAAAATAACACCTTGTCGAAGGTTTTATGTCATTAAAATATAACTAAATATCAAAAATGAACCCTTCATAGATATGATCCGAAAACTTAATCTTTTTTTTTAATATTTCACACAATATTTGCGATGTATTTGTGCTTGATATTAAATAATATTTTTAATGATAAAATACATTTGTGAATTCAGTAAAACTCAAAATTTACTTTCTGCAGTGACGCTGATATCCGATTTTAATGAAATATGTTGAGAATTTTTTTTTGTTTTCAAAGGGAGAAAAAATCCCAAATACATATTTATTTGTGACAAATTGACTTTTATCTTCACAGGAGTGATTCTCAACGTGATCCAGGTGAATCAAAGCTGGTCCGCATAACATTTTCCAGTGGTTCACAGAGAATTCGTAACCATAAAAATATTGTAGCCATTTCACAAAATGCATCTATATTATTCATATTTTGAAGAATTAAATAATATACTTTGTTTAATTGCTCACATGTACATTATATTTGAAAATTTCTAGATTACGTAGCTCTATAATTATTTTATTTTTATCA
>OZ010576.1:123126364-123171364 GCA_963932145.1 Acanthosepion lycidas | reverse complement strand
TGATTATGATAAAATACGCAATGTTTTTAATTTTTTCAATCAAAAGGATTTGCTGCCTAAATACACAAATATACATGCACACACACACGCACATTATTTATATATATATATATATATATATATATATATATATATATATATATATATATATATATATATATATATATATATATACATATATATATATATATATATATGTATGTGTGTATATATATATATATATATATATATGCATAATATCAATATATGTTTCCTTCTGTTTACATTTAATCTCTATGTAGCATCAATATCTATTTGCAACACACCCCATATATATATATATATATATATATATATATATATATATATATATATATATATATATATATATGTATATATATATATATATATATATATATATATATATATATATATATATATATATATGTATATATATATATATATATATATATATATATATATATATATATATATATACAGGTGTATGCTCAAATTGCAACACCCTGAATCTTCTTTTTCAATTTACTCTAGATTAATTGTTCAGATAACAGAGCTGCATTACTGCAAATGATCTCCTATACATATCAATACATGCACACGTTTCAACAAGGTTTTAATTCACCCCAATTCCTTTACGTGGATACGAATGTGCAAGTGGCGAATGGCATCCAGTGTTACAATATTCTCCCTCTCTTGTAGCACTTGACATAAGGGAAGCGTTGTAGTCCTGTTCCACTTGACATAACACGGATTGCTTTGTGAACGATTTAGGCATAGCTCTGGCATTTTCCATACATCTTCTACGGAAGATAGAAGCCGGTCACTGAACATGTTGAATATTTTACTAAACATGTTATGTAGCTTAGGCATCACATGGTCAAGCATTCTCCTGATCGAACAGCATATATCACTTGTCTTGAAGATCGTATTTAATAATGTCCTAGATGTACATGTCTCCTTTTAAGGTTTCTCACCTCAAACGATAAAGACGAGTAAGTGAGCTGACATGATACTCCATATTATAGTGCCAATGGTTGGGCCTCTGCCTCGCAGGCGAATACATTTTAGAAGTCATACACAAAAACGACCAACACTTTCATTGGGCCATCATTGGATATTCCAGGTGACACTTTCACGAGAACACTGGAGGTTTTCATTGAAGTTTTGTAGCAAGTGAAAGTCGGATTTGAGTTACATATGCTTGTCATCTTATGCAAGTAAATGAAACATAATCCATGTTGACATTCCTAATCTGTATGGTGGTCAACCACTCCTGTCTTTTACAACCTTAGTGAGTGCCTTTATTATATAGCTGCCCAGAGGCTTATCTCCAATTGCAAAAACTTTAATTTGACCAGTTTTGTCCACAGCGATACACAACCGATCTATCACGTCCAAAATGCGCCAAAATGACTATCCAACATCGCATAAACGCTCTGTTTGATGATTTTGAAGAAACAAAAGGAGCATGGCGGGCTCTCTAAAGCATGACACCTGCTGGTAACAAACTATTTCACCATACCGAAATTTAAGGCATCTTAAACTCAGAAACAAATGCTGCAATGATATCAGTGTTACTGCATCACAATCACAAGACTACGAAAGTTTTATCAGAATATTTACGACCGTCTAATATGCTCCGATTGTACCAAAGTCTAAACCAAAATCGTCTTTCAAGATGTCAGATTGGTATATACATACATACATATATATACATATATATATATATATATATATATATATATATATATATATATATATATATATTAGGTTGGTGCAAAAATAGTGTCGTTTTCTCCCATGTTACTATGTGAGAAAACGACATTATTTTTGCATCAAACTAATATATATATTCATCGCGATACGGAAATTACTGTGTTTCGAAACAATGTGTTCCATGATCAAGTGATATTCAGTAAGTTCAGAAGAAAAAATATTCTTAAATGATATTTTGCAATAATAATATTATAATTTTAAATAATTTGTAATATTATAATTTCTAATATTATGTTGTAAATTTATATTGTATTTTAAATAATAACATTATATCTTAAATAAATATTTTATGTTCTACTTTGTATCGAGTACTTTTTAAGAAAAATAATTGGTAAGGAAAGTTGATTATTAATCTGACTGTTCTTTCTCTTTATTTGTGTGTGTATACATACATATATATATATATATATATATATATATATATATATATATATATATATATATATATATATACTTGAATTGATGTGAGTTTGTGATCCTGGGTTTCACGCTCTCTGCGATCGTCAGACATAGAGGGTGGAGCCCAGTGTCACAAACTCACATGAATCCAACTAAATATGTTAGCTCTATCACAGACATTGAGCTCTTCCCAATATGTACCGTCCATATATAATATATAAATTATATATATATATATATATATATATATATATATATATATATATATATATATATATATTTACATACACAATTTACAAATATATATATATATATATATATATATATATATATATATATATATTTAATAAATTAATTATCTATTTATTTCAAATTATATAATGTTTGAAACACAATATATATATATATATATATATATATATATATATATATATATATATATACACACAACTTCTCAGGTAATTTTGTGTTTTGTACAGTAGCCACAGAGTTCAAGTACACTTCACATTATTACACTGTTTTATTATTATTAGGTTGGTGCAAAAATAATGTCGTTTTTGTCGTTTAAAATACGTCAAAAACGACATTATTTTTGCACCAACCTAATATTATTATTATTATTATTATTCGTTTGTCGCTTTCAGCCGTAGACCTTGAGAATATTTACAACGATGGGATACTACGCTTTATTTTGATAATTTAGTGTAGGAATGAGGGAAGTAGGTTGGTGTAATGGATAGCGGAGTTGGGGAATCGGAGAGCCGAGTTCGCACTACAGTCAAATTCATTGCATTCACTTACGTGCTAATACCCTTGGGAAAGGAATGAATCCTCTTCTTCTCACCCCACCCCAAACTCTGGGTAAATAGATAGATCGGGTTCTATAGCCTTGGATGGCAACTGGTCTAACCCAGAAAAAAATGATAACCTACTGCGGGAATCAATCTGCCTCCTCAGTCGATACATGATCGCTTAAGCCTGTATCACACATACTACATAACAGGCACCACCACTCCAGCGATAACTGGAACAAAACAATAGTGGTCCATATTTTGGTAACTTAAATCCAGCGGTCTTTATAAGTCTTGTAAAATAAGTTTGACGTTGATATTATGCCACCAGGAGCAGCCACATCAACGTGGAGGCATTTTCCTGTTTCTTTGTCAAAGGCTTCGTTATCTCAATGTCTCTGTCTGTTTTGAATATTGAAATTTCACAAGATATTTTAATTCCTATTATTTGCAGTACTAAGCGTAAGAGAAGCACGCCAGTAAAGTACCGCTAGGATAAATGCTCATCAATCCCATTATGCCCATCAAGATAACCAGCGAATGTATCAAATCAAATATGCGAGATATGGTTACAGGTTTTGATACAAAAAAAGCGCCTAACCTTGTAGGTGGGTCCCACTTACAAATACATTGCGGGGTGTTCAGTGTGTTTTCAACAATCTCTAATGAACTTACTAAAAACAAATCTCTCAAAACCCGGACATGAAGCACCATAATTGTTCACGCCCACCAGCAGAGATGCAGGTAGGAGATAGATCCAGCTAGTTAAAGACTGAAAGTGATATTTGCAGTAGTTCATCTGAATTCCCATAGAGAGAATATGCACATCTGTCTCTGTTACTCTATTGTAATTATTTAAGTTGTTCGGACTGAAGTCCACATCTTCGTTGCTATATTCACGACGTTTGGACCGTTATACGCTCCGGCCTTCGTCAGCTGATTGAAATTTCGAACTGAAACATATATTTCGTTCACCGGGGTAGATCGTTCTAGTTCCATGTGCCATGCCTCTTCCAAGGTTAGATCAGTTATCACCTTTTAACTCAATTTTTTTATCACCTTTGCTGTAGCCAAGTATTGAACTCACAACTCTTTCGGTCAATCAATGGATTCAACCAAAGTTCATTTCATACTTATCTCACTTTTTATTTACCTACGTCTGAAATGATGAAATCAAAATATATCTCTGAAGAAGAACTTTCAAGCCAGAAACGTTTAGACCAGTGACTTTTAACTAGTGTGCCGCTAGATACTTTTAAGTGTTCCGCGAAATAAAGTTCATATTTCTGTGTGAGTTTTTTTTTTATCTTTTTTAAAAAAAAAATAATCAATTTTTTTTCATAACATTTAAATGTATACATTTTAAAATTTTACTAAATATGCCGTGATATTTTCATTTGATCCCAGGTGCGCCGTTGCTTAAATAGGTTGAGAAAGACTGCTTTAGACTGAGAAAATCTCTAACAGAAAATACATTTCCAATTGATCTGTGAAAATTTTAGATATAAGGTTTCTTTTATAGTATGTACTTTTACATTAATTAAACCTAAAATACTAATATTACTATTACAAATAATAATAATAATAATAATAATAATAATAATAATAATAATAATAATAATACTTGTAAAAATCTTTTCTAGCAAATTTGGTCGCACCCAAGTAATATTCCATAGGGCAAAAGGTTGTGTGAGAGTGTGTGCATTTTATGTCGTAGTACATCTATTCCAGAACAATAAAACGTAGATTGCTCAATTATTTCACTTCGGTTAACAGCTTACCACATTCAAGTAAACATTTCGATAAAATACTATTTTCTTGTCTTAAAGTTAAGCGAGCTGCAAGTCCCGATTCCCGCAAAGCGTCTGACCATCTAAAGATGGTAGGTAATATCTCCAGACATGTAATTTACTTACTTTCTCCTTTCCTCTTCATAAATGGTCATAAAATGACGGTAATCGGGCCCAAGGAGTGTCATAATCCGTTCTTACGGCGATGATTTCGGACAATCAAGACGGGAATTGGTAAGGGTATATATTGATTTATTTATTTCGTGCCAAGTCGATGGAATCGATGTAAATCCTGGCGAATTAGGATAGAATGGCAGCAATCTAAACGAGCGCTTGTATTATTTCGCTTCGTAAGCCATTGTGTGATTAGAAACTGAAACAAAGCATGGCAGATATGTAACTACTTGCAGATTTACACGGTAGATCGGGTTGAAGGAAGGAAATCAAATAATAAGATATAGGGCTTTATGTGCAAGAAAAGCTCAGTAGTAAAGCATGAGGTCTTAAGGTCGAAATAGCGAATATTCGGGAAATAAACGCCACGTCTTGAGATAACATGGAAGAAAATAGATAAAACTAAATCATCAAAATTCTTAAAAATAGTTAATTAATAAATCATTGGTTTTACGATATATATATATATATATATATATATATATATATATATATATATATATATATATATGTGTGTGTGTGTGTGTGTGTGTGTGTGTGTGTAAAAAGACAATAGAAAAACTAATATTAGCTGACGCGTTTCGTCCAATGTGAAATTTTCAAGTCAAAAACGAAATGAATTTATTAAACAAAGTAGCTAATAATAACAGTACAAAATGTCGTCAGTAACTGGAAGAATTCAAAGAAAGCTAGTATATTCATAATGTTAACTGAAAATTACGTCAAGTACCATTATGTTTGCAGATATTGTTTTTATTGTTGTGTTGACGGATTCAACAATTTTCTTTTGATTTCTTGATTCTGTTGTGTACGTTTGCTTGGGAGAGTAGTAATTCTATTAGGAAAGATGAAATATGGAAAAAGCCTGGACGTAGATTAATATTTGGATAATATACAATGGCGGCACTTTCGAGGATTTTCCTCCTGAGTAACTTATTTTCTTTTTTTTATGAGTGAAGCATTTTTAAAATCAAAATTGTAGTTGACTTTATTTCTATGTGTGACTAGTGTATTAGCTAAGGCCATTTTGTTGTGTTATTATTAGTTACGTTGTTTAATAAATTCATTTCGTTTTTGCCTTGAAAAAGTCCACATTCGACGAAACGCGTCAGCTAATATTACAGTTTTTCTATTGTCTTTTACACACACACACACACACACACACACACATATATATATATATATATATATATATATATATATATATATATATATATATATAGGTAATGAAAACTTTGGTAATGCGTATGCATAAATCGATGGACCCTTAAGGTTGTCTGTTTTCTAATTAATTTTTTTTTCTTATAATAAATTATTGAAGTTTCGAAAAGAGGTAAAGATTTGTTTTTAAATTTCTTAACGCCTGAGGAAATACAATCTTATTACCGAATCATGAAAGTTTTTTGTAACGAGTTAAAATGTTTTTATTGCAATTTATTATAATAAACATATAATATTTTTCACTACGAATTGTGGATATTTACTCAATCTGTTCTTTCTCTCATTTATATTTACACATACACACGCACACACACACACACACACACACACACACATATATATATATATATATATATATATATATATATATATATATATAAAACATATTTAAAAGGAAAATATAAGGTTTGCTACGCGAAACGCATTAACACAAAAAAGCAACACGTCTTGCCCTCAGCTATGGAAACGATATTCTAAATATAAGTTAAATTTTAAAGAAATATTTTAAAAATAGCAGTATTTTCTAAACAGCGAATTACGAGATAATTATGTATTTTAATAAAAAGAATGAACTCGATAGAGCATTTCTAACCTCGTTCTTCATTGATATGCATATTCCTGTTTTAAATCTATTTACACACACACACACACACACACACACACACACACACACACACACATATATATATATATATATATATATATATATATATATATATATATATATATATATATATATATATTAGGAGTTATATATTAAAAACTTGCGCAAGAATATAAGAATCAAAAACACAAATATATATATATCTGCGCTAAGGTACTCGCACTATTGCCATGTTCACGACATTTCGGCAGTTGTACGCTCCGACCTCCTTCAGGTGATCGGAATTTAGAACTGAAGCCTTTATTTCGTTCAACAGAGTAGATTGCTCCCGTTCCATTTGGCATGCCTTTTCTCTACCAACGTTTTTATCCACTCGGCCAGGTGTCCTTGAGGGTATCAATTTTTGGGATTTATAAAGTTATCGTCTCAGTACAATTTTTTACCAGAGTTTATATTGCAATTTTGTATATATATATATATACATATATATGAAAGTTTTTTTATAAATCTCACAAGAATAAATATATATGAAAAATAAGTTGAAAATGCCACTGGAGTCTTTAAGAATATTTATTTAGAATTACTTTACCGGTTTAACACATCGATGATATTCAAAAGTTAATTTCAGATGGAGAGACGCATGCCTATGCTATGGTAAACGAAATAAGATGGCAATCCTTATCGAGACAGATGCAAGACATATCAAGATTCCAGTTGCAATTTCAACTTCTTGTTCATATATATATATATATATATATGTGTGTGTGTGTGTGTGTGTGTGTGTGTGTATATATAAATATATATATGTAAGCAATTTTTATATATATTATTTATATATATTATTTATATATTATATTTGCGTGGTACTTATTGGAAAGGGCTCAATAACAGTGATAGGGCTAACATATTTACTTGGATTGATGTGAGTTTGTGACACTGGCTTTCACGCTCTCTGCGATCGTCAGACAAATTTTTGTTTATCGTTTTTGTTGTTTATCGTTTGTCTGACGATCTTACAGAGCGTGAAACCCAGGGTCGCAAACTCAAATCAATCCAATTAATATATATGTGTGTGTTTGTGTGTGTGCGCGCGCACGAGCGTGTGTGTGTGTATGCAAGAAAAAGTTTACTTGTATTTCTATATATATAAGATTACTTTGAAAATAGAAGGAAAATTGTTGACGAAGAAAAAAATCCAATTGCTTATTTTCTACAAAGAGATCGTAATGTGTAATATCTGCGATCATTCAAGACTTTAATGCAAGTTGTATTCATATAAACGAAGTACAAGGGAAGACGCAGACCTGAACACACCGTGTTACTGCAACCATGCCATGCAAAATTTCTGAGCCACGACTCACATCAAGATTTACATCATCCCATATTAAGGTAGGCGTGCAAATTTCTCATGTTAAATATTCAAACGCACATTGCTTAAAGTCTGGAGACTTCTACGCGTCGTTTCGCGTAGCTGATTTAAGTTTCGTTATAAGAAGAGTGAAACTGGAGAAAGGGATGAAAATTATCGCAGTGTCATAAAAATATGTCAACGTGAAATCACTAAGGTACTTTTGAATATCAAAACATGCTTTCCAATTCACCCAAAATAAGTATGCTGATGCTGGGTGCATTTTGACAAAGAAAAAGACTGGCAGACCTTCGAAATTAGCCAAATTATAATAAAGAAAACATGTGAGCTTATCAGTTTACGAACCAAAATCAACAGTGACATTACAACTGAAGTGTCAATTTCTAGAGTAAGAAAGATATAAGTCATATAAATGAACAAAGACAGCATTACCAGAAAAAAAAAGCATCGAATATGACGAAAACACAGATCAAAAGAACATCTGTAAAAAGATAATGAAAGATAATCAAAAATGATATATAGTAATGAAAGCAGAACTGAATTGTATTCTAATGCAAAATGACAATGATCAATACAAAATATATAACAAAGATAGTAAAATTTGGTGGTGGGTGTTTAATTCTTTGGAGAAATAGCAAAACAAAGTTGTTACAAATCGATATAACAATAAAAAATGAAAAATATAATTTTTTAAAGTCCCACGTATTGCCATATACGGCAGGTGAAACATTCCAAAATGATTGTTACCATGCTATATATCACAGGTAATAAATTAGTATGGGTCTTTCTAAAGTCTAACGTTAGCATAACAGTACCTGTATAAGAAACATTTGAAAATGCGGATGTATAAGTTTTGTTACGTAAGGTTGCCGTTAATAATTAAGTATCGCTCAAGACTTCAATGTTAAAATAAAACAGTATTTAATTACAATCGCAAATAAATACTTAACAATAACAAAGAAGAAAAATCTCAACCAAATATAATTAATCATTTCAGTTGAATACGTTGTTAGTAGCGCGGCTCGCTTTAACATCCGGTAAATCCTAAATCAAATCCCAGATGATCGAGGCACAATAATGCACACTAATTCGACTGGATAGTTCCAATCAATAATCACTTAATAATCAACTGAACTCAGTAGCCTGATACCGCTATTTATACACCTGGAGGAAAACATATATGCATAAGTCCAGCGAGACACGTTCGAACCTCGGTGTCGGTAGTTACTCATTTTTTCCCCATATGACTATAAGAGAAAGTCAAAGAACTTGCAAGAGATTTAGGTTTACTCGCAAAAGAAATGGTGGAACATACTTGATGAAATAATTCATACTTCTATTATATCTCAAACTGAGGATTTCTTTTGTGTCAACTGGAGCCATACTTAATACTGCCAATTGTAGTCATACTAAACACGAGTTACGATTTATAATGTCCCTAAATATATGGATAGATATATTGTTACAATTTTTGTTTTTCTTCGAGCAATAAAAGGATTTAATTCTACTCTCTGTCTAGTGTCTCATAACTGTTATATATCTTATTATCAGTATCATATATTCAGGTTTATATTTCCCCTTGTACTCGGTCCATCTGAATGTGACAACATGAACTGCAGTCCTGAGTGACGACGAATAATAATCATGAAAATTCATTGTCGCCTATTTAAAACTTTGTAGTAAAAATGAAGCAAATTAATGTTTTATCAGTTACCTAACTTCTTTTGCTCACAGTTATATGTGGTTTAATTCGTAAATGTTTGCTTTGTTTTTGATCCAATAGTATCTATTTCTGAATATCACTTCCGGTTCTGTTTTTCAAATTACACCGACATTGTTTTATTAACGTTTCCCTCTCATAACATCGAAAAGACTGCAAATATATTCACAGAATATAAAATCAAGCAAATGATTAAAAAAAATCACACCTATATTATACAAGGCGAAAAAAAGGTTCTTATACGTAATTTTGAGGAGGCGCAGTTCTATAAAACGTGCACGCAACAAAACAAAAATTTCATTGTATTTTTTTAACACTGGCTGCTCCAACCGACGGCAATAATAGGATGTGTCAATTGCTATTTTTGTCAATGTTTTATCACAGTCCCATGTGTTCGTGAACCGATTGTTGGGTAATTGAAAATTGGCAAAGTCGGCTCAAGCGAGTCAAATTGTCCACAGTGTATTTCACACGTGCCTTGTCAAATCTATCCCATGATTCAACGCTCGACTGAACAAGCCAAGTCACAGAACGGCTTCAAAAATTCTCTCCTTTTCTCTTTATGCTCTTTCTCTGTCTCACGTTTAAGTATTCTTTTTATTTTTGGTATTGTTGTCGTTCGATTGTTCTGGTTTAAGAATTAAATCTGTGCTTGCCTGCCTAAAGGAATGAAAAGTGTATGAACGAAGAAATAGGCGCAAAATAATGGTAAAAAGGAAAGTTGGAATGTAGGTGATAAAGAAATTGAAGAATGAGAAAAATAAGTTATTAAAGTAAGTGGAGGGGTATGAATGAAAATAAAATGAAGTCAAGAAGAAAAAGGAAAGGAAGTATTAGGTTGGTGCAAAAATAATGACGTAATAATGTCGTTTTTGACGTTAAAAAACACGTCAAAAAACGACATTATTACGTCATTATTTTTGCACCAACCTAATAGAATAATACTAATAAATGAAAGAGAAGAGATAGATAAAGAATGAATGTGTACAAGAAAAGGAATAAAACAGAATTGACCAGAAAGAAAGAAGAAAAAAGTGAAGAAAATAGAGATAAGACAAAATAGAGGTCACAAGAACGAACGAAATGGAATAAAGAAAGAAAGAACCAAGGAATACAAGTGAAATCAAAATAAATGAAAAGAAAGAAAGAAAGAAAGAAAGATAGAACGAATAAAAACGTAAAAAAAAGAAATGAAAGAGTGCATAAAAGAAATAAAATAGAAACGATAGGAACGAAAAATTGGCAAAGAAAGAAAGAAAGAGGACAAGAAGAAGAAAGAAAGACAAAAACAATAGAAATTCAAAGTGATAACTGACAAATCTTGATAAAATAAAAAGAAAAAATATCGAATTAAATCAGAGAAAAAACAGCCTAATTACATGGATAATGTAAATAAAAATGAAAATCTCTTTAAAGATTTCGAAAAGACAATAAATTGACGTAAATTCAAATGACGAAAATATAAAGTAAAAAGTGCAAACAGAACATTAAATAAATACATATAAACAAAGATAATTGACAGATACCTGACTGTCCCACAATAATAACCTACACAGTCCATACAATAAATGTAACAATTATTGCAGAATAACTAACCCCAGGGTTCGATAATCGTTAGTGAGCTATACTAGTTAGAATTACTCCTGTGTAATGTCCTTGTGCCAAACTTTCACAAGCTTAGTAAATGACAGCCAGTGTATGAGAAGGAAAATGTCTCAAAATAAGAGCATTGAAATGAAAAGAACGGCAGACCTTCGCTGTTATTGGATGACGAGCATGGTTTGATTCTAACTAGTTTTTACTGTCTTCTTGTACGGGGAAACAGACTGTTCACGGAGAAAAAAATGCTAATAGACTAAATTCGATGCTTAATTGTGGTCAACAGTTGATTGGCCTTTTGCCAGAATAATAAAAGAATAGTCAATAAATAAAAAGGGTCAAGATTTTAAAGCCTTGCGATGCACTAATGAAATCTTGGTAAATATTAATTCTCATTCGCAAATTACGTTCCAAGTTATGACATATTTCTGCTTTAGGAATTCAGAGGTTGTCACATTTCTTCTTTAGAATATGTTTTCGCATAAAGAAATGCTTGAAAAATCCAATAGAAGACGACTGGATAGCTTCATAAGTGTTAAATACTCAAAATGAAACCAGATGACAATAAATTCTTTACAGCTTTCTGGTGTTGGGCATGGGTATAGTACGGTGGTTACAGAATTATTTTCAGAGACAATTCGT
Source organism: Acanthosepion lycidas (assembly GCA_963932145.1). NCBI lineage: Eukaryota > Metazoa > Mollusca > Cephalopoda > Sepiida > Sepiidae > Acanthosepion > Acanthosepion lycidas. The sequence goes on along the minus strand of OZ010576.1, from coordinate 123,159,279 downwards.
AGTGTTTCCTAAACCAATTGTTGTGACACAAATAAGGGTTTTATTGATACACTGAAGATCACGAGATCTTAGAAAAAATTGTAAAAATAAATTAAATATTATTAAAATTAAAACTAGTATGCATATATTTAGATCACTTCAAAGTTTGATATTTCAGCTCCTTACATATTTTTATGCATTACAGATTTTCTAATTTTGTCATGGAAGAATTCTCCGATGTATTCTTTGCATCTTTGATGTATTTTCATTTTCCCTCTTTTGATTTTATGCATTCTGTTGATAAGCACGTAATTTACCGTGTTTCAGTTTTATACTTTTATACATATCTATCTTATCTATGATGGTTATTTTTCTTATCTCTCCAAATTCTTCATTGAGTCATTCTTCTTTTGTTTGTCTCCATTTGTTTTTAAGTTATTTGTGTATTTTTAAGTTCTTTCTGTTCCAAATTCTGTACCATATCTTGGCATTGTTTGCTGTCTCTTTTTGTCACGTCGAGAATTTATTCTGTCGTCCAGTCCTTTTTTCCTTGTCTAGTTTTGTTTGGAATAATCCTGTTTGAATATGTCGCTAAATTAATACTTTCAATTTTGAATTTCTGATTTATTTGTTGAAAAATAAAATCCAAGTTCATCTCTTTCCTTCATAATGTATTAAAAAAAAATATAAATAAATTCTACTTATTTGTTATCAATTTTGTTGCATCCATACATTTTTTATAGGTACCTCCAATAATTCACTAAAAATCAGTATAGCATAATGATAAAAGACCCCAAGGTTAATAAAAACAAAGTTTTATCGTCAAAATGTTTATGTTATTATTAAGAGGAAAGAACAAAATATGTTTTAATTATTTGAAAAAAAAAATTCCTTCTTTCTAACACGTTCTAAATTTGGTTAAAAAAATCTCTTCTTTTTTTTGTCGAATTTGTACTACTTGTGGTAATGGGCATTTTAGTGTAAGAATTTTCGGAGAAAACCCCATTAATTTGGAAATTCTTGAAAAATCAAATAATTGTTTATTTTTAATGAATCTTGCAGCACTTATTCAAAAATGAATGGGTTTATTTTTTAAATTTTTATATTTAGAAAATCTCTGTATTTTTTTTAAAAATCTATTATCTCCCCCACAATTTAATTTTATAATTTTTTTAGAAATTAAAACAGTTTGCAAATTGCTTCATATTACAATATTGGAGAAAGTAAATCATATATTTTTCTTTCACAACTACTGCCAAATTTTTAAAAATCTGCTCCAACTCGTAAAATAAAAACTGCAATAAAACTATCTAATTATCGAATAAGATAGACTTCTAATTGCTTTTATAAATAATATGCATTAAGGACATTATTACCTGAAGAAAAAAAAATTCGAAGAATAAAGAATTTTTACAAGAATTATTTTCATTTTTCTCTTAGATTTTTTTTCATTTTTCTTTAATTTTAAAAAAAATGTTTTAAGATTCTTCCAGAGTACGAGGTAGGTTATTAAGTTTTTAAGTGAAGACTATATTTACTAAGTGAAAATCAAAAGGTTAATACAAATCATGTTGCCAAAACTTTTTACCATAATTAAAGATACTTTTGTGCGTCAAACTGTTAGATTTCTTTTAGTATAGTGGCTCGTAAGTGATGTTATGGTTAAAAAGTCTCGTGTTTCAAGGCTTGTCTCTTCCTTAGGAAACTGAGATAATATAATAATTTTATTAATTATAATGTGATACTTGAGAGCGAGATGGTTATTAAAATATCATCTCACTGTCAGTTTTTAAAGTGATAACATAATAATTTTATTAATTATAACTCGATTATTAAATTAAAAATGTAATCTGATAATATAATAATTAATAAAATTATTTATCATGTTATCTACAATTATAGAGGTAACTCTACAATTTAAGAAATTTTTATAGTATTTTAAATTATTATAATAAAAGCATCTTCAAAACTGCCTAAAAAATCAGTAAAATATTAGATAATTGCTAAAAATATTTTAATTTTTAAACATTAACTGGTAGTTAGAAACAAAAACAAACCGTTCTTATTTAGAATTCGAAAATTTGTATCAATTCTGGTCCACCATACTAAATCTGTCAGCACATTCGGTCATCAAATGATCGATAGAGACTTGAGACATGCAAGACTTCCTGGTGAAGAAATGCTTGTCTAGAAAATTTTATGGTGTAAGTAAGTAATATTTGTTTCAAAACAGATTAATTTACCTTTAAATTTGATAATTTTACGAAAGTAACTTTTCAGAAATACATATCTTATTTTAGGTAGGGTTTTTAAAACACAGAATAATTTTTGTTTACATTTCTCTAAAAATTTTAAAAATGGCCGTTTCGATTGGTTTTTCAGAAGAATCGACTAAATGTCATTTTAATTTCTATTTTAAATAGAGTACTGTGTTTTATTTTCTGGAAATAGAAAATTTAATCCTTTAGCTTTCAACTGAAGCTGAATGAAATGTTCGAAAATGATTCTTCATTTCTGAAAAATATTTTTAAACCTTATGTATACCGAATTTTTGGAGGTACCCAATTTTATAACATGCTCTTCTGAACGAGTATAACAACAGAGTTGGAAATGAAAAAAAAGTACTCTTGAAGAAATTAGTATAATATTCACTGCATTACATATATCAAAATTACTCAAAATGTCATTGCATGAAAATTATGGAATCCATTATTAGACAGTTTCCATAAGCGGCAGATTGGTAACATGACTTATTACCCAACATTTATTAGGAAGTTGAGCAAGTTTATTTAGTGTCTGTCATTCATTTAATTGGTGGCAACAAAATTATATTACCTTTTCACTTATGTTTTGATATTCCTCTATAAATTTATCCAGGTCCCATATCCTAAAGACAGTCTCTTGAACCCTGCAATTGTTCTTTTTAATGTTGGTAAATAGCTTCAAACTGGTGGTATCACAGAGTGAAGGCAAATTGGTTACATTTCTAAGAGTGGTTATTTTCTATTAGTTTATGATCTATGATTGTTGTCTAACGTGTTGTTTTGAAATGTTTCATTTTGAGCTGAAGATTTTTGAGTGCATGTCACAGAATCTGAATCATATAAAATAATAGGAATAATGTATATAAAGTATATATTCGTTTTAGTATGGATTGATACTCTTACTGATTTCAACATAGTTTTATGTTTTCCAAAAGCATTCCATCCAATACTTATTCGATGGTTGACTGCAACATACTTGCTCGTTCTTGCAAGGAAGAATTTGGCCAAGATATACAAAATCAGTCGCTTGATCAATTTTTGGTCTGATTTTCTGTTGCCATTGAAACAATCTCCTTAAGTTTTAATTCAAAGATTATTTCTTTTGTGTTATTGGAAAGGCAGTTAAAAATATCTGGAGCACATTTAGATTGTGTTTGTCAGAGCAATAACATCTGCATATGCTAGATTTGATATTATTTGCCCATCAAAAGAGAAACTGCTTTCAATACATTCCTATTCAGATTCGAACATTACAGCTGACAACGCAACACAAAAGAGGATAGCTTTGCTTAACAATCTTTGATTTTTAAAGAAACGAAATTGCTAAATCAGATTTTATTGTAGCATGAGAAGCATCATGTACATATTGAAGAAGATTTATGTAAATTTTTTTATTGATGGGTTTCATAAAGTTAATTCTGTTATTACAGTTGGTTTAAATATTGAAAGTTTAATATTAAATTCAAGAGTAGTAAAGTCGTCTGAACTCTGAGCAAATAAACAAACGCGTAATGAACACCACCAAAATATAAATAGGCAGGAAATTATTACATCCAGAAAAATCATTTACCCCGAACTTCAGTTTAATGTCTAAACCAATTTCCAGTTGAGAAAGACTAAAGCAGATGATATTTGTCTCACTTCAAAGCATTTGGGAAACGGAAATATACTTTCCTTTCTAATTTCCTCAGCGAGGGATCACTGGCTTGTAGCCGCCCCGATCAACTCAAATGGATATATCTCATCGACCTTTCTCAGTTCAGTAATCGAATTGATACATCAAGTATTTCATGTGAAAAATAATGATTTCTCACTTTCAATCCTTGAAAAAGAAAAGAAAAAAATACGATCATGTTAAATAACATAGAACATTTTGGATTCGTGTTTGTCATTTAAAAGAACATTATAGACAATATTATATTAGGTTGGTGCAAAAATAATAATATATGTGAGAAAACATCATTATTTTTGCACCAACCTAATATATATATATATATATATATATATATATATATATATATATATATATATATATATATATATATCGCACATTGAGTGCTTGTGTTAATAAAATAGTGCTCGATGCAATACACCAGAGGTAGAAACTATATATTAATGAATGTAAATATATTCCTTCACTGGTAGTACGACACAGAGTTTCATGCACAATGCAATTTTAATGTACGGAGGTAAGACTTAAGAGTTAAGTCTTATTGGAGTTTTGAATCAGCACCAGAAGTTTACGTTGTGCATGAAATTCCGAATCGTGCCACCGGTGTTGAAAAATATGTCTATTTATTAACACACACACACACACACACACACACACACACACACACACACATATATATATATATATATATATATATATATATATATATATATAGTCTTAAGATGTGCTATATTTATGGGATAAAGTGCTCAATATCAGAGATAGAGCGTGTGTAAATATAAAAGTGAACATAGAAGTCAACACTTCAGGCAGCAGTCCGTTTCATGCTAGATGCAATCGGTGGCCTGACGATTGCATTTAGCATGAAACAGACTGTCGCCTGTAAGTGTCGACTTCTATGTTCATTTTATATATATATATATATATATATATATATATATATATATATATATATATATATATGTATGTATGTATGTATGTATGATTCTAAATCTGCGGGTCATCATACTTGCGTATGATTACATCTTAACTTTCGTTTCTTCCCTGACTTTGAACTTAGTGTAGGCCATTCCGATTGGCTGAGTAAAAACAAAACAAACCTGCAAACAGCTCCGCTCTTTTCTTTCTTACTCTTTCTTTTTCTTCCTTTTCTCGTGAAAAGAATGTGTATCGTGTTTTTAAATCTCAATATATTGTCTATTTAATAACACCTTTTGAGATTTGTTAATACGCATCGAAACAAGATTGCATTTGTGTACCTATTTTTACATGTTTTTTTTTTCAATGTAATATCATAAAATAAAGAATATGGCTTTAATTTTGTATTGAGCCATCTTTTGCATTGAATGTTACAAACGTCAGAAATGGACTCTATTCGTTCTCATTATATATATATATATATGAGTTCACACCCTGCTGACAAAAAAAGCTAAATTTTATTTTAGGATACAATCACCTTCCTTGTCACTAAATTTTAGTCAAAGCTTTTCCATCAAACAAATGGATCAAGCCTTATACAATAGAAACTTCAGATCAAAATTCTGATATTAACTCTATCAGGTTTATGAAGAGATCTAAATAAGATGATTGGTGACAATTGTCTAAAAGTTAAAAAGAGATTCCTCTCTTTTCATGTGTCCCGTCTATTCAGGACAAAGTCAATCATGTTTCTCCAGTATATTCTATCTCGTATGGGTCTCAGCAGTTTTCTCCCTTTGCTAAGTCCTCAACACCCCATCATTCCGCCGTCCATTCACACATGCTTGTCAGGTAAGTGGTGTTAGGCATTTTGACGGTCGTCTTCGAGTATAGAATCCAGAGGTCAGCAGTGAATATTTCGGAGACAGTAGGAAAGCGTAGTTCAGGTTCGCAGTGGATATCGTGGCAAAGTAGCAGAGCGTAGTACTTCCTTCTGTCATCTTCGCCTGACAAGTTGGCACTGGTCCTTCGGCTAGGGTAAACAAAAATGGCCGCCTTTATACACGACGGATAGAATATTCTGCGGCTTCTGATTGGTTAGCCTTCTATTGGTAGACTATAAAGGGAGTTAAGTCATTTTGACTCGCTCACTAGTTATATACATATATACACAAAAAACTGTAACAAGTGGCTGGATATGTTTCCCTTTCTTTCCATCAATATGCCCCGTGAGAGTTAAGTCTTCCAGGGTCTCTTTCCTCATTATTTGTCGAAGAAATTTCTGCTGTCTTTTCCTGATTCTGAGTACGTGTTATTTCCTTTAAGTCTTCCTTGTTGCTAACTCGATCCGTCCATAAATGGCTCAATATATCGAACATTTAATATGCATATCACTCCTAATACTGCAAGCAAACCGTATGATTGCTCATTATTTAATAAACAAAAAGATTAAAACATTAGATACAGTAGATGATAGATAATAAACTTTAAAGATTCACCCACTTTTACTTGCATCGATCTACAATTTAAGCTAAAATGTTTTTGTTTTTTTTCTTTTTTCAACAGAAACTTGGATTGAATAAAATATTGTTATGGGATGAAACAAATGATGTTAGTTTACGTGCTATGATCATCTTTCAGTTTTGCTTCCAAAGGAAGTTTACCCAGTACTCGGACTGGTTACGTTTTCTCCTGAATTAGGCACACCTGGAAAAGATTAACATCTGCTTATGAGCATAATTTTTATGAACAGGAGTGTCGCTTCCCTGCAATTGAACATTGTTAATAAAGAAAAGCGGATCTTGGTGTTGTTAACAGCATGTGGCCTGTGGTTGGTTTTCTGATATTTGACGAATTGGTTTAAGAGTTACCATCCAGTGTTAATCCATGTGTCGAAATTCTATATAAACGTCTTGTGAATATAGAAAAGCTTAACTATATATATATATATATATATATATATATATATATATATATATATATATATATACAGAGAGACAGAGAGAAAGATAGAAAGAAAGGGAGAGATAGATGAGTGTGTGTGTGTTTATGAATGCAAGTTTTTAAACTTAGTATTTATCTTACCGAACAGATATTTACTTTTTTTAAATAATTTTCTTAAATTTAATTCTATTGTGTACAAGAAAATATTTCGTAAATCGTATATTATACGGAGGTAGTTTCAAACCGAAATTGCCATATATACAATAATGAGAGTTTATATATATATATATATATATATATATATATATATATATATATATATATATATATATATATATGAAGAAATATAGTTTTAAGGTGTGCTATATTTATGGGATAAAGTGCTCAATATCAGAGATAGAACGGATGTAAATGTAAAAGTCAACATTGGAATCTCAGAGGCGACTGACTGTTTAATTGCTAGACGCAATCATCAGGCCTGTTGACGACGTCTGGCATGAAACAGTCTGTTGCCTCTGAGTGTTGACTTCAATGTTCCGTCAAATATATATATATATATATATATATATATATATATATATATATATATATATATATATATATATATATATATATAATATATGTGGTACAGTTCAGTTTATATTACAATGAATCATTCATTCAAAAAGTAAATTAGTAAACTTAATGATATAAAATGGCGAAATATTTCGCTAACAAAATTTTAAGGATGCATTAAACTGCCAATCACTCGATGAATGTTATCATCCTTGTTTTTTTTTTAAGTTATAAGCTGTATAAAGTCTTTCTGAAATACGCAAGTACTTTCGACTGTACATTCAGTCATCTTCACGCATGGAAATTATTTTGTATTTTGGTAAAATTCAGGTAGCATCCGAAACGAAAAAATATAATGCGAATCGAAATATGTTTTTTGGATTGTGTTATTGATAACGGATACAAACTTTTGGAGCGTGCAGACGCAAGACTAAGGTTGAACATTTTTGAAAATTTAGGAGCTAATCAGTCAATGTGGCATGAAGTAAATAGTTCAATGAGTAATGTCTCAGTTGTTTTCACGAAAATATGCACGTCGGATCAGTTATTTTAAATCAAATATGTGGTAGAGTTCAATTTATATTACAATGAATCTTTCATACAAAATTGAAATTAGTAAAGTGGCGAAATCTTAGATTTTGTTAGCGAAGGGATTTCGACATTTTATATCATTAACCTTACTAATTTATTTTTGTATGAATAATTCATTGTAATATATATATATATATATATATATATATATATATATATATATATATATATATATATATATATATATATATATATATATATATATATATTACGAAATGGACAAAATCCGGCAATTTATTTATTAAAGACATTTTTTTTATGTTTAACGTTCTTTTTATAGATACAAGTATTTAAGTAAATCCTCTGTTTATAATAAACAGTATTAAATAACATTTACCGGCCTGAATGTCCGAGAAATTTTCATAGAAAATATTCGTCCTTGGACAGGATTCGAACCTGCATCCTATACGGAACCGTCATTTACGCTGACGTGCCTTGACGGTTCCGTATAGGATGCAGGTTCGAATCCTGTCCAAGGACGAAAATTTTCTAAAATGTTATTTAATACTATTTATTATAAACAGAGCATTTACTTAAATACTTGTATCTATAAAAAGAACGTTAAACATGAAAAAAAAATGTCTTTAATATATATATATATGTATGTATGTATGTATGTGTATATGTGTATGTGTGTGTGTGTGTGTGTGTGTTGCTTCGACATATTTTTATTATTTAAAACATTTTTCTTGGTTGTGTGAGAGCAAATTTTCCAACCCGCTTTTCCTCATTCTGGCTCCTGGGAACTTCAACTGTCTTTCTGAATTTCAGTATAATTAATTTTTGTTTGTTTTTTTCCTTAAAATTTCCCGTTTCTCCATCCATAGTATTTGCAGCGTCATCCCCGTTGCCGCAAGTGTCTTCTTCATCTGCAAGCAAATTGTCCAGCATTTACTGCCATATAAGAGAATTGAAATTATACAGTTCTACCTTCTTTTCTTTGTTTCTAACGTTAAAAACAAAGAATAGGTCATTTATTTTACAATGTTTCGCTTGGTTTTGAGATGTACAGAAATACCTACCAGCGGACGTACGTAATGGAGTCTGAATCAATGAATAAGTACTGCAGATGTGCTTGAGATTCGAAAAGGCTGGTTTTAAAACTGATCTAAACAAAAGAATCGGGATCTTTGAGAAAGATTGAGAAGAACTGGCGAAAATGTTCCGTTAATCCATAGTATTTTGTTTGCGTTTAAACGTCAAGCGAGAGTTTATTTCCTTTCTGCTTTTAATCAGTTAATGCATATGTAAACAGTTTTATGAGAGTAGATTTCACTAATAACACAGAACAAACTTGGATAATATCGAGATGGTTTGACTCAACAAAGTAGAAAGGTCTACCTATTCACCCTGCTTTCTTTACTCTTTTCTGCGATCTTTCTCAGTATTTCTTTCTCTCATAAATCTTTCTGTCAGAACGTTTTTCGCTATTTGATTTATAAATACCGTTTCCAAATTTTCTGTCTTCTTAACAACTTCTCAAAATCTTACATTAAAACTGAGCTACATCTTTTCGTATCCCAATGGAATTCTTTCATTATCTCCCAAAATTTCCCACTTTTTAAAAATGTCTTCTTTTTTTTATAACTTTCTCTTCATTTTCTTTATCTTAATCATGCCCTCTTTTCTTTCTCTTCTTCCTGACATTTTCCCTTATTTTACGGATTTATCTTCGACTACATTCTATTCCGCCATATTGTCTAAGATCCCCTTAAGTCATCTTTGTTTTGCTTCATTTTCTTCACTTTTCTCTGTTGCTTAAATAAGGAAAAGAAATCAAAGATAATATGACTGTAATTAAAATAGTTATTGATAAAAATTAATTTCTATTCTTTGTGCATGTCCGGACGCCACAAGCTAACGGAAATTTCCGGGAAGCTATTTTTTACATGAATACATGCAATAACATAAGCTATGTGACGCTGAGCCCTTTGAATTGGTAACCAAGCTTGTCTTACTAGATAAATAACGACTGAGTAGTGAGATCGATCCTCACTAGGTTCACCACACTTTCGGCTTTGTACAACATTATGCTTAAAAATCATTAGAAACCTCGAACTGGTTAGCAACTAAGCGACTAAGTAGTGAGTTCGATCCTTAGTGGGTGCCTCATACTTTCGGCCTTTTTGCTTAAAAATTCATCATAAGCTATGTGGGGTTGACTATGGCCTCCATTTGAGGTCACAGGAAGACAACCAAGCAAAAGTATGCTCTTTCTAGCATAAAGGAATCCAATACTGAATTTTCTATGAAGTACTAAGAATATTTTGTACTTTTAAGTTGAATGAAGGATAATTTCAAATTCCACATCCGAGTTAAGAGGAGCGTCCTAGAATCACAATATATTTGGATCATTTACGTTAAAGCCAAACAAATATCGTCACCGAGGTAAATTAATATGCACAGGTAAAAAAATATTAAAATAGATGGTTATTAGAAGTTAATAACGGATTTAAATAGAAGATTTCTTTTTTCTTCTGTGAGTTCAACTTTGTGCAAATCTTGAAAAAGTATTTCCAAATAAATCCTAAAATATATAGTATTAAACATGATTGTTTTGCTGTTTTATATGTTAAGGAAATTAGCCCAAAACTAAAGAAATTACTAATAGCTTTGTGAATGAGGTATTTTTCCACAGGGAATAATACAGGCGAGTAAGTAAACTCAATGCAACTGGAAAAGTTTCAGCTGTAGAAGTCAACTTTCATGGTCTTTGAAAATGCCCAGAACTCAACTCTATTCATCAATGTTTGTAAGCTCCCTGCTGTTCCTCCATAAAGGCTTCAACTACAGTAAAAAAAAATCAAACAAAAAAAAAAAAACATCATCATCATCATCATCATCATCAGGTTTCTCAAAATTGCAACTTAATTTGCCTATAGCTGTTAACCCGCTTATTTCTCAAAATCTTCCTCAGATATTTGTAAATAATCATAATAATTCCCTTTACATTGAAACTAAACAAATGCAATATGTTTAAACAAAATAATAATAATAATAATAATAATAATAATAATAATAATGTTTACTTATCTCTATTCGAAGTTTCGCAGAACCCGAAATTCACTCATCAGGAGACAAAAGTATGTTTGATATATTTTCATATACAATACATATGTCAAAAGTCGAGAAGTTCTAGAGAGAAAATGGAAATAAAAAGAACACTAATACTTAACATCAAGAAAGATACTGTTGAAATTTCTAGGGCGCATAATGAGGAAAGAGGACTTGGAAAATTTGATACTCACAGGATATAGTGAAAATCAGGAATGACAGAGAAAAACAACGCATAACCTAGCGAGCGAACTTTAGGAGAGATAAGAGAAATACAAAATTTATAAAGAATTACAAAGGACAGGAAATTGTGGAGAGCCATTATCCCTAACGTCCTGAAGGAACACGACAAATAGAAAAAGATGTGCAGCTAATCATTTCTATTTTGAATAGGGAAACTTTGTTTTTCAACATAAATTGTTAATATATTAAGGATTTTTACTCTTTATAGCTTATTAGATTTTAGATATATTTGTCTTTTCTAAATGTTTGTCAAGGAATTTTAGTATATTTATTTTACCGTAATATTTATGTAAGAACTTGATGAGAGAATAATTATAATCTATACATCAAAAAAGTCACGGTTTATAACATAATGTAGGAAAAATATATTTCCATTTTAAAATGATTCAATAACATGTACAATGACTATAATTATTAATGACTAGACCTTATCGTGTGTCCGCTAATTTAGTCTCTTAATTAACAACATAGAAACCAAATACTCGCAAAAAGTCACTTTGATTCACTCATCCCATCAAAATTATTACAAAAACAGTTTTATATTCTTTTCATTTTAAGGTATAGCTTAAATAAATGGAGGCTCGTCTTAAAAGGTAATACATTTTATAAGAATTCTACACACACACACACACACACACATATATATATATATATATATATATATATATATATATATATAAATTTCTTTAACCCATAAATATAGCAAATCTTAAGAGTATATTTTTTCATATATATATATATATATATATATATATATATATAGATAGATAGATAGATAGATAGATAGATAGATAGATAGATAGATAGATATACACAAAATGTAATATAAAATAATGCATTATTTAGTTTAATTACATATAAATTTCTGTACATACATGCACACCCAAACAGAAACACGCGCGTGCGAAAACACAACACACACACAAACACACAAATATATTATTGAACAATTTTGCTTATACATAGACACCAATGAATATACGAGATAAATATATTATACCATCATATATATATATATATATATATATATATATATATATATATATATTTGTATGTATATGTGTGTGTATGTATGTATCTATGTATGTATGTATGCATGTATAACGCAAACCCATATATATATAAATAATGCATGTATTTTTTTTGTGTGTATGTGTGTGTAAAAAAACTATCCTCACGGGAAATTTATGGTATGTGTGTGTGCGTGTTTGTTTAATTCTATTATAGAATTAAACCAAGTCACACCTACAAACTATAATTTACAGTACTGACGATTTTTCCTCAACAAACATACAATAGTAATCACAATAATAATAATAATCATTATAACCAAAATCATGCATGCATACATACATACTTATATATATATATATATGTATATATATATATGTATATATATATATATATATATATGTATGTATGTATGTATGTATGTATGTATGTATGTATTGTCTTTCAGATTAAATGAAAAATGTGCCAAACATGTTCGCCTGTACCTTTAGCGATGCATAGCTCCGCTCTGCAGCCGCCCATTGCAAAGCAGCCGAAAACAAGAGAAAAGTCTCAATGGAGATTTACTGCTTGCCATTCATGCCTTTTATTTCGCAAACTGAACTCTACAGCAATATCTCAAAACTTTATTGTCGGACTAATAATATTAGATTGCGAGAAGCGTTCAGTGGATGGCAATTCTCATATCATGCGATGATGTAACTCATAAACGTATAGAAGGAACGTTTAATCACTCAACCCCTGATCACCCTCCTGATCAATCACTTAAGATGGAGCGGGTAGATTTGCCGTCGACCTGAATACACGTTTAAACACATATACCCACTCGTGTACACTCTTAAAGGACCTGTTCCATAGAGCAATCATTTCAGCGTCATTTTATTTACACATAGACGCTTTTGCATTGAGTACAAAAATTATTCTAAAGGGAATCACATAAGTAATAAAGAAGTAAAATTGTTTCTTGGTTTGACGTTCAGGTTTTGTATTGGATGATGTAAGTACGAATCCGATCTTCGACTTGGGGAATCTTTTCTTGTTGACAACTTTTTCTCGCAGAATATTTGATATAGTTCTTTGCAAATCTTAGAACAGTGCCCTGTCGAATAGGATTTAGAATATGCCGGCCTCATTAATTACATATGAGTAAGACCCCAGAAAAAAAAAACAAAAAAACGACTACTTTCCGGGTGGATATTGTAAGACACAAGGATAAATGCTATCAAATGTTCTTTAATCGCATGTGAAACGGACAGTCGTCTGTTTTTGTGACTCACCTGTAAAATGAACCTACCTCTACGTCTTTCTTTTCTTTTTTCTTTTTTTTTTCTTTGCTATCGTGTAAAGCGGAATAATGTTTACTTTCTAACTCTAGTGTAAAATGAACATATCGACCATTCTGACGTTAGAGCAAACCAGACCTATGTTTAAATCTCTAGTTTATGCCAGGCCCAGTTCTACTATTTTGTTTTCTTCTCAAAACCAAGCCTATGTCGATATTCTTGGTACATGTAAACCGAACCGAAAGTATGTCGACGTTCTTCAAAACCTGTAAACCAGACATATATTGACTTATTAAACGATAGATTAAACCGGTGTCTACATATCAATTTACTCAGGAAGATTTTTGTCCTATATGACTCAAATTCGAGAATAACCCCTCATAGTTTGATACATCGTTAAAGTGACCAATCTCACCAAACTGGAACTTTGTATAAAATATAAACAATATCTAAGCAGGAGATTAATATCCCAATGTACTCATAGTGATTTTCCAAGCGTAGTTTAGATGTGGCAAAAGGCCGAGAGTAGAGGCACCTAGTGAGGATCGAACTCACTACTCAGTCGTAATCGTTCTAGCGAGATCAGCTTGCTAACCATTATACCACCGCGAGGTGCCCTATTCCAATGAAATCATAAGAAGAGCCCGAAAATCAGTTTCCCAATGACAGATTAAATATAATATTCTTCTTCTTCTCCTCCTTCTTCTCCCCCCTTCTTCTTCTTCTTCTTCTTCTTCTTCTTCTTCTGCTAACGTGTCCGTTCAGAACGTTAGCGATCATGGCTCTCCACAACTTTGTAGTTCTAAATAAATTGTCTTTTTGTTATCCTCTAAATCCCGTTCTGCCATCCATTTATTCGCGCTCATTATGCGTTGATTTTCTCTCTCTCCATTGATTTCTATATGTCTTATGGGTATCAAATTTTCCAAGCCTCCTTTCCTCATTATGCGCTCTAGAAATTTCTCTTTCTGATATTAAGTATAAGTTTCGTTTTTTTTTCCGTTTTTTATAAAAATTGTTACTCACATGTTGGTCCATGGTATTCTCAGCATCCACCTGTAGAGCCACAAAAGTCACATCAACATCTAACTTCTGATTAATTTCAAGTGAAATTGCCTCATAAACTAACAACTTTTAAGAAAACCAAATTCAAATGATTTTAAATACTAATTTCACAAATTTTAATAACAGTATCATATATAATAATGCATAAAAAATACTTTTGTTTCTTGATGAGTGAATTTCAGAATCTGTGAAACTCCGAATAAAAATTATTATTAATGTTATATATTTTGTTTAAGAAATATTACAGGTTTTTGTTTTGTTTAAATTGTCCTATCTGCTCCCATTTTCTCTAAAACGTAATAGTTGCTCAGGTGTTCGATCCATGGTTTCCTCAGCATCCTTTTGTCTTACCACATTTCTATTGCTTTAAGTCTCTTCTTCATCTTGGAGGAGATTGTCCAGCATTCCCTGCCATATACAGCATACACTCTTGTGCAAAATAATTAAAACAACTGCTTTAGTTTCCTTTTCTTTCACCATACGGTCAGTTTTAAACCCACTGAAGTAACTGGGTGTAATCAATTTCCTTTTATTACCTAAGATCAGATCATTTGCAGTGGTGGGTAGTAATATGAATGTAATTTCGGGGTGTATAAAATTTGTTTGGCCTTGAAAAATATTACGGCATACATGATTGCATCAGATTTTTATCCCTCTCAGACACTATTGTCTCGACTGTCGATTAGTTGTCCTGCGGCCATTGGCTGCGATGGACGTTACTCCTAGGAAGCGTACGGATATTGTAACGCTGCACTGGCAAGCCTTACTAGTGAGCAAATAAAATGAATATAGATTACCTGGAATCTCTCCTGATTTAAATCCAATCGTAAATCTGTGGTCAATCTGCAAAGAACGACTTTGTGAAATACTAACATATGTACTCGGCTGTGTTTTTTGGAAAAATACGAAAAAATAGTAAATAATAACGGAATTATTCGTTTTGTTTCAATTAATTTGCACCAGGGTGTAAATCCCAAGAGAGAACCATGTGAGAACCATTATCGAAGAATAAAAGAACAGTTTGATTCTAATATATTAATCAATGATTTGGACCTTGTATTATATTTAACTATACTAAAATGATATCCGCAACTAAACAGTTCAATACTCTCCTCTGAAGTTGTAGTTACATATCTTTAAATCAAGTGGCTGATACGGTTACATTTTCACACTTGTACCAGGATTTCGAATATTGATGTTCCAGGCTGGCCGGCAACTCAATAATTCAAAAATTGACCCTATTTTCTTCTGTTTGTTCTATAATCAATATCGATATTTGTCCAGTGGCAATGGATTAAACATAAAACAATTCCCCAATTTTATGACATTGTCATCTTTGGGTGGACAGCTGAGTAAGGGCGGAGATCAATCATAATTAACCTCGCGTCATCTGATTATCTGTCATCATATAAACATTGTTTTTAAATATTAAGTATGAAAATAATTTTAAAGCAATTACAATTGGATGGTCGGTAAATAAAGTAAATGTGATTTCCTTAATATTATAATATTATTTTCATCATCCAAAACAATTTCTGAAAACAAAAACTGAAAGTGTAATAATAATAATAATAATAATAATAATAATAATAATAATCTCAAAATAATTTTTTTAAAAATGTAGCACATGAAGACATTAATAATTCTAGTTGTGGTTTGATTGGAAAAGGGTTCGAGAAACTCATTGACAGGATTCCTGGTAGCCTATGACTTAAAGAAATGCAAAAAATTGTTCTCACAAGTACAGCCCAGACCTTACAAAGGACTTTATCTATATAAAAACGTGGGTGATATTAGATTGTTATATTTTATCTTATTTACAAAAATGATCCGTGGAAAATGTAATGATATCATTTCTGAATTTAGGTCTTTGTTTGGGACCCAGAAGGAAATGACTATACAACAGAAAACAAAGGAAACAACAACAACAACAATAATAATAATAATAATAATAATAATAATAATAATAATAATAGCAGCAATAATAATAATAAAGAAAACTCTTCAATATTTTTCAACTCTTAAAAAAGAGGGCGATTTAAGAAGAGAAAAAGAAAAAAAGATAGTGTTTAGTAATCTTTCAACTGTATGTCTGTCTTGTTCAAGTTGTGTTTACAAATTGTCTACGTTTATAAAAACATTTTTAAAAATATTAAAAAAATACATGAAAAAATAGAAACTTTGCTTGTCTTCAGAGAAAAACGGTTTTGCTGATAATCAGCAAAACGAAAGCAAATGAGATGCAGCCAACGTGAATAAAATGTAACTGAAAGGTAAGATGATGGAAACTGTGCTCATCTTGAAAATGTCCGTCATTTGATTATTTAGCAAGAACAATTAATCATTAGTTAGGATAAATCTTATGAAACTCTCTTCTCTCCTGTCCTTTGTGTTTATCCACCCGGTGTGGGACGTTAATAGTTTGCATATGTAATTATCTCTATGCTTCATGAAGATTCGACTTCAGTTAAAATTGTTTTAAATCGGAATCACCCCAAACAAGGCAGTAAAGGCCCTAACAAGCAAGGGGTTACAGGGTATGGAAGAATTAGGAACAGAAACATTAATAATAAGTAGAAAAAGAAGAGAGTAATGAGGTGGACAATAGACAGCATTTACATTACTGCACATTAAATTTGACTGGAAAGTATGGAGTCGGAAGGGAGTTCTACAAGCGAGAAGTGCGAGAGAAGAAACTGTTAGCATAAAAGCTACAGCGACATCTAGCCAATAGTCTAGTGCTGTGCTTAAATTCAATAACTCTAGGTACTATGGCAAAGAGCTCATTCGAACAATTACCATGAAATTATTTATAGAAATGACATAGAGAGGCAGCCTTTGGGAAAGTGACTGGAGCTGAGTTGCCAGACCAGGACCAATGATATTGCAGATTTGTCTTTGAATCTTATCAAGGAGCTCATGTTAAATAGCAGGGGCACCTGACCATACGTAACAGCAAATATTTTAAGCATGAACCGAGTGGCAGACGTATAAATATGAAAGATATATTCTGGAGAGATAAAGACAGGGAGCCAACTTTCTTAGCAGCTGACCTAGTAATGGATTCAATATAGTCTTTCCACTTCATATCAGCAGAGAAAGTGAACACGAGAAGGAGCAACGAGTCGCTTTTCTGGAGGATAGCATCAGCCATGCTGATGGAAGGCAGAGAGGGGTTTCTCAGATGATTAATTCCGAGAAGTTTGGTTTTGGAAGCGTTAAAATTAACAATCCATTTTTGCGCCATTTAACTACGGACTTGAGGTCGTTTGGGACATCGGCTAAAATTTTGAGTTTGTTAGACTAATAAACCTTACTATCGAGGCAGGAGTAAATTGTTGTGTGGTCAGCGTAGATACCAAGAGCTGATGTCATCAGGAAGGTCATTGATGAAAATAAATTAATAAAAATAGAGTAGGACCAATGATGGCGCCCTGGGGGTGGGGCACTTGCGTTAGTACGAAAGGATCTAGACGAGTGGGCATTTAGGATGGCCCTCATTTCACGGTTTGATAGGAAAGACTGGATCAGCTCAAAAATTGTCCGAAGACACCGTAATTTATCAGCTCGTGGAGAAGACCAGAATGCCAGGCCCTGTCAAAGGCTTTCGAGATGTCCAATGCAATCGTTTTTATTTAAACTCTCCGCATATATCATCAGTACATCATCACTTGACCTGGAGAAAGCTGTTTGATGTTATTTGGTGCCTCATTCTCCCCGCAAACAGGAACTTTGATCCTTCAAGGGCTCTCTTATATTTATTTCGGGCAGCAAAGAATAAGCGCCTGTTGTGACGAGAGCCGTAACTCTGTTATAGCCGAAAAGAGCGGTTTCTGTGTGCTATAGCGGTTGAGTATAAAGTTGGGAACCATGGAGAGTACTGAGGTTTTACCTGGTATTTCCGAGAAAGTGTCCAAGCCGACTTTGACTCAAGAAAAAACCTCAGTGACGCAATTTTCAATTTGGAATTTGAAAAGGTCAGGCCAAGGAGCGTCTCGGAGAAAATCACCGAGTGAGTCGTAATCAGCATGTTGGTAACGGAATGGCGTCTTGTAGATGGTGGGTCCTTTTAATAGGAGATTGGAACGAAATATTAATAGCTACCAAGAGTGGTCAGATTTACCAAGAGTGCAGTGTTGCGAAGCTCGGCAAGAGCGAGGAGAGGCGGTAAGAAATAAATCAAGTAGAGAAGCATGTTGGTTGGTTTTGCTAGGGAAAACATAGGGAAGTCCACGGCATGAGTAAGGGAATGGGCAATGGAAAAAATAATATCTCAACACTGGCCACATAAGTCCCTTTAGAAAGTTTAAGCCACGTGTTGTGGTGAGCATTAAAGTCACCAAAAACAAAGATGTTCTCAGCTGGGTGAAGAGAAATTGACTTTTCTATACTGTCAGCAATCATGTCTAATATACAGCAGTCATGTGAAGAGGGTGTCGATAAAAGACAAAGAGATAGTTAACAGAGTTTTGCAACGAAAGACGGAAGCGAATGAATGCGTAGTCTAGTGCTTGGAGAAATATTTCCCTGGCCATCCGAAGATGATGGTGGATGTAAACACCAATGCTATGCATGTGAATGCTGGAGTCTTTTTAGCAAAGGAGAAGATAGCGAGGAACCAAGACTTCATTTGGTAGCAATGGAAGAATTTAAGTTACTTTCACAGAGGGAAAATCTTTCTGACGACCGTTCCAAGAGGAAAGATTCTACGCTTTAGAAGTTGGAACGGATACCACGAATATTAGTGAAAGAAAGGCTGGGCAGTTTATTCTATTCGTGCTCGCAGTATTTCATTCATTTCGCCGCGTTGGTTACTAGTACATCCTTTTCTTTTCCTCAAGGCAAGCGACGTTTGTACAATTCATTATATTTTTTATACTACTTTGAAATTTCAAAACATAACTCGAACCAGATATACTATCAAAATATTGTTAAACAATTTCTTGTCTTTTCTTTTTATTTCCTTAAATCACGATCTTCTCTGAGTTTTGTAATAATAATAATAATAATAATAACAACAACAACACCTACAATGAAAAGGACATGAACATAGAAGGAAAATAATGTAAAATTCGTTTTTTTTTTCAGTATTGAATAAACATTAATAGTTTGGTACGTTTGCTTTAAAAAAAATACTTGCCAATTCCCGTGAAAGAAGTCAAGTATTAGGTTGGTGCAAAAATAATGTCGTTTTCTCACATAGTAATATAAGTGAGAAAACAACATTATTTTTGCACCAACCTAATAAATTTTTTTTAATGCTATGAATTTTTAATATATTAAAATCGATGTGTGTCTATATCTGATCGATTTAGGCAAACTCAGTTTATACTATTCAGTTATTATCGATTTTA
This sequence comes from Acanthosepion lycidas, assembly GCA_963932145.1. NCBI lineage: Eukaryota > Metazoa > Mollusca > Cephalopoda > Sepiida > Sepiidae > Acanthosepion > Acanthosepion lycidas. The sequence goes on along the minus strand of OZ010576.1, from coordinate 123,139,346 downwards.
TATATGCGTTTGTTTGTGTGCCTATATATATATATATATATATATATATATATATATATATATATATTAATATATATATGTATTAATATATATATGTATATGTATTAATATAAATATGTATTAATATATATATATGTGTGTGTGTATCAATATATATATATATATATATATATATATATGTACATATATATATATACACACACACACACACACACACACACACACATATATATATATATATATATATATATATGTATATATATATATATTACAGAAATTCACAGGGCATATTGCTTGTCAAGCTATTTATTGGATTACCATTTATTTTTCCTAGGAAATTACACTGTCTGGTGTTCACTATTGTAACCATTTATATTCGTCCGGTGCCTGACATCCGATTGCTGTCTTTCATCCTAAATCTACGGATCATGACCCATTTAGGAAAGGCAGCATCTTAATTTTTGCTTCTTCTCTTATTTTAAAATTTAACATTTTGATTGGTTGATCTGAGTAAACCCCACAAACCCTATAACCAACTTCCCCCTTTTCTTTCTTTCTTTATTCTTCTTTTTTTCCGTTTTGCTTCTAAATTTCAATAAATTGTTCACTAAACAGTCATTTACAATCGTCTGATGAGATGCGTTGATTCGCATCGAAACAATTGTAATTCTGTAGCGTTTTTTGACATGGTTTTGATGTAATATCCTAAAATAAAGAGTAATTGCTCTACTTTGCATTGAGCCCTATTTTAAATTAAATGTTACGAACTTTGGGATTGTACTCTATTCGTTCTCGTCTTACCTGGATATATATATATATATATATATATATATATATATATATATATATATATATATATATAATTTTTATTATAAAAGATTATAATAAGAACATGTTGAGATCGCTACACAAAAGCTTTCATGTTTCAATACTTTAGGCGATGGTAAATAACTGATGATTAAATGATTTTTAAGGAAATTTAAAAAACAAATTGTGTGGCGGTTTCAACAAATTTTTATTATAATATTTTTTAACAATAATAATAATAATAACATATTGTTCTATATTGTATTGAGGACTTTTTAAAAAGTAATACTACGAACATTTGGATATATATATATATATATATATATATATATATATATATATATATATATATATATATATATATATATATATTGTGTATATTTAGGCAGTTCCTTTCATATTGTCTTCCGTGTCTAGTATATACGAGTTTGTCGTTACTTGAAATTTTCTTGCAACAAGGGCGGACTATCATTGTTGTTTCGTCCGATGTTGTTTGATTTATTGAAATTCTCATCTTTGATAATGGTTTTAAGCCGAAAGCTTAGATTGGATTTAAACATCTACCAATATTGTGTTTTCCTTTCGTCTTTCAACGATAATGTGATTAAGCTTATCAGACAATATGAAAGGAACTTACTTAAAATAAATAGACAAAACTTGTCTACATTATTTGCATTTTCCTATTTTCGAATAAGATGTACATCGCGGACAAAATTGTTGATAAGCTATTCAAAGTTGATGTTTTCTTCTGTTTTGTTTAAATACTTTCGACCAAATGTCTCCATCATTATTAAAAACTAGGTGTTGTTAGTGTGGAAGACATCATTTTTTGACTACATCCTGGCATTCTTTAGAACGCTGGAATTAGATTCAGTTCTGAGTGATGTCATATGTAAAGATAAAACGGAAAAGCTTCTCATTTAACTCTATCCATGAGCATGCAGATTGCACTGTAAACACAAAACAAATTTTGCAGTATATTTTTTTCAAATCATGTCTTCGTTTTGTTTGTTACTTTTTTCCTCATCATTCAATATTTGTCTTCGGCCCAATATACCGCCTGCTGCAACAGTACAATTATGAAAAAAAAACACCTTCCTTGTCACTATATTGTGAAATAAACATTTTAACGTCTTTAATATTCCGAATTTCATATAGTCAGCATTTAGATGAGATTTGGTCTCATATTTTTGAAATATGAAGAAAACGTTCCCGCTTTCGTAGATTAAACAATGAAAGATATAATGAAAGATCATTATGCCGAAATGAATGAGATAAAGAAATGAAAATCTCATAATAAAGATAATATAATAAATCAATAAAAACACATAAGTTTATAGCTTTTAAAATCTCTCACATCAAAAACCCCCAAAATCCTTACAAATGTCTAGATCTAATGAAATCATTTCCAATTCATTTTCAATGAATATCGCCAAGAATGACTTAAAACCTAACGACATTACAAAAGAAAATAACTAATGATCTAAATTGATTGTTTTCCCTTTCTTTGACAAGATCAACAAACAAAATGTTCAGTGAACAATGACAATGTCTATCTCTCATTTTCCGTTGCCTCAACGTCATGCCTTCTTTCTCACGTGGAGCCAGAGGCGATTGTGTTAATAAAACCAAATGGCGGCATCGTCAATATTATAATAAACGAACGCCTTTTGAAAGTGACATCATGGCGCCAGCCTGTATCCGGCAGTCAAATAGGCAACAATACCCTTTCCGGTGTCTTGCTGTCAAAACGTCAATCATCATCAGCAGCAATCTTTCCCTGGTTATGAATAATGTAGAAATTCATCGAGTTGTGTTTTCGTCAAGAGGCAACTTATAAGTAACTGAGATTGACAGTTTGGCGTTTCTACAGAAACGCAATTCTCCAAGGAAGTTTTTTTTTTTTTCGTCATACCATTATCAGTTAATCTCCCCAGATCAAAAATAAATTTTCTAATTTTTAAGAGATGGCTTCAGTTTTGAAGCTAAATTCGTTGTAAAGTGATCCTTTCTACACAAGCCAAAAATAATGTACATGTGTATGTATGCTCATAGGTAGGGATGATATTGATTGACGTTTTATTTTTTTTTATTTTTATTTTTTATTTTTTTTAGAGACCACAAACAAAAGAATTGTCTTCTTATTGACATGCCAGTCCCTGCAGACTGTAATGTATCTTTGAAGATCTTCAAAAAGCTAACAAAATACAAGGACATTGAAATCGAAATCTCAAAAAAATGGCACATGAGAACATCGACTATCCCTGTTGTAATTGGAGTCCTCAGATTGATTGGTAACAATTTCAATAGACACCTGGCACGGATTCCTGACAGCCCGTGCCTTAAAGAAATACAAAAAAAAATGTTTTTACGAGCACTAACCACACCTTACGAACGGCTTTATCTATGTAAAATATGGGTTGTTTCTTTTGTATGTTTTTTTTTTTTTTTTTAATTGCTCAGCAGAAAATATCATGACGCTATTTCTGACCTTAGGTCTCTGGTCGGGACCCGGAAAGAAATGAGAACACACCAGAAATCAAAGGAAATAATAATAATAATAATAATAATAATAATAATAATAATAGTAGGTCTTATCATTTTATAGTTAAAATGGCGAGATGAAACCATAGTTTCTATACTTATTGTATCTTCCCTCGCACTTTTCGTTTGGGAAATTCTCTTCCAGCTTCTTCCTTCCAAGTCAACTTTGATCTTCGAAAATTTAAATGCAATGTGAATTGTTATCTTTTGTCTTCTTAATTCCTATTCTTTTGTTGTTCTCTCTCTCCTTAATAATGTTTTCTCTCATATTCACTCACACTCAGTAAGCGCTTGTGTCTTATTAGCGTTATTGTCATGTTTGAGGTGAAATGTTTAAAATAATTTGAAAAAAATGAAAGAAAGAAAATAAAATTTACGTATTTGTTTATTTTTAGTTACTTTATAAGTTTAGAATTAAATCTCAATGAAAATTAAATTTCACTAAAAAAAAAAACATGGTTTAAAAAGGAAAACGGAGTTTTCTCCTTCAGTCACACATATGAGATTCCATTGGCCGATGTATAAAGCCTTCGTCAAGAGAATTAATTATGGTCTGAGGATCATTTAAGGTTTTAAACTACTATGTTCCAGGCAATGACAACTCCTCCTCCTCGCATCTCTCTCCCTCTTCCCCTCTCTCTCTCTCTCTCTCTCTCTCTCTCTACCACACACGGTTATATATATATATATATATATATATATATATATATATATATATTAATTTAATTTAAAATAAAAAAAGACGACCTTAAGGTTCCATTGGTTGTATTTAATTTTCCCAGGAAAGTGATTTTTTCCAGGTTCCTCAGATCACATTTCCAAGCAATGAATATATATATATATATATATATATATATATATATATATATATATATATATAGATAGATAGATAGATAGATAGATAGATAGATAGATAGATATCACAGGAAATGAATCCGTTCGTATATAATCCATGTGAATCCTAGTAACATCAAATATTAAAACTGATCTACAAAAAGAGCTCAATGTATTTATTAGAACAGAGCATATAAATTACACAAAATAATTAAAAAATTACCTCATATGGGGATAGATCTATTTCAACCAACGCGAAGTACATCAGTGTTATTCAATCCCAGTGTATGGACTACATAGATCGGAGTTGAATAAGATTAACGCACTTTGCGTTGGCTGAAATAGATCTGTCCACATATGAAGCACCATTAGACTTTGTTGTGTATATATATATATATATATATATATATATACATATATACATATATATATATATATATATATATATATATATATATATATATATATATAGATAGATAGATATAGATATAGATATAGATATATATATAGAGAGAGAGAGAAAGATAGAGAAAGAAAGAGAAAGTGAGCGAGAGTGATAAAGTCAGATATTGGGAGAAAGTACTTGTCAGAAATATTTAATATTTGGGGAATTATAATGTTTGCTTCTAATCACTTGAATTTTAAATTAAAACGGGAAGATTTCAGTCAACATGATAAGGTTTGTATTTAGTCATCTTTCATGGTTCCTAATCACAAAGGTATGGAAATGTTTTAATAAAATTAAATTGTTAAAACAAAAACAAAAACAATTTTGACTTTTCTAAAATCTGTTCATAATCGGTTGAATGAAAAAGCGAACTCTCGTTACTATTCGGAAGAGTTTCCAGAATGGTAAATTAATTTGAAGTTGAGGAAATTGAATGTTAATTTTAAATTGCCAAAATTTAAATTTAATTTGAATATTCCAAAATTATAAGTTAATTTGAAATTGCCAAAATTGTATGTTAATATTAATTTGCCAAAATTGTAAGTTAATTTGCTGAATATACTTAATAGCTCCTGGCGTCATGGATAATGAAAATAAACGTTGTTCTTTTTCAAAGACATATTAACTTTACATTAATATCTGATTAACGGCCTAGCTTATTGGATGGTATACAAGACCCTTTATTCCCAACAAAATTAGCTTAAAATATCTCCTAGCTATTATATACCAGGGTTTCTCGTCCTTTTTGCCGAGTGCACCGTTTTTACCAATTGTCAGAATATCATTTCCACCTCATTCCAAGATTGTCCAACTTAAATGATTCATTCCAATAATATGATATATTATTTAAAAGCATTATTTTTTTTTCTGTATTAGTACATAGACATTTACATGGATACTGTTTATAGAGGATTTTTTTTTTATTATACACTCATGATGATCTCTAAATTCTATAAATAAAAAGAAACAAGAAAAACTAAAATATCCCCAGAAACCCCGAAATTCGCGCTGTGGCAGAGTCGCGATTGCCCCTGCTTTAGAACCCCTGTTATATGCGAATTTCACCTATCTGCCCTATATTTGCCCAGATACTCTATATCACCAGTGTTTTCCTTAAAAAAAATTGAATTATAATCTAATATTAAATATAAATAAAGATGTTTTATATGCTACCAAAAACGATTTGTATGCTGGGCTAAACGCAATCTACTCTCAATACAGAGAAAAATATCTCAGATTATTTTACGCTTTATGGCTTTTTGAAGAGAAAATATATGTACAACTGAATCGTAGTAAATCCCATCCATGAAAAATCCTAAACGTTGTTTATTCATTTGAAATTCAAATGAGTAAATTTAGGATGATTATAGAAAAGCAATTTCGTATATTTAAAAAAAAAATTTAACCCATTCCAGAATTTGAGAAACTCATGACTACAAAAACATTTACAATAAAGACATGCACACTACTTCTTTTGACTTGTATTTCTTTCGTCTTATTTTTGTTCCTGTATATTCACAACTCTCATAATGTCATCTACATTATCCAAGAAGCTGTGTCAATAGGAAATAATGATTTACACACCAACGTGATCTGCAGTTCCTTCTGTTATCCTCATTTCCATGACAGCTATCTTACCGATTAGACCATTAAAGTCAACCAAGAGAAGTTGCCTATATTTATCTCTATAACTATATTAATCAGAAAGTCAATACGATGCCATGTTGTATATTTACGTTTCATACGAATAGTAATATTAGTCATTTTATTTGAATTATTTTACATGGAATATTGTCTATTATTATTCATTCTTTTATCTTCTTTTGTTCATCTTTTATCCACCGCATTTTTATTGCAACCTCTGATTGTCATTCTACGTTAGTTAATTAAACAGCGCGAATCGAAAAGAGAAAAAAAATGCCTCCAGCAAAAAGTGAATCCTCATCAATTAACATTTAGGGTGGGATTTCCCTAATGTAAAATATAAATATGAATGGCGGCGTTCGTAGAATTAAAAATGATAGATCTGTTGGTAAGCGTTAGGAAATCGATATGATCGAATGTCAGAAATCCATTGATAAGAGATATGAATTAAAATGTTAGCGAATTATTATTATTATTATTATTATTATTATTATTATTTCATTTGATTTTTGTTGTATAGTCATTTCATCATGCTTTTTCACTGAACATTTTTGTAAAAAAATAAAAATAATACAAACTAAGTACACACAAATTTTACATTGATAAAACTCTTAATGAGTGACTATACTAGTGAGAATATATATATATATATATATATATATATATATATATATATATATATATATATTGTGAATTTGGGTAGCAGCCTTTCTTTTATGCAAGTTTCATTGAAGACAACGGAAAAGGTACTGCGATTAAGCCTTTTATTTAATTATTTTCTGTTCGTATAAATGTTTTCTTTTCTGGACACAAAATGTGCAAAAACTATCCAAAGGTTTTGCATATCCGAGCGCTTTCGGCTATTCTTTTAGCCATTATCAAGGGTGATTTTTATTTTTTTTATTTTTAAATGAATGTGTGTTTAATATGTATGTGTGAAACGTTATAGAAATGTTTTATTTTCCAAACACGGTCAGTACATTGTGACCGTGTTCGTGGTTAATTCTATAGAGCTTTGGCTTTTTTATTATTAGGGCTTCCATAATGATTTTTATATATTTTACATGTGCATGAGGCTATTATACTTGTATTTTCTACTAGCATGTTCCGAATTCAGTTTGGTATGTTTTCATGTGTATTTAAATGAATCTTAATTAACCTATGGTCGGGTAGGTATTACTTGATTTGTCTAGATAGACATGCACTAGTATAACCAATGTAATTATTTATGAGTTTGGTTTTATCAGGAACACAGTTCCTTAAGGGGCATTTGAACTCGTAAATAATATTTGTTCTTTGTAGTTTTGATTTTGCGGGTGTCTTGTTATTGTTTATGATAATGCTAGCTGTTTTAACTTTTTTACAATAGATAATTAATTTAATTGTCTTGTTCATTTCGACTGGGGTTGTATATTTCTTTATATTTCTAAGAGAAAATTCGTCTAGTTAGCCTGTATTTATCTTTTATAGAAGACGCCTTTTATGTTATTGTTTTTATCTGTATCATCAGTATCTCTGTTAGTTACTTTAGAAAGAAATAATCTAATCTCGTGGTCGCTGAGGAAGTTAAGAAAACCATTGTTAACTAAGGTTTCTTTGACATTATTAAGAAGGCAGCGAGAAGATGAATTCTCGTCTACTCACTTTTTATAACTACTATTTTATATCTAATTGGCCATTCAAACTTAAATTTAAGATGGCAAAAGTCTCTACGTGTGGATTTTTTTATATGATACTATAGTGAATGTGCTAATACTGAATTTAACAAGAATGGGAATTAATTTTTTTGACTACGTAGCTAATGTTAAGGAATGATTTTTCTTTCGAATGTGGTACTGAGATTATCGATTTCTTGATTGTTTTTACAGGTTTACTCATGTACGAACACAAGAAAAGTTAAATAAAAAGCTTAATCGCTGTACCACCTTGTCAGTCGTCTTTAACACAACTTGTATGGGTAGTCCCAAGGATAATGAAATTCTGAGAGCTCAATGTAAATCCAGAGCTAATAATTTAAAGAAAAACAGACCTCTTTAAGGTTCCATTATAATAATTTATTTCAACAGAGCCCTTTTAAGGGACGCTGGATCATCAGATAAAGCTTGCAAAAATGAAACGAAAGATGAAATGAAAATTCACACTTTTGCATATCCGAGCGCTTTCGGCTATTCTTTTAGCCATTATCAAGGGTGATTTTTATTTTTTTTATTTTTAAATGAATGTATTAAGTTTATGTAATTTAACAGAGAAACTTTATTACATAGTGTCGACATGTAGAACGCATGCTTAAAAACAATTTCTTTCGTTTATTTTCTACCAATTCGGAAGGATATATATATATATATATATATATATATATATATATATATATATATATATATATATATATATAGAGAGAGAGAGAGAGAGAGAGAGAGAGAGTATTGTACATTTTAACATTTCAACTTCGGTAACTCTGTCGGTGTTTTTTTTAAAAACAATTTCTTTTGTTTATTTTCTACCAATTCGGAAGGATATATCAACTTCGGTAACTCTGTCTGTGATTTCTTTTTTTCTTTTGGCCAGACATTGCTGTGCTGGATGATTATTTTCAAGCACTACGGATGTTTTTAGACTTTTCCTTTTTTTATTGAAATTTTTCCCTGATATCAGTTTATCTAATATATTTTTATTTGAAAATTCTATTATCTGTGTTTTTCACATCTTAGTATACGTATATATATATATATATATATATATATATATATATATATATATATATATATATAATTATTTATTTAAAAATATGATTCCAGCGCTACATAAGAGTTCTCATGTTTCAAAACAAGAGCCGAAAACCTCAATATAATTATTTGAATTAAATTGAATTATAGTACTAAGCTCTGTTCCATCTTCAAGCAAAATATTTTTGGGAATAACTTATTCCTGAAATTTACCCGTTTATAAGCATATTCATTATTGAAATTAAAATTTTTATGGTAACGGCTAGAGCAATTGTTTAAAGAAAAGGGGACCTTAATATATATATATATATATATATATATATATATATATATATATATATATATATATATATGAGGTTTATTTTTTATCCGAATTTATTTCTTCCAAACGTTTTAGCAGTAGCTATCCGTGTTTCAGTTACTATCTCTGTTTTTTTCATTTTACTAAAATAGTGAAATTAATAACAATAAAACTAAATCAGATTTAGTAGGACTTTTCGGTCGTTCCAGATCGTGAAGTACTACTAAGCATTCATACTAAGTCCTACTAAGCATGAATTCTTATTAATTTTACCCTTGAGAAAAAATTTGGAAAGTAATTCAAACACGTGTATGCACTAAGATAACGTTTATAATATATAATATACAGCCGAAAATACTAGCAGATAAAAAAAAATGACCTTATGCAATTTAAAATTATTAAAAAACAAGGATCATAGCATTCATCGAGTGATTCGTAGGTTAATGCAAGTTTAAAATTGTTCGTGAAGATGTTTTTTTTTTGCCATTTATATCATTAACTTTACTAATCTACTTTTTGTATGAATGATTCATGTAATATAAATTAAACTGCACCACATATTTGATTTTAAAAGAACTGATCTGATGTGCAAATTTTCAGGATAACAGCTGCGACATTACTCTATTTATTGAACAATTTAGTTTATATCACATCGACTGAAAAACTCCTACAACAAAAAATTCTCAAATTACCATATTAGTAAAAAAAAAAGCACTCTCTTAAATTTAAAAAAAAACTTCAACCTTGGCGTTGCGACTGCACGCTCCAAAATTTCTTATTCGTTATTAATAACACATTTCTAAAAAAACATATTTCGATTAGCATTTAATTTTTCGTGTCCGCTATTACCTGGATCTACTAAAAACAAAATAATTTCCATGCCTGAGGACAGTTGAATGTACAGCCGAAAATACTAGAAGATTAAAAAAAAGAACTTATACCATTTGATGTCATTAAAAACAAGGATCATAACATTCATCGAGTGATTCGTAGGTTAATGCAACTTTAAAATTGTCCGGGAAGATGTTTTTCGCCATTTATATCATTAAATTTACTAATCAATTTTTTGTATGAATGATATATATATGGGTACATTTCGACAGCATGTTTTATTTAAGACATGTTTCATTGAATAGTTTAGACGTTATGTTTACTTAATTTCGATAATATCCTTTTATTCTCGCGGATAAAGTTTTTGGGTGCCATTATTGACGGACGAGAGGAAATCGCCGTGTCGATATATATTTCTTTTATTTCCAATTACTCGTCCTTCAATAAGGACACCAAAAACTTATATGTGAGTATGAAAGGATATTATCGAAAATAAGTAAACGAAATATGTTTAAAATCTTCAACGAAACATGTCGTAATATGTGTATGTGTATGTGTATGTGTGTGTGTGTGTGTGTGTGTGTGCAATTTATTTTAACATAGAATGCATCTGTAAAGGAATAAAAGTAGACTAGACGAAAATCTCTTCTTAGCAGACGCGTTTCGTCCTCTGGGGAATTTTATCAAGGCAACCTTATATCTATGCGAATGTGTGTTTGTCTCTCTCTCTCTCTCTGTATCTGTGTGTTAATGGATCTTAAATGTACTTAGTATGAAACAAAACTTAGTGTTTAAACGTTAAATATTTTGATCTTACTAAAACATTTACAGTATTATAATGGCGATAGAGACTAATAAATTATTTCAGTGAGGATTGTACGAGGCAAATGTATTTAATTTTTTAGGAAAGATTTGTTTTAAGAAAAAATGCTCAATTCCTGTAAGGGATTCAAACAAAGTTAAAACTTTTGCCATTGTAACGTTTCAAATTCTTCCATTTAACTATTTTTTTTAATAATTGATATTCATAAGCGTCTGGTGAAGCATTTCCCTACATGAGATTTTCACATCTTTTTCTGAGTTGTTTATTATGAATCAATTTATAACGACACGCATCCATTTTAATGTGCATGAAAGAATATTACAGTTGGCTTTTCGGAATCCGAGTGTCTATTATTTAAAAATAAATTGTTTATTTTTATTTTAATAAAATAGGATCCATTTTACTTCAAACTAATAACATCACGTTAAAGCGAAGTTGATCCAACATTCAAATGCATGCTGAGCGCTGATTATGGGCAGAGAGAAGCGAGCCAATCAGCATGCTGCAAGCTTTCCCACACAGCCAATCAAAACGATTACCAGCCGTCTTGATAATTTTTGATATATCAAATTGTTCATATATCAGCTGAGAGATTTGCGTAAATCAATATTAGACATTTTTCTGATTGGACTCGATAGAGAGAAAACATTAGAAAAATAATCTGGGTTAATAATCTTTTAAATGTCTCCAGTTACAGAAGAAAGCTTTAAAGAAATAGAAAATATCCCTGATCTGTTAAAAATTCTAATTTTTTATCTAAATGTTTTTCTTTGTTTACAGTCGGTTAGTAACTTATTTCAAAAAATATGTGGTTTGATATCAGATTAAAATATTTTAAAATTAAACAAGATTAGGAAAAAATCTTTGAATTTTGAAAAAATGTCATCACGCATAAAAAAATATAATTTACTGGTTGAAATATTAGATTTTCATTTGATCATAAGGAAGAAAGTCAATATTTAATCAAAGTCAATATTTAAGTTAATAAACGCAGTAATACTGTCATAATATTTTTTCATTCTTTTTCAATTAAATTTTTTCAAACTCGTCTTTTACTAAAATTTTCCCAATATTAATTAAATCTAAAACAAAGAAAAATATGTTTCTACTCGAAACGTAACTCAAGAAACGATATAGTTATATATGTGATTGGCACATTATGTATTCAAAAAAATTAAAAAAACAAAAAAAAACAAAACATAGGTCAATTTAGATTTCCGGTGGACTAAATTGATAATAGCATTAAACAAAACCCATGTCGATATTAAAAGCAATGATTAAGTTTTATCCGCCTTTTTACAAGTTGTATCCCCAAATAATAATAATAATAATAATAATAATAATAATAATAATAATAATAATAATAATATTAGATTGGTGCAAAAATAATGTCGGTTTTTGACATATTTTTTAACGTCAAAAAACATTATTTTTGCACCAACCTAATCATAATAATAATATGTGCCACGTCGCTTCTGGATATAGCGATCATTGCTCTCCACAATTTCATATCCTTTGTAGCCCGTAGCAATATTCCTGCTTTTGCTAAGTCTCTCCCCAAGTTCTTCCATTTATTCACACAAGTTCATAAGATAAGTGGCACACTTGCATCTCCCCTATCTCTCTTGTCCTCAGTATACCCTGTGAGGGGGAAATTTTCCAAACCTCCCTACCTCATTATGTGTTCAAGTAATTTTAGCTGTTTTTTCCTGAGTATAATTATTATTTCTGTTGACATTTTTTTTTCACATAGCGATCCAGTACGCTTTACTTTATTGCTACTCATCAAAATTGAAATTGAGGTGCTAACATATACATGTTTATCTTGGTGAATTAAGATGAACTATAGATTTGCATCCCATTTGTATGACCATAACCAATTGAGCATGTACGCTAGGGGCTAACGCGTAGTGCATTTCTATTCGTGAACGGGCGAGTTGGGAGAATATCATGATAGGACGTCGAGAGGGCTGTTTTCTTTTTCTTTTTAATTTTGAAGATGGCAGCAAAGGGGATTTGGGAGTCAG
>OZ010576.1:123111364-123123864 GCA_963932145.1 Acanthosepion lycidas | reverse complement strand
TCGACAAATAATAAATGAATTAATTTTTTTTTTAATGAAGAAAAGAAAGGATGAAGAAGATGAATAATGAAAAGTCAATTCAGATATATCAATGGAAGACGAATCATATCTTTCGGCTAGAAGAAATCTCAGAAAATCGCCTGCATGAACCAAGGAAAACGAATGAGAAAAGAAAAGGTGAAGGTTGTCCCCATTTTGCTGAAAGATTTCGTGTTCCCCTTTCCGACACGACCATCTCTCGCCTAAACTAACAACGACAAATTGATAAGAGATAGGGAAAGTCAGAAAGCCAACTACGATTTGGCCAGGGTCTTATAGAAATGCAATAAATAAGGTGTCCGCTTCTTTCCGGGCGCATTTCTGCCCACACCTTACTCTCGTGTCAACTATACTCACCGTCACCTTGGGTCTGATCCAAGTCCCCCATCCGTACAGTATACTGGCCCTAGCACAACCCAAAGGTTGTGTATCTCAGGATAGGCTGGGGAAAGAGGAGGGACTGGTAAGAAGAAAGAAGTCCGAAGTGTCCTGGGATTAGCCAATGTGGAAATTATAAGGCATTATGTTGGAGATGTGAATGTATTCAGTGGACCATCTGTGCCGTCCTTTTTCACATTTAACCCTCCCTACTTCTGTTTATTCCCCCCACTGCGTCTTCTGCTAGCATCAGTGTCATTAACCTCGCAACTGACATCTTCACCATCTACATCATTCTACATGACCGACGTCAGAGCAACCACTCCTGCCACCAACACCATCACCGCCAATGTTTCTTGGACCAACAATAATAACAATAGATTTTTTTAAATGTAGAAAGGAAAGGAATCAAACGGAGGGTAAAGGAAAGGAAAGGAAAGAAAGGAGAATATCTCATAGACATTGCCACTGACATGCGCAGAACTATTGCTACGGTGAAGGCGGGAAAATCATTAGAATATTCTTATTATGTGACAATTCGATTTTGAGAATGGTAAGCGGAACCACGAGTTTTGTATAATGAGCACGTCAGTCTATTCTTTTGTAGTGGGTATATATTACCAGGAATTTCAGCGTAAAAGGAAAAACAAACAAACAAAGAGCACAAGAGCAAGCAATTTAATAAAGAATAGCTTCAAATAATAATAATAATGATAAAGTCCTGGAGAAATTTTACGGTTACTGACAATTGTTTTATATACACAATATTTGTTCATTGTTTCATTAACTATGCAAGATATTTACGGGCCTATGATAATTAAACAATTTTAGCCCAACGATAATTTACTTAAAAGATTAAACATAAAAGTAAAAAAACAAAAAAAACAAACTAGTCCTGATTTTTTTCCATATGGCGTCACGTCATGAGAAATGAATGCATGAAAATTTGAATTTTATGCATAATCTTCAAATGACTATTTTGATCGAAAAACTTTTAACCAGGTGTTTTCAAATTAAATTCCCACGTACAAATAATTTTCCTCTAATTCATTAATTCATTTGATAAGGTATATCACAACTGTTTGAACTGCGAACTCCTTGTCATATTTGACAATAACCCAGAATATATACAGGAAGCAAACCGCCCTCTTACGGAATGAACATGAATTCAGTATATATACAAAAATAGACATGGATGTAAGACATGAATTCTCTTCTCACGAGATTTATTCAACGTATCCAGCGAAGTAATTCTAAAAGAATCAGAAGTCCTACCAGAATTCAGTACTGACGGCCACAGTCTTAATATATGATATGCAAATGACACAATGTTGTTAGTAAACACAGATAGAAAATTACTCCTATAGAATGTAGTGAAGGAAAGCGGGAAGAAAGGACTAAACATCAATTTGGACAACTCGACATGATGTAATGGTTAGTAAGCTAGTCTTGCTAGGACAATGATCCCCAACGTGGGACGCATACCCCACCGGTGGGGCATGGTAATATTTTGGTTGGGCATGCGTAGGATGTGCGCCCTTCAACTTACTATACCAACGTTATTTAATTTTTTTATTATTATTTCATGATTAAAATGATCAAAATATATTACAGAATAGACTTTCATTCAAATATTTTATATTTCTACCTTTCAGTTCTGTTTTATATGTTTTGAAACTACATATATTTAACTATCCTATCGCCTTTTTAATTTTTCTCTTTCATGGATGTCATGGTCTTCGGAGGCTTGTATAGAGATCAACTTAATGGTCTTTTAAGCTTTCTTCACGTGACTTCCAGTAAAATTTTGAATATGAAGCAATTAAATATTACAGGTGGGCACCAGAATTTTAGAAATACCAAAGTGTTGCATGGCTAAAAATCGATTGCGAACCACTGCGCTACGACAATTACGACTCACTGAGTGCACCATACTTTCTGCCTTGTGCCATATTCAAACTATTCATTCATTTTGGGGGCTTTCTTTCCGGATTCTTTCGAAGAGGTTGACAGGGGTGTAGAAGTGTTTCCCCCCCCCCGTTGGAGTAGATGCTGCGTTCGTAGTATATGTTCCGTGCCGGAGGCTTTCTCTCTTCCCTTGCGTCCCCCCACCCAACGTTGCGTAACTCACACTAGCTATGACCAGTTTAGACAAGTTTAACCAGCTTGCTAGAATTTAGCATCTCCAATTCATAACTTCCATGTTGGACCGTTCATATTGCTATCAACCATACATTCTGTGTTCTTGACATTGATGTTTAATATGATATTAACAATAACCCTCCAACTGAATAAGATATTGGGTAGCCGAGTGTTTCCACTCGGCCCGCTGGTTTAAGCGGGTTTTATCTTGCCTAAGCATGCACCTCTGAAAATACTAATTTAAATATCTATAAAATGTTTTAACATTCCTGATGTTAAGTATAAGTTTCTTTTTGAAGACTAAATTTGTCCCCGTAGCCTCTGTTTATAATCCAAAATGATTTATCAATAATTTAATCAATGAATTATTTAAGAAAATCATCATCTACGGCCCATACCCCATTTGCTGAAATTGAAAATTAACACTTCATATTTCTGTGGCATATCCCCTCTGAACGTAGGCGATAATGAGTCTCCAGAATTTCCTCTTCTTTGTAGGTTTTAATAAATTTTTGTTATATCTAAACCCTGTTCCGCCATCCATTTACTTAAGCTTACTATGTAGGTTATTCGTTTTTTTCCTCTTGTCTTCAATCTGTCCTGTGAGTATCAGATTTTCCAAGCCTTCGTTCAGGTGCCTTAGAAATTTCAGCTGTCTCTTCCTGATGTTAAGTTTAAGTTTTCTTTTTATTTTCAATTTCTCTAAAACTTTGTCGTTGTTCACATAAACGCTAATTCATTTGAAGCAAAACATTTCGAAATTAAAGAAAATGAAGTCATAGAGGATAATGGCTCTCCACAATTTTCTATCTTTGTAGCTCAAAGCGATCTTTATTACCTTACTATTCCTCTCAGACCTTGAATTTCTATCCATTTACATACGCCCTTTATTTAAGTTACTTGATATTTCACTTTGACTAATTCTTCAAGAACTTTTTCCTTATTGTGGCCCAAAATTTTAAACTGTTTCCTTCTGATTCTAATTTCAAGTGACATTTTGTTTCCAGTTTTCTTAAAACTTCCTCTTAGCTCACATTTTCAGTCCATGGTATTTTCAACAACCTTCTGTAGATCCATATCTCTGTTGCCTTAAGTTTTCTCTTCCCCTGCGAGGAAATTATCCAGTATTCATTGCGATATGAGAAGTGATATAATATAACAGACCATGGCTCTTGTTTTTGTTTCAAAGGTAATTTACCCGTTTGTTAATATTTTTTAGTTTTTGAAAGGTATACTTCATTATTTTAACGCAACCCTCGGATTTCAGTATCGCAATTTCTACCCTTGTTTATAGAGCTTCACAAAGAGTTAATTGTCTGTACTTGTTTGATATTGACTCATTCAATTTGTTACTGCCATTTTGAGCCATCCTTCTTGCTAACGACCATGCATTCTGTGTTCTTAGAGTTGATAATTAGTCGTTTCTTCTAGCTTTTCTTTACTATCATGCCGACGCGTTTTCTTTATTTGTCATCAACACGATATCATCTGTGATTCTTCTGTTGTTAACATTGTGTTCATTGGTATTATCACCCAGTTGCATAGGTTAAATAAAACTTGTGTGAAGTGCGGCTAGCCTCTGGATTCTAAGAATCGCCTAAAAATTAACGGTTGCATAACATTTAAAAAAAAATTCAAACCTAATTTACAGGCACCGTTATGACCTTTCTCTTTCTGAAGATTTTTTTTTATCATATATTCAATCATAATACTACTACTACTACTACTACTACTACTACTAATAATAATAATAATAATAATAATAATAATAAGCTGTTAAAATACAAGGACAGGGAAATCGAAATCTCAAAAATGTGGCACATGAGAACATCAAAAATTCCTGTTGTAGTTGGAACCTTCGGATTGATTGGAAAATATTCCAGTAGACACATTAAAGGATTTCCTGGTAGCTCATGCCTTAAAAAAATACAAAAAATTGTTCTCACGAGTACAGCCCACACCTTAAAAAGGGCTTTATCTATGTAAAATATGTGCGTGTATTTTTTTTTTAATTTGTTCAGTGGAAAATGTTATGAAGCCATTTCTGACCTTAGGTCACTGGCCGGGACCCGGAAACAATGTGTACACATCAGAAATCAAAGGAAATAAAATAATAATAATAATAATAATAATAATAATAATAATAATAATAATAATAATAATAATAATAACAACAATAATAATAACAACAACAACAAAAACAACAACAACAATAATAATAATAATAATAACAATAACGAAATTAACTCATTACTGCGTAAATTTTTCTTAAAATGTTGATTATTTTTTTTTTACTAAACTATCTTGCTGGTAAATAGTAATCTAAGGGCTGGCTGTTTTAAAATTATAGTAACCGCTAATAAATTAAATGTCATGCACTAACTGATTAAAAAAGTTTAACCATCTTCGCTTAGCGTCCTGAGTAAGACGATAAACTACATCCCGCAGCAAGGCCTCTGATGAAGAGGTTTTGAGGAGCGTGGAACCACCTCTTATTTGCCGGTATTCCCCGTTCCACCCTGACTCGGGGTGCTATCACAGCTATGGTCAAGTAGTTAACATTTTAATACCAGAAATACTTTGTAATAAAAATTATTACCAGTAATAATTTTTGAAGGTAAAATTATTATCAGCATTACTTTAAAAAAATACCAGTAATACAAGCAGCTATATATATTAGGTTGGTGCAAAAATAATGACGGTTTTTGACGTTAAAAAATACGTCAAAAACTGTCAATATTTTTACACCAACCTAATACTTTGGAAAAAATATGACCAGCTATAGATTTACTCAAGGAAAAATATTCCCAGAAATACATTTTTGAAGAAAAAGATTACCAGCAATAAAGATTTTGTCGGCATTAAATAACCCATTGAAGTTAATATGCCGTAAAACAAACCAAACCATCTTTGCTTAGCAGGAGTTAATTAAACAAAAGAATTGTAAATCTTTGTAATTATTAAATCCAGAGGGTGACACTATATTTTGCTCTATAATATACGCCCCTATCTACTTCTGTAACAAAAAAAAAATAACTGTTATTTCACGATGTTCCATTATTTTTGTTAACTCAAATCACATCAACGGATTTGAATATTGATTGCTGATTTCGAAAACAGGCAAGATCAATTCTTAATACTTAGAATATATGTGTACTTAAAAAATCTGAAATAACCATACAGTATTCATTTTTTTCTTTATATCTATCTGACTATCACGATATTTATTTAAAGTGACATGAAATAGTGAGGGTGGGACACAAAAGTGAGAGAGGGAGAGACAGAGAGAGAGAGAGGGGGGAGAGAGATGTTGAGATGGAATTAGCAATCTACTTTTCCACCTATGTGCAATGTTATGAAGAGAAAGACAAGCCATCAGCTTTCAAAATTCTGACCAGCCCATTTCCATTTTGGAAATTCGTGACGAACTGTGAGAGAAGATGAAGATTCGTGCAAAACAGGAGTGACAGGTCGGTGATCAAAATTCAATATTTATCTCCGTCATCAGTGAGAAGAAAGTCTATGTTCCCGTCTCGCGTAAAGGTGATAATTACGTTTCACTCACATACTCCCATAGGCTCGCCATATTTGTTCCTTTCCTTCATTTTTGCACTTTAGCAATGATTAGATGAATGCAAGAAAATGAGCTATGTCTTCCTGGGAGCATGCATTATGATGTACGTAGGCATGCAATATATACATACATACGTATATATATATATATATATATATATATATATATATATATATATATATATATATATATATATATATATATATATGAATTTATATATATAGAAATATATATATATGTATATATATATATATGCATAGAAAAAATATATATATATATAAGTGTGTGTGTGTCTGTGTGTGTGCGTGTGTGTTTGTATAAGTTGCTGCTATGAATATATGTATATATAATGTATATTTAAGCACGTATTATATAAAAACAATTAACTTCCGAAAGTATATATATATATATATATATATATATATGTGTGTGTGTGTGAGTATGTGTGTATGTATATATGTTGCTACTCAGAATACATACACACACACATATATATATATATATATATATATATATATATATATATATATATATATATATATATATATATATATATATAATGTATAGTAAAGTACGTATTATATGCTAACATATAGCTTCCAAAAGCATATATATATATGTGTGTGTGTGTATGTAGTAGTAGTAGTAGTAGTAGTAGTATCTAGGTGATAAAAAGAAGACAGATCAGTGCTCTGGACTTTTTCACTATCTTCCTCAAGTCGAAATGGATTCAACCGGGTGATTTATATGCGACTTTATAGGTAAAGCAATATTGTAGTTCTGGAAAAGTAATGTAGTGTAGCTCCTGGGTTGCGGAACATGCGAGTTATTTCCGGATAATCTTTTGCCACCGCTGTTATTCTGATAGAGAGCATATGGTCTATGTTTTAACTAAATTCAAATTTCAAATCCAAATCTCATCTAAAGAACCGAACGTAAACATGGCTCCATGTATGGATAGTTGACTTCGAACCACTTCATATAACCACCGTGCACACACATACTGAAATAGCTCTCTCTAATAATTTAACTTGAGTTTAAACGTATATTTTTTTTGGGGGGGTGGTGCCTCGCGTAGATTTAGGGTTTGCCATCCAATCTCGCATAGCTATTCACTAAACTATGTGTTGTATTCTTGGAAGTCACTTATTGACTATTGCGTCATTTTAACGGAATAAACTCAACTTTGTAAATACCTACTTGCATATGTACACTTTGGTACTCATTTTGATTATCTCCTGAACCTTTAAAATCATAGAAAATCTTTGTATATATCTATGTTTATGGTAGCTGCCAACTCGTGTCCGACTACGACCATTGCTCCATATCTTTTTGGAGAAAAACTACTGATGTGCTCTACGAATGTGGGTCTTTAGCTCAACAAGGGGCATACATACTCTGGTACAAACAGGGCAATTAAGAGATGCAACAGCGAACGGTACATTATCATGCAATTTAAAATGTCGCATGAAACAGCTTCTGGACTTGCATGTCTTACCGCAAATATCACATTTCAGTTGCTGGACGTCTACGGTTTTATAGTCAATTGCCACCATCCGCTAATGCGCTCTCAAGTTACTCCTTAGACCAGCTATCGACAAACACACTCCACCACAATTTGTACATGTTTGATCGAGCTCCCTGCGGATGTCTTCAGGAAGCTCAATGGGGACGCCTTTACGCACATCTATTTAAGCTTTTATGCTTATGTTTATGAACACACACACACACACACACACACACACACATACATATATATATATATATATATATATATATATATATATATATATATATATATATATATATGTATAAAAGTGAATATTGAAGTCAATACTCAGAGGCGTCAAGCAGTTTCATGCTAAACGCAAGTGTTGGTTTTTTCTTTATATGAATATTCGAGAAAAAACATAACACTCGCGGCCTGGCGATAGCGTCTAGCATGAAACAACCTGTCGCTTCTGAGTATTGACTTCAATGTTCACTTTTATATTTACATACGCTCTATCTCTGATATTGAGCACTTTATCCCATATATAGCACATCTTAAAACTATATTTCTTTATTTATATATATATATATATATATATATATATATATATATATATATATATATATATTTTATTTATTTATTTATTACTTAAAATCTAATTTTTAGTGGATACCTGTATTTGAGTTAACGCTCCAATTATTTTAAACATTGTTAATTTCGTCTACCAGCGTGCACATTCGAGAAAACTTATTAAAGAAAATGCGTCCTCCGACAGGAGAAAACACTGGGTGATCTGGCATGCTTTAAGCGCTCGGCTACGAGGGTTTTCGTACTCAAGCAAGCTTGTACTCTCCTTTAAAGCACATTCATTCGTTCAGTTTCTTTTTAGGAATGACTTATCTGCTCATTTTCTCATCCGAAACGTAAATAAAGCAATTTCTAAAGAATAAATGGATTTTAATTTTCTTAATCTGACATAATTTCTTTACTTCAAATGTTATTTTTAGTGGATAGCCATAATTTTTAGGACGCCTTGGTTAGTGGATAGCCGTATTCGTTCAGACCCCTCGGTTCGTGGATACGTAGTATACGATGTTTGAAGTGTGCAAACCGGGAGACGGAAAAAAACCCGTTTAAAATAAATTTCGAGGATATATAAAAACTGGCCTTAGATTTGAAGATTTTAGTCTTCAGGAAAGAATCGAATGGGGGTCTGTTCTACAATTATCGAATCTTGGGAAGAAATTTTTTGAGTGAAACGTTTTTTCTTACCAAAGCAATACGTAAGGAATGAGTGTGATTCAACACTGTGGTCGTAGCAAGGTGGATCCTGGCTATAAAAGCCTGAGCTGGTGGTGCGAAAGAATGTAGATCGCATGAACATTTACGAGGAAAGTAGCAATAGGGTTCCGATAGGCTTGCGACTTTGCGTATGGGGTTATATTGTTTACAGGGTGATCTGATTTTTTTAAAGATAAAGTGTAATAGAAATCAGGTACTCTCTGAGACCGTAAGAGGAGCCGACCATTTTTTCCAGCATCTTTTGTGATTTATATATGGTCTATATAAATTAAAATATCAGTTTATTTTTAATCTACCTTCGTCTATGTGCTTTGTGAGTGTGTGTATCTGTATGCGTGCGCGCGCCTGTACGTTATACTTAAACAAAACAGGTTGCTGCTTCCTCCGTCATTTCTTAGTTAAAAATGCTGAAATAAATTTGCTGGTGATTCGCACTGTCTTTTCTTGAGAAAACACCTTCCTATAAACCAAAGGAATAAGCTTTCTGATGTTTCTGTTAAATACTGTTCTTTTTTCTGCTATTGTATAATGAGAAGGCCTGGTGAAGTAATGGATAGCGGCTCGGCTTGAAGAATTGGGGAGCCGAGTTCGAATTTCAGTCGAATCCATTATACTCACTTACCTGCTAATGCCCTTGGGAAAGATATGAATCCTGTTCTTCTCCTCCTAGTTATGGGTAAATAGCAGGACAGTCTGGATTCTATAACCTTGGGTAGCAACTCGTCTACCGCAGAAAAAATAGCAACCTACTGCGGGAAAAAATCTGCCTCGTCAGTGATGTGCAACGTTTTTTCATACCAAAGCAATACGCAGAGAATGAGGGTGATTCAACACTGTGGGCGTAGCAAGGTGGATCTTGGCTACAAATATCTGAGCTTGTGGTGCGAAAGAATGTATCTCGCATGAACATTAACGAGAAAAGTAGCAATAGGGTTCCGATAGGCTTTCGACTTTGCGTCTGGGGGTATATTGTATCGAAAAGATACATGATCGCTTAAGAGTGTATCACGCATGGCACATAACTGATATAATGATAACTAATTTTTTGGTTAATTTCGTTATAGTGAATTTCAGGAGAAATACGAATGAAATCATCAGGATAATAACTGTGTTTCATATTATGCATCAGGGAAAATGTAAATATAGATCAAATCTTGCTTAAGTCCCAAAAGGTGATTTCACTAGATAATAGGTATTCATTCAACGTAAAGCCTCTTCCTATTGTAATTCGAGTGCGGCCGAGCATGTTCCAGATGTCGGCTGTTCAATTGAAGCTCTTCAGTTTATTTTCATTTGATTTTATCCTTTTTCTTCCTTTTTGTTTAAATTCCAACATAAATCAAGTGAATTGATGTCATGTACTTAGTCTCGTAAGGCTAAGAAGAAAACTGGACAAACCAAGTGTTTAATATTACACCAGAGTGAAAGAATAGTAAAACAGAAACTTGTGAAGTCAGATTCACCTTGGCTTGATGACCTGCCATTGAAATAATATTTTTCCATTGAGCTTAGATGTAAAACTTCGATTAGAAAATGCATGCTGTTTATTCACAGAAACCATAGTTTTAAGAGAGAGAGAGTGAACTGACTAAAAATGAATGGAGAAAGACTGGGCGATTTTAATTTTCAAAATATGTAGAAAAAAACGGGACTGAATTATCTTTTCTTGGTCTGATTTACGCTATAATTGTAGATAACACCAAAATTCTCTACAGTACCGAATGCAAGGGAATACTCAAAACTCTAGAAACATTTATTATACAAAATTAACAGCCCATATTAAATAAAATATCATGGTATCTTGAAGTATATGTGATATAATTAATGTGCGAAAATATATTAGTATTATAAAAAAAGATGATTAATTTATAAAAGAGATCGCATTCTTTTGTGCAGCCTCTTTCCTCATAGCCGTTACACATGACGTCACGGTGGACGATTTCAAACACCCAGCCTCCCAAAGATTAGTAGGATGTTAGACAAAAGAATTCTAAACATCACACTGACAGCATATCGGTTCTTGATAATGTTGTGTGTATTTAGGAACCATTTTCCATTGATGCATGTTTCATTAAATAATATAGACAAGTTTCGTCTATTTATTTTATGTAAATTCTTTTCATATCGTCTGAATTAAGCTTATCAGATGATATGAAAAGAATTTACATAAAATTAATAGAAAAAAACTTGTCCATATTATTTAATGAAACATGCATCAATATATATGTGTGTGTGTGTGTGTGTGTGTTTGGTAAACTTTATGGATAATTCCAGAGAGGATATAATACAGATAGCTCAATGTAAAACAGACCAAATATTAATTATATTAAGAACACTTGAATATATATATATATATATATATATATATATATATATATATATATATATATATATATATATAACGACTATTAGTCACAGTTGTATCAGATTAGTAATAAGTTGCATTAAAAAGTTTTCAATACACAAAAAAAATAAAAATTTAACATGCAACGATTTTAAATTTTACAACATTTAGGAGATCAGCCTATGACGCTACTTTGATTTCAACATTCCGGTATCCTCAGGTGATACGAGCCAAAGAATTTACTAACGCTTATGATAAGATCGGAAATAATGACACGAGGTATACACACTAAAAAGATATGAAATCGTTTGGCTCGTATCGCCAGAAGGTACCGAAAGGTTGAAACCAAGGTAGTGTCATTGGATGATCTCCTATTTTTTTAATATATATATATATATATATATATATATATATATATATATATATATATATATATATATTAGTTTGAGTCATAAGTAATTTCCTTTTTGGGGAGACAATTGTAAACATCATCCTTAATATCCGTTCCATAAATGCATCATAACAGGGGCTAAAAACTAGATTACATACGGCAATGTTCAACGCAAATTTTAATGGAATCATAAAGGATAAATCTTATCAGATCTGAGTTCAGTATAAGTAACATGAATTTCAGCGCGTGGGTAGATCATCGGGGTATTATTCCTTTAGAATTCCTAAGTCACAATTCAAAATATATGCACATTTATATGTCGAGCAGCTGCAACATAACCATCAACGTATGCTCGAAAAGGGATCTGTGCTCGTCTTCAATTAAAAGAAAAATGTTGTTCTACTTTATAACAACTCAAAGCTGTGTAAAGTAAGAATAACACAGGACTCATTTTGAACACGATTGCTCTGTTCTAAGCGACCCACTGTATTCACCTGACCGACAACGAACTAATATCGTTTTTCGATCCCGTCAAACGCTTTCGTGGGAAGAGATGTTGTCCAATGAAAACCAGATTAAAGATTTTATTGAAAACATTTTTACATCAAAGTCTACGAAATTTTACTCAGAACCTATCGAAGAGCTGCCTGATAGTACTTTATTATTGAAGAAACTAATTTACACGTACACACACACACACACAAACACAAACAAACATCTGATAGCCACGGACAAAGTGGACAGAGTAATTGGAGGGTCCTCCTAGGAAATTATGCAGTTTGGATGCTGTAAGAAACACCAATCAGTTAAGTGATAAACTTTATATTTTTATTAATTA
>OZ010576.1:123066364-123106364 GCA_963932145.1 Acanthosepion lycidas | reverse complement strand
GTTCTGCTTTCCGTTTTACTGTGTTTTTAGTTTGTTTGTTTTTTCCATTCTTTCTTTTCTTAATGAAGGTGATACTGAAATCTCTGTCGATGTCCGACAAATCAGTTTTATTTTGGCAGCTTTATACATTTTATTCCGTTATTTAAACATAATCTGCAATCACTTGACCATTCGATACGGAAGTTTCGCTTCTGAATTATGTTGGCGCCTGCGCATTTCGCGTGATGGAATTAATTCTCCTCAACCCTTCTTCTTCTTCTTCTTCTTCTTCTTTGCCTCTGCGTACGAACATACGCATCATCTCAGTTTTTTCTTCAAAATTTTTCTTCCTCTCTCCCCCACTCTTTCTTTATCTCTGTCTATCTTTCTTTGTCCTCCAGCATTCATTGGATGGACTCGACCCCGAAATAGAAACAGAATTTGGTAATAAAACATTTTCTATGTTAAATTTATTGTTTTACTATTCCAACGCTGATTTCTAATATCCGTTCGTTTTTGTCAAAACCAACATTCCGGAATGATAAATTCCATACGCAATGTCCAATAGATTAAGGCAAGGGAAATTAAAACGTAAACGAGGTTATTTTGTTTGATTCCGTTTGATTTACTTTTAATTTTATTTCAGTTGCTTTCGTTCAGTTTGAGTTCTTTTCTTCTTTCTTTTTTTTTATTTGTAAAAAGAAGTGTGCAGCAGAAGACATTCGTGTTAAAATTATGGAAAAAGAAAGACAAAACGATTGATTTGAAAGTACTGGAGAGTCACTTGTGAGAAGTGAAACAGAGAAAGGAAGAAAAAACATGAGTTGGTAGCGAAATTAATTTTGGAATTAAGATAAAAATGGGGAAAAAATCCTAAAAAGCCGTGGAAAATAAGAAGAATGGATGAGGAGAGAAAGAAAGAAAGAACATCGAAAAGGAAAAGAAAGAATAACAGATATAAGAAAGAAAGAAAGAAAGAAAGAAAGAAAGAAAGAAAGAAAGAAAGAAATTATAGGAATATACGTAAAACCTCTAGGAAAAAGGAAAATAGTAAAAAGGATGACGTATCAAATAAATAAAGAAATAAATAAAGAAAGCTAAAAATTATAAGAATATATGTAAAATGTCTAGGAAAATGGAAAATGATAAAAAGGATGGCGTATTAAAGAAAGAAAGAAAGAAAGAAAGAAAGAAAGAAAGAAAGAAATTATAGGAATATACGTAAAATGTATCGGAAAATGATAAAAAGGATAACGTATTAATAAAAGAAAGAAAGAAAGAAAGAAGTGAGAGAAGAGACGAAAGAAAACGACATAAAAAAGGAAGATGCTACCAAGAAAGAGAGGAAAGAAAATACTTCAAGACGGAAAGCAAATAAAAACAAAAAAGATAAAAATGAATATCAAATTGAGCATAGAAAAAGCTGAACGTTTTGGTCAATAAACAAAAACGAAGAGCCACAAATTAATGAATTTGACTGTCATGAATCCATTTCCTTGGCCATAGATCAGAAATTAAAATTCACTTAGCGACCGACATAGATTATCAGCGAAAACATTATTTAGATCAACGCTGCCTCCAAAACGGCCAATCAATATTTAGTAAGCTTAGCTTAATACGGTATAAAGAAGTGTACAAATTGTAGTTCGAAATCTTGTATGACATTTCTCATTCAAGCGAGAGTGTGTGTTCGCATACATAGGAAATTTGTATTCAAAATCCTAGCTACAGACGAATATCAAATTCTAACCAGGTTATTAATATCAAACAATTACAGCCATGATTTTATTTTATTTAAACTTTAATATAATATGGTGTTCAGGTCACGTATCATCGATAGTTTTCATATAGCTGGAATAGGTAGGATTTTAAATTCATCGACTGCATCCATTTTGGACGGATATGTCTCGCGCACAAAAGATACCAATTTCTGGTTGGATAATTGCAAACTTGGGTATATATCCGAATAATTATTTAGCTTTTATTAGTTCTTGCTTAAATTGGAGTTATGGAAACCTTTCTGACTATTCTAAATTAAACAGATCTCAAACCTTTTTATTTTAGTTTAAATTGAACATTTGTCAAACCTAATTCTAGTCTAAATTGAACCTATATTAATCTTTTCTAGTCTAGTCTAAATTGGACCTATGTTTAACTTTATGACCCTAGCGTAAATCGGGCTTATGCAACCCTTTTTAAATATAGTGTAAACTGGAGCTAAATCTGAGTGCGTACTTGTTAGCTCGGATATAAACCTGACCAAACTAGTATGAAATGCACATCTTTCTACCTTTAGAATCAAGTATAAACCTCACCTATGTTTACCATTCTTGCCCGAGTATAACTGGCCCTAAATATATCTGTTATAATATTTTCCCTATAAGATTTGTATTAAATAACCTAAGTTGCCAAATTAACTAACGTAACGTAATCTATGTTATTTTCAAAAATCTTTATATCGATATAATTTAGTCATAATCTGTTGTAAAATGACCGATTCTCCCGCTTGATTCCTCCTGAACTTCTCTTCCTTTACAAGAGCCAGATAAGGCCGTAAATGGAGTGCAGCTGGAGCTACATAGTCTTGACAGAGTCTAAAGGCTTCTACGCGGCCTTGTGGGTGTTTAATTATTTTTCACTCTACAATATATTTTTCGCAGACGAAACGTTTCAAGCCTCTCCCAACGCTATTGCGCACCACCACAGTCCCGCCCCCATCCCTAACCCGCACAACTATTACCGGCCAAGCAGCTTACATTGAGGCGAACCACTCTCGTTCCCTTCGTATTCCATTAGTAATTTCCATTCGAACAACTTTTCACGAACCACTATTTTGTGGAACAGACTCCCAAGAGAATACTTTCCTAACCACTGCAATCGTAACCGGTTCGAGTTTAGAGTTAATCGTTATCTTCCTCACAAGTCTTCATAAACTGCGTCTCTTAGCTCTTACTGTTACCGCTCACACAACAAACATTTTCAGGAACCGTCTACTCTTTAATTTTTTTAGGATGAACATTAGTAAAAACAAAATAGATAAAATTCAATAACTAACCGTAACATTTGTTTTTAAACAAGAAATGCTATTTTCATAATCTTGTTTCAATATCAATATTAATTTCGTTAAAATATTTTAATTGAAACAAAAAATAGTGATTTCCAAATACCTGATATGACACGATGATAAGAAGGAAAAACTGAAGCAAATGGGAATTAGCATCACTTTTATTTTTTAAGCGTATCCCTTCAAACAAGGCGGAAGTGCCACTAGCACGCAGGAGGTTATGGAGAGTAAAAGTGAGAGAAATGAATGAGTGTAGGGAGAATTTAGGAAAGGGGAAAAGGACAGAGATCAAGGCAACAGAAGATGGCGATTGACGTTGCGTTTAAATTTTTGAAGATTATAGTTATGAGGGAAGCAAGTGAGAGGAACGGAATTCCAATGTCGGGAAGTGCGAGGAAAGAAACTGTTGGAGTAGAAGTTGCAGTAACATTTTACTATTTCAACAGTAAAAGGGTGGGACCTAGATGCCAATCTAGTAGCAAGCTTAAATTCATGTAGTCGGGGCGACTTGGAAAAAAGTTCGTTAGAGCAGCAGCCATGAAAATATATGTAGAAAAAGCAAAAGGAAGCCAGATCACGTCTTGAGAAAGTGTCTGAAATTGAAAAGCCAATAGCGGGCCGATTATATTCCAGATCCTTTTTTGGATTTTGGAGAGAACCTCGAGATGAATGGCAGGGGCCTCTGACCAGATTTGGCAACGGTGTTCAATGCAAGGACGAATGGTATATTTGTAGATGTCTAAGATGGCTTCTGATGAGAAATACCTGCTGGCACGAGACAGTGAAACAACTTTCCTTGCAGAAATGCTGCTAGTTAGTTTTTCCACTTTGTAAACGCTACTTTCTTTTTATGTGTCATGTCCTTTCAGGACGTAGGCGATCACAGCTCTCTGCCTCCCTCTATCCCTTGCAGCTTTCAACAAGTTCCTTCCCTTCGCTTCCTCCCCTAGACCACGTTCTATCAGCCACTTGCTTAAGTCCGCTAGGCACGTCATGCGTTGTTTTCCTGTTTCTCTTTTTCTCTATTCGACCCGTGAATATCAGATTCTCCTGGCCCTCCTTCCTCATTATGCGTCCCAGACACTTCAATAAATTACCTTTTATTTACCAAAATAGGACATTCTCCTGTTAATTCTAACAAAATCTTGGATGACATTAGTTATAAGTTTATAATCATCCCTTTTCTTGGAACGTCAGTAATAACAACACATAGTTATTTATTTAAATACATCTTAGTATGTAGGATTTCACATATCCAAGTAAGTAAGGAATTATTTACATTATGTACACTCGGATTATTGACCTCATTGGCAATGTCTTTTAGGCTCGCACCCCCACATACGAATAAAATTGTGTGTCAAAAGGATAGTTTGACACAGCTATTATTATATACATGTTTGACACATTCGTCAATGCTTATTTCCAAATTAAAAAAATACGTGAGGCAAGTATAATGTGATTTTTATACCTTTTATAAAGATTTATTATTTTCCATTTTCTAAAGAAATAAATTTGAAATGAATTATTTTTATTCAAACATTTATAAAAACATATCAAAATATCTAAACCAACTACGAAGCAATATTTATCATTTATCATTCTATAAATAACTATAGAACATGGCAATTTAAGTAAACATAGGACATAAATGTACAGTAAAATCATGTTTGGCTTTGAGAAAGAGATGCTCTCACCCTATTTTAGCGAAATTTTGCGGCGAGAGCAAATGAATGAAATGCTCGAAAAATGCATTTTCTCAAAATTTTTAATTACACTTACTCATTATGTGTTTATTTTAATTTTCTTGTTCACAAGCATTTTTTATAAATTTATGAATAAAATAATTATTTTCGTATATATTCTCTTATAAAATGGAAAATAATAAATATTTCATTATATTTTTATAATATTGCAAATATAAATTTTATTGTTGTATATAATCTAATAAATTGTGTTTAATATATTGGCTGTCAATTCTCAAGAATAAAGAAAATATATAAATCCAGTTGAGGGGAGCTATGATTATTCAAGAAGGAGCAGGAATAATCATGACTCTCTACAGCTTCCTTTCTCTTGTAGCTCTTAGCAAAGTTTGCATCGTTACAACACTGTTAACCCTACACTGCCATTCATTTACAGAAACGCATTAGATAATTAACTCGCTTGTCGACTTCTGCCTTTCTTTCCTCCATTTCGTTCTGTAGTTATGAAATTATCCAGGCTCACTTTAATTATAATGTGTCTTAGATATTTCAATTAGCTTTTTTTATTTTAGTACACATTTCACTTAATACCTCTTTATTGCTCACATGTTATTCTCAGCATCTGCCTGTAGAACCACATTTATGTCACTTGGCGTCTCCTCTTCATCTATAAAGAAATTATCCAGCATTTACAGCCATATAGGAGCAGAGCTGTATTTCTGAACGCATTTTTTTTGTTTCTAACATTATTTTTCTTATTTCTAGAACTGTGTTCAGCTTTTAGAAAGCATCACTAAATATAATGTCTGTTTTCCCTTCTAAACATGATTTTAAACGAATATGAGTTGTTTTTTTTGTGGCTCGTATACGTTTTCGAAGGGAATATATCTGCATCTGACGACGTAGCAAGTGTGAACGAGTCTTTGAATTCAGTATTCTTTCTACCAAATGATATTTACGCTATAATCTTTTAGGGAAATCTCGTTAAAAGACATAAAAATATTTTCCGTTAATGCTATGGACAAATGACAATATTGATTAAAATATATTGCTTTCAATATTACACTCTTATCGACGAAAACTGTAAAGATGTTTATACTAAATATTTTGTCGAACACCGCATACACTAAATAGAATAAATCCTCGTATCTTTTATAAAGCTCCGTTTTAACATAAGAGAACAAAAATTTGAACATCACTTCTCCATAATATAAACGCGGTAGTTTTTCCAATGTCCTGATATTCTCTGACTAACATAGATTTGGCAATTTCATGCAAGCTACTCCAACATGGGAAATCTCAAACAAGTCAATGTGAAATACAATACTGTTACTAAAGTGTGAACATTAAACTGTTTCACTTTCTCTTTCATTGCTGTTTACCTTTGGAGGAAGGGAAAAAAAGTGTAAGAGAAAGTGTATGTGTAACTCCAGCACTAACCAGTCAAAGCGAGTTATCTGATAATGCTTCTCTTATACAAATATGGCGTCAGTCAGTGCAGAGAGGCGCAGATTCGTGTTCGGCTTTCCGATCAACGCTGAGCGTGATTTTTCTCGACACTGCGCGAAATTGCAGCGGGTGATTGGCGAGGCGCAGCGAGCCGTCTGCCTGAACGCCCCGAGTGTACAGTTTTTCGACTCGCGTCAAAAATACCGATGCATAAAGGTCGAAATCACATTAGAGAGATTATGGCCAACTAAGCACAAAATAGCACAAACAACATGGCGGATAATGAGAAGTACTTTGATAAATGGAAGTCTCTCGTGCGTGTTCGTACAGTTGTACATTGTTTAGGTAAAGTTAAGGTTGGTTGGGTACACACGGAAAACAAAGACAGCATAACGGCCAGAGAGGAAAATAATAAAAAAATCAATCGAATATCGATACGTTAATGACGACGATTATCGTAATAATAAACGAGATTAAGCTTATGAAAATAACAGGCAGTAAGCAAAGGCTTCTGTTGAGTCATTGAACTTTAAAGATAAATGCCCTGCCCGAATGTCAGTTGGAAAGGAGGAGGTAATTCTGGTTTAATCTCTTCGGTAATTTACGATAACTTATCATGCATAAACTTGAGTGAAATCTTAGATAACCTCCCGATATTCTTCAGCTATAACAATGAGTTACATAGAAATAATAGAAATCATTTTTAGTTCATTTTTACGATAACCAAGCTTCGTGGGATGGTTTTGGCACTTACCAAAGGTGTGGCAAGCTGGGATCGTCTCCTCCAGACCGATAACATCAATAAGTCACATTCTTGACAATTTGAACATTTTGAGATTCCAACCTGGGTCTTATGGTCAGAAAGCAAACTTTCTAACCACTTGGCCATGTTATTGAAATTTGGTAGGCAATTGAGAACCGTCAATGCTTGTATTAGCACGAAGTCACAAGGCATGATGACCGTGGGTTTGAGTATGATATCCTTGTTTAGACTGTTGATCATGCTAGAAAACGCGCACTCTCCCAGAAAGTACAATTAAGGTCCGCTCATCATAGTTGCAGTATAAATCAGAGATGAGCTCTGTGGGTGTTGAACAAATGTGCCTGAGCAGGAGTCCGCTTGGGTACGATGGGATGCGCTGTACATATGATCACTTTTTAATATGAAAGGTAAACAGTTATACGAACTCAAATAAAGCAACTTTTTTCAGTATAATCTGCGTTTTCTCGTTAACTACAGTTAATTTTGCATATGGCTGCTGCATATGTAGAAGCTAGAACTCATTTGAGTGTATTTTCTATAGCAGAGTTGATTTATAATCCACAGGTGGGCTCTGTGGGTATTAAACAAAAATATGCTTGTGCATGCGTCTGCAACGGTGATTAGCTAGCCATGCTGGTAGACAGGCATCTTCGGATAGGGGTACTGTGCCATTTTTAGAGTGTATCGTTAAATTATCTTTCGATTTAAGTAAAAATAAAACGCGTTTCTTTTCAATTTTTGACATTAATTTGATTGAAAATGGTATTTTCCTTCTTGAACTGGACAGCATGATCTGGGCTTATGATCTGGGCTTATGATCTGGGCTTAAGATCTGCATTAGATGAACAGTTAGCATTTTAGGTTCCCAGAAAACTGTTTAACCCTTTAAAATGTCTTTTGCTTTTTACTTAGATAAATGATTTGCCTGTTCAAATACCTGTCATTTCAAAACTGCCTAATCATGTATACTTTTACGTTTCTGAGCCAATTTGAAGCATTCATTTATTATAAGCTAAACGACATTTCTCCATCTCTGCATCATGTACATTTTCTTTTAGCCTCTTTGCTAGCTTTAATGCATACCGTTTAATATATGTAGAATTGGTTTGATATATTGATATATAGTTTACTTTTAGAGTTGCCCCTAGGGCAACCACATCTTTGTCATCTCATCTATAATCATTTTGTTTCTTGTTAACAAAATCAAGTTTTTTGTGATAGATTAGATGATCGGTGTGAATTTTAGATTCTCATCGAATTTTACAACAGTGTTTGAACAGAGCATTTTTACAAATACTAAAGGAAAACATTTGCTGCAATGATGTAGATATATTGTTTATTTGAATCGATCGTTATTATTGTTGTTATAATTTAGTTTATATGAGATGATCCACTCTGAAGATGATCCACCCCGAAGATGATCCACCCTGAAGATGATCCACCCCTGAAGAGCTTCTTTGTTTTGATTGATTGATTTACTTTTACGGCATATCAAAAATTTTGCAGGTTATTCCAAACCAGAAATACTTTTAAATTGTAACAAAATATTGGAGATAATAATGATTTAGTGATAGAAATTTGACTAATTAACCCATAGGTGGAGGATCAAGAAGTGGTGGATTCATACTTTTCTCAAGGTCATTTGCGCGAAAGCGAATATAACGAACCAGACTGGAATTGGAACTCGGCTCTCCGATTAACAATTCCTAGCTGTTAACAATTACACCACCTGCACATCCACGCTTACAGCAACTGGTATCACCAAACGGTCACCCATCAAAGTACTGACTAGATTCGTTGTTGCTTAACTTTGGTGATCAGACGAGAAACCGGTGTTTCAATATGATATGGCCGTAGGTCCGATGTGTAAAATCTCTCTTCGTTATAGAACAGAATAGATTTTTTCAAATACGTTATACGTTTTATATGTGATTATTCCATCCTGTTGTCCGTCTATATTTTAGATAAGAGTTATTCCTAATATATTATGTGCCATTTGTATAATTTCAGAATATATACTGTTTTTCTGATACTGTTGTCTCGACATAAATGGTCTATGATATTAAAATGTTATGTAACAGTTATATTTTGCTGGTATTATATGTGTCTTTTTATATGTTCTAAAAATCATATAGTATCAATGTATTATTAGAATAATATATAGCTTTTCTAATTTACCCCTTATATACTATTGGTTTAGATCAGATTAGTCAATTTCTTCCTCTATTATTTGTCTTTCAAATATTTTAACAACTACAATATTAAAACAAATGATAATTTTATACATTCTTATTCGTTGCTTGGTTTCTATGGTAACAACGACAACAATAATAATAATAAAAAGTGGTACAAGTAATGATGAACAATTTACCCCAACATCTAGTTTGAAATATATATGTGTTTATGCGTGTATGTTTCTATGTGTGTACCTCTGATAGTCGCTCCTTGTGGTGGAATGGTTTGCGTCGTCCAATGATTCTGAGGGCGATGCCGTCGGGAGTTCTAAACTCCTTGTCGGTTAGTTTGAAAAAGAGTATCCAAACTAAGCGCGACCAACCTCAAAGATCAGACCGGTGGAAAAACGGATGATGATTGCAACAGATATCAACTGTTGAACCGGCGGATGAAGAGAACTACGCACCATGGACATGCTACAGAAGGCGCCATTCGAAATTATAAAAGTGTCAGCGGCAGTCCGTTGCAGTTTCATAACTGGATGCTGCATATTTAATTCCATATATGCCGAAAAGGAAGGTCATGAAATTAAGTGTATTTCCTTTCCTGGCAACTCGAGGACCACCTTAAACAAGTTCAAGTCAACAGCATTTTCTTATACTCTGATTTTCTTCTTTTTTAACCAGCTCTTGCAAAGCCAAACGGCAATAAGGAATGGATGATAGGAGCAGGTTTTGGTGAAACTGGAAGTTTCTAGTCCTGAACATGCACGTTGGCGGCGAATTTTGTCATCAACGCCATCATCATAAAGGAAGCGATCAGCAAAGAAGGAATTCAATTAACCCGAAAAAGATATTTTATTGGAATGATATATATATATATATATATATATATATATATATATATATATATATATATATATATATATATATATATTGGTATTATATATGTAATTCCTATACGTTATAGGAATCATATCATCACCGAAGTTAAGCAAAGTCTAGCCTGGTCATTCCCTGGGAATACAAAATACTGGAATATTGGATTTGCGGATGGTGCAATGAATAATGACTCTGAATTGTTTACCGAATTCTAATTCCTGTTAGGTTCATTATATTTATTTCCGCGCAAATAGCATTGGAAAACGTATAAATCCATATCTTCTTCCTCAACAAAGGGTTAATTAGTAAAAATTGCATCGCTAAACCATTATTATCTAAAGAAGGATTGTTATAATCTAGAAATATTTTTCTAGCTTTAAATAACCTCCAAATAGTTGATAAGTCGTAAAAAATGAATCAACAGTATCGAAATGATGTATACTTTTTATATGTTGTTGGTAATATATACATCTCTACATTATGTCACTCATATAGTGCCTCTGTTTTATCGAAATGATATATTGCTATTATATTTTATGGTTAGTATATAAGACTTTTTTTAAGTTATAGCAAGTATATAGTGTCTCTTTGTTATCGAATATATATATATAGTTTCTATATTTTATTGGCATTATATATGTTATGAAAATTATAGAGTTTTCTTTTTATGCTGATAAAATAAATCATATTCAGCAACAAACGACGTTAAAACTTTAGTGAATATAAATGCATGTATTTTGTAAGATGAGAAAAGCGTGTTAAACGCTTTAAATAAATGAAGGAGAAGAATATTGACATTTTATTTAACTTTTACTGTACATCGTAATCAGAGAAAAAAATGAGAAGAAAACAATATAAAAAATGTAATACAAAACAGTGAGAAGAAATGTTAAAAAAAGATAAACAAACGTATAAATCAGAACGATAAGAGAAAAGAAAGAAAGAAAGGAAATAGAAAGAAAGAAAAAGAAAAAAGAATGATAGGAGAAAGAAAAGAAAAGAGAGAGAAAAGAAAAGAAAGAAAAAGATAAGAATGAATAAAGAAAAAAAAAGAAAGAATAAAGAAAAAAGAAAGAAAAAAGAAAAGAAAGAAAAAAGAAAATAAAAGAAAAAGAAAAGACAAGAAAGAAAAAGAAAAAAAGAAAGAAAGGGCAATAAAACAAACAATAAAAATACTAAATAAGAAAGAGATATGAAAGTAAGAAAAAGCAGAACATAAGAAAATAAATAAAAATAAAGGCGAAATTGAAAAAAAAAACTATAAATATCCTGAAAAAATATACGCAACAACCGATTTTTCGGAATTAAAAATATGAATAAACATATAAAGAGAATTCTTCTCAATTCTCATGCCGAGTAACAATTCCTCCTTTTATAAAAAAATTACACAGAAAAGGAAAAATATAATATTACAAATGTTTAATTCTGTTTTTTCATATTTGATTCTTACTTCGAAGCGATGTTCCACTCCAATAGAATTCACACTCACCCCCTCCCACTTACTGCCCCCCCCCATATATATATATATATATATATATATATATATATATATATATATATATATATATATATATATATATATATATATATATTGAAAACGCAGGAGAGGTTTCTTCTTTAAGGAGCCTTTTCAGCCAACACTTCGTCATAATAATAATACGTTGGTAAATATTAAATTGACAGAATAACAATTCGCACTGCGAGAAAAGAGAAATATAAGCAGGAGAAAAAAAGAATCACGACTAAAATATAAATGTATCAATAAAAACGAGGGTGAGAAAAAATATTCTCAATATATGTTCTCTGGTGTCAAGCTTCTGTTTATATATATATATATATATATATATATATATATATATATATATATATATATATAAATATAATTATTTAAATGTATATATATATATATATATATATATATATATATATATATATATATACGTATAATTTTTTAATGTATATATATACGTATAATTATGTAAATGTGTATATATATATATATATATATATATATACGTATAATTATTTATATATATGTATACCTATAATTTTATATATATATATATATATATATACGTATAAGTATTTATATATATATATATATATATATATATATATATATATATATATATATATATATATAATTTAATATAAAAGACTCAAACACTAATATTCCCTGGTTATAATTTATTACATTGGAATCGTAATCACGATCCAAATCATCAGACCTGAAAATTCAAATATATATATATATATATATATATATATATATATATATATATATATATATATATATATATATATATATATATGTATATATATATATATATACGTGTAATTAATTAAATGTACATGCAGAAAAAAGATATATACTCACGTAGATACTGAAAGTTATTGATACCAAATGGCTAAATCACTATCCTTTGTCTGA
This sequence comes from Acanthosepion lycidas, assembly GCA_963932145.1. Classification (NCBI taxonomy): domain Eukaryota; kingdom Metazoa; phylum Mollusca; class Cephalopoda; order Sepiida; family Sepiidae; genus Acanthosepion; species Acanthosepion lycidas. Next base: position 123,093,919 of record OZ010576.1, on the reverse strand, counting down.
AATAGAAGAATTAGAAAAAATCAGAAACTGAAAATATAAGTTGAACAAAAGGCAGGCAAGTAATATATGTTTCTTCCATGACGCATTTTCCTTATCATTTCATTTCATTTTACACTCGTTTTTCTTTCATATTGATTTTTGCTATCGCAGATCTCAACGCTTTACTCCGGTGACGTACCTAAACTATGTTACGTACCATGGGTACCATTTGAAAAGTTGTTTCTTTCAAAATCGGGCACACTTTTCTTGCATAGTGAAAAAAGACATCTTCTTCAATATATACTGTTTATTATTATTATTATTATTATTGAAAAGCATCAAAGGATGACTATTTTATTATTTTAATTTAAAAGGGCATACGAGACAAAGCAAAATGTGAATTTGATCTGCTGTGTATTGCTAAAACTGACTGGTTCACTTGTAAAAATATTGGGATTTAAAAAATAAAATACTTATACATTTATTAGATATTAAATAGGTCGCGCAAATTGATTTTCCATACATCTACAAAGAGATACTTTTAATGATATCCATATGGTTAAAATCGATCCCTGACTTTTACAAAGTTATTAGACTGTTATTTACAAATATTGAAAAGAATTGACTTTAATCACATCATGAAGTAATTTGCTTCACTGTAAACAGCTTGCAGTTGTAACTGTAATATAGTGTAATAATTTGTTTATTAAACTTTAGCAAATCTCATATGCACTTTGCCGTCAATATTACTGTGAGGTTTCTAAAATATATATACAGTTGGAGTGAACATATATTCGTACACATATAAATTTTTCATTTATTGTATTTCCAGCTAATGAATAAACATACTTTTCATATAATACAACTGCACACTGATGCATATTAGGTTGGTGCAAAAATAATGACGTAATAATGTCGTTTTTTGACGTATTTTTAACGTCAAAAAACGACATTATTACGTCATTATTTTTGCACCAACCTAATAACTAAATATGCATAGGAAACAGAAAAAATGATTTAATAGAAATAAATACTATTTTTCCAATTTAATGAGAGAAAAAAGTATTCGTACAATACAAATTTCAGATTTTAAATTTAAATTGTTTTAATACTCTAGATTATTCAAGCGGAATATTTTATAATGTTTTAATATTGTTATCTGTAGTCAATTTTTAACCTAAAATGTAAAAACAGAACATTATGTAATTGATATTAGTGCAACAAGTTTTTTTTTTTATTATTATTATTATGGCAGGAATTAAAGAATTGACAATATCACAAAAAGAACTGATTGTTAAGTTCTGGAAAGAAGGTAAAAGTTAAGAAAGAAAATCTCGGACAACCTGAATAATTCATTTACTGTTATTACTTCATTCATTGCAAGCTATAAAAAACCTCAAAACTGTTGAAAACCAAAGAAGAACAAGCGCTCCACGGAAGATTTATCAAGATCTTTGAGGAAATTAATGCATCAAATTAAACAAATAAAATGTTTACTCGTCAAGATTTTTAGGATGATTTGCTTTCATCAGGAAACTGTGTCAATAAGCAAAGAATTTCATAAGAACAATCTAAAGTCACGCTCCCTTCGAAAAAATCCACTGCTATTGAAATGAAACTGAGAGGCCAGTTTGAAATTCATTCGTGAACATAAGGATAAGAAAAATCGTATTGGGGAAGAGTATTATGGACAAACGAAGCCAAAATTGAGTTATCTGGACGTAATTATATATGGTGGAATTATGTCGATGCCTTCAACCAAAAGAACACAATTCAAGCAGTGAAATTTGGTGGTAGCAGCATCATAGTTTGGAGATGTTTTCCTGCAAAATGTCCTAGCAACATCAGTAATAAATGGCAGAATGAATGCCGTAGCATATCAAAATATTTTGGAAGAAAATTTAATGATTTCGGTTGAAAATCTTGAACTTCCTGATTGGATCTTCCAAGAAGATAATGACCCTAAGCATAGTGCAAAATCTACGAAGAAATGTCTTGCTGAAAATAATCTAAATATCTTGAAACGGTCAAATCAGTCCACAGATTAAATCTGTGGACTGATTTGACCATTTCAGGATATTTACATTATTACAACCCAATCGAGAATCTGTGGCGTTATTTGAAAATTCAAATGCTATCGAGAGCGCCAACAAATAAAGTGGAGATTGATTCTATCAGGAAATCCTTCTTTCCCCTGAGAAATGACGTGTCTACACTGGACTGGTTGCGTTCATAACTATGGAACCCGGTGTATCCATTGTACTAGATGCCTGTTGGCCCTACAAGAAGGTTCATCTACCAATATTTATAGAGATTAAAAGAAATAAGGAGATTACATATTATTGCATGGACTAATGGTATCGATGAAGTAATTGTAGTGAGCAAGTAATTGGTTAAGAAATAACAAAACAAGAGGTTGCAGATAAATAGTGTATTGAACAGGAAATACAACAGAATTTTGTTACGCGACTTGGGAGGGTGTATTGGTTGACCAGCGTTCAGACTATATCACCGTTAATATTTAACAGTCCCCCCACGGGGAATATTTGTGGCACAAGACGTTGGTCATCCGGACCCGTAGGCTCGACCAAAAAATCTCCGTAGAACCTGCATGAACGGGTTCGGGTCTGTCCACCTCCTCGGAAGAAACTCTAACCTTTGGCACAGTCTCGTCCAGGTTCCTCTCTGCACAATGCAAAGAGTTCGGCAGGAGCCGCGAACAGCTTCAGTAGAACAGTTTAGATCACCATTATATTTAATGCCCCCCACTCACGTGGGTCGTATATGGGCCAAGTCCGAGTTTATTCTGTGATCTCCGAACCCGTAGTCTCGGCCAAAAATATTCCCTTTGAACACGTATAAACGGGTTCAGGGCCTGTCTACCTCCCCGGACGAAACCCTACCATTCGGCAAAGCCTCGTCCGGGTTTGACAGTAATGAAAGGCTTGGAGCACCGTTCCCCCGAGGCTTACTTTCCTACTACATCATAGTAAGTGGAAGAGTCCACAATATCCTCATTAGAGTAAAGACACCACAATAGTAATATTACCTTTTTGCAAAAAGAAAATTATATTTTTGTTACCAGTTTTATATAGAAATATTTTTGTTAGAAATAAATGTAACCTTAGTTCACAGGCATCATTATTTTAGACTAAAGCTATTACAATTAAAAGGCGATACTCAAACAAGCTGGCCTACTCTAAAAAATAGGCAAATTTTTCTGAGGAATAATTTTCGTAGATTAGCGGCTATTAGACTATCATCAAGCATCGAGGTCTTTGTCATAATGAGAAAAAAATTGTTTTTTTTTTTATTGGGTTAGATGGAAAGTCCTGTTCATAATATAAATACAGTGAAACGTCCACTCCGGACCATTTATCTGAAGTCGGTTCCTATTTACAAATGTTAAGTTTGAAACTGTGCTTAAATAATTGAAGTCCGAAAGAACATCAACATTTTTTCTTCTTTTTCTTTTGTCTTATATCATTTTTAACCTTTTCCTCTTTTTCCTAACCTTCTATTCATTCGATTTTCTTCATTTTCTCCATCGTTATCTACATGTTCCTCTCGAAGGAGACAAGTATCTAAGCCCAGAGAAGATAAACACTTAGTTTTGTTCAGTCTAGCTTAGGTGCACGATAATAGAGTTCATTACATAAGATCAAACTCCGAAATAACAATTTCTTCAATTGCACTTTCTCCTTCATGCTTTTCAAATATTATATTCTTTAAATATCTTTTCATTCCTCTACCTTTCACTATAATCTGTTTTCTCATTTTATTCTTACAATAACATCTATTTCATCTCATCTTTTTTTCATCATCATTTCATTTAGTGATCATATTCATGACTCTGTCTTTTCAACTTTATTTTCTATTAGGTTGATGGAAAAATAATGACGTAATAATGTCGTTTTTTAACGTTAAAAAATACGTCAAAAACGACATTATTACGTCATTATTTTTAGACCAACCTAATATCAACTTTTTTTAATATTTTGGCATGATCATTTTGATTTTTTCAGACTCTTTCATTAAACTCAAATGATCTCTTTATCCCTATGGACTTTCTTAAGAAGGCAGATCTTTTATAAATTGTTTGGTGACAATTTTTCTTTCGTCAAACATGGCGGCTTCTGATAGGCCTATCTTCTTCGCTTATCTTTTTGTCTTTCCAGCTTTCAATATCATTATTATTCTCGTCATCTTACTTTCATTTTATTTTCTTATTACAGATTCCCGCTTATTTTCTCTGTCCGTTCTTCCCTCCTTTTTAGACGTTTTTTTTTTCATTTCTTGTTATGCATTTCCAATTTAACGTTATTTTACCCCAACTTCCATTTCTTTTAAATTTCATTTTCCCTTCTTTAAAGAAAAACAATTCTTTTTATTGTTGAGTAATGAAGGCAGTTTGTATGTGTGTATGTGTGTGTGTGTGTGTGTGTGTAAGAGAGAGAGAGAGAGAGAAGTGGGGCATTGACGAAAACAAAATAGTGAAAGTAAACATGAAATAATAATAATAACAATAATAATAATAACAATAATAATAATAACAATAATAATAGCAATAATAATAACAATAATAATAATAATAATAATAATAATAATAATAATAATAACAACAATAACAATAATAATAATAATAATATCAAGAAGATGACAGAGATAATAGGGGAGGAATCCAACTTAACTTAAAAATGATGCCATGTAAAAAAAAAAAAAAAAAAAAAAAAAAAGATCGCTTAAAGTTGCTCGGATATTCGTTACGAATGTGGAAGAAAGGAGGAAAAGTCATAGGATGATTAAGTAAAAAAGACAACGAAGAAAAAGGATTAAATAAGAACCTATAGCAAAGACGGAAGTAAAGAAGGCGGACAAGTCGAATATATATGATGGACAAAAGGAACAATAAGGAGACCCCGGTGTAATACTTGTTTTGACAGTACTCAGTAATTCGCAAACAAGCATTAATTATTCATAAGGTGATTGCAAAAAGCCGGTGTAGCAGTAGGGGCAAAACGAAAATTAGTGTCAGTTGGGGCGAGCATCTATCAAGAGTGAGGTGAGCTGAGGCAGGGGCAGGTAATTAAAGCTAAACTCGAGGTGGCGCTTTTATGGCAAAGCGATAAATGCAAGGAGAGTAGAAAGGAGGCGGGGCGAGGGTTAGGCTGCAGCAGAAGGAATGAAAATAAGAGGAGGTAGAAAGGAATAGATCAGAAATAAGCAAATAACAGAAAACGAACAATGAAGAAGTAGAAGGCATGCCATGTAAACAAAGTGAACAAAGGAATGGGAAAGAAGAAAAAGAAGTTAAAATAATAAGAAAAGTAAGAAAGTGACAAAGGAAGACAAAAAGAAGTTTGAAGAATAAGCTAACAAAAAGAAAAATAAGTTAGGAAAGAATAAAATAGATAAAAAGGAAAGTTAAAAAATAAGAGAAACTATGAAATGCAAACAAAGCTATGAAAAAGTAAATAGAGCTAACTAAAAGTAAACAAAGCTAAGAAAAAGTAAACAAAGTTAAGAAAAGTAAACAGCTACGAAAAAGTAAACAGAACTAAAAAAAATAAACAAAGCTAAGAAAAAGTAAACAAAGTTAAGAAAAGTAAACATCTACGAAAAAGTAAACAGAGCTAAAACGTAAACAGAGCTATAAAAAAGTAAACAAAGTTAAGAAAAAGTAAACAAAGTTAAGAAAAGTAAACATCTACAAAAAAGTAAACAGAGGTATAAAAAAGTAAACAAAGCTAAGAAAAAGTAAACAAAGTTAAGAAAAGTAAACAGAGCTACAAAAAAGTAAACATAGCTATTAAAAAAAGTAAACAAATCTATATAAAAAAAAGTAAACAAAGCTAAGTAAACGTAAATGAAGCTAAGAAAAGGAAACTTTGAAAAAAGAAAGTTGAATGAACAAAATACAAGTATCATGGAGATATAAAAAAAATAACAAGAAAGAAAAACAAACAAAGCACCTGTTAGGGTCCCAACTATGGGTAAATAGTTAACCCCCAAACTGAGGTCAAAATACTATGAAAGTGTAAAAATAGGTTTTAATATCAGAAATATTTCGTAAAAAATTATTACCAACAATAAAGTTTTGAAGGAAAAAAATATTACCAGCAATACATTTTTAAAAAAATATTACCAGGCATACATTTTTGAAAAGGAAACAAAATAAAAATATTACAGCTATATATTTTTTGAAAAAAATATTACCAGTTATATATTTTGGGAAAAAAAAATGAAAAAAAATATTACCAGTAATAGATTTTTGAATGAAAAAAAATATTACCAGCAATACATCTTTGTAAAAACAATCTCGGCATTAAATAACCCATTAAGGTTGATATGCCGTAATACAAAACAAACCAAATATAATAAAACTATCTGAAATTGGAACTCGGCTATTCGATTTTCACTTCCGAGATGTTATCAATTACACCACCGTACCTCCAAGCTTGCATTACCTGATATACCCAAACGGTTAGACATCTAGGTACTGACTAGGCTTCGGGGATCGGGTGAGAACTAGTCTTATGGCCGTAAGCTTAAGATTTTTTTTTTGCAAACTTCTGTGATTACTATTTTAATCATTTTCTATGTTGGTCTTTTCTTTAAGTTTAAAGAGCATTGCTTATTTTTTAGTGAAAAGATATGAAAATATGTTTCATATAGCATAAAATAAAGCATAATCTATTGTTATATTATGGTGAAAATCAGGAAGTCAATCTATACGCGATACACACGAAAGTAAATTTATACAAAATATCGACTAAGAGCATATGCAGGAAGACCTTTACTGCCAGTTGCGGTAATACCCACACAAAGGACTCCACACACTGTTTCTCAATTAGAAGAAGCATCGGCGTCGCTTTGTTGGGAGAATTTTACAATTGAACCAGAGACGTACATCAGAGATTTGAGCGGCGCGTTCTGTTATTTGACATAAGGGGACAATTGTGAGTTCTGAATGTGACCGACAATCGCCTTTCATGGCTTCTTAGCGCTGATGCTTCCGTCTCGAAATTGATGTCCGGAGACTTGCGTAGCCGGTCGGCATAAAGTGGACAATCGTAAACTGGACGATAAATACGATCAAATATCACTGTCCGGGCGACTGGCATTTCGACGTGGATCTCTATTGGCGCAAACTCGAGAATATATTTGAATTCGGAGAATAGCTAAAACCTGAACGCTGAAAAATAATTACAGTGTTGTCTACAGTGAAGAAAAGAGAGGCGTGACCAACAGAGTCTTAATATCAATGATAAAGATGATGACGATAATGATGCTAGAAGTTATGATGATGATAGGAAAGGTGTCTAGAAGTTATAGTAATTGTGCTTTAAGGTTATTATCTCCATAGGCGGAGTAATGGAAAGCGGCTCGCATTGCGGAATCGGAGAGCCAAATTCGAATTCCAGTCGAATCCATTACATTCACTTACGTGCTAATACACTTTGCAAAGGTATGAATCTTCTTTTTCTCCCCCCCCCCAACTATAGGTAAATTGTAGGACAGACCAGGTTCTATAGACTTGGATGGCAACTGGTCTACTGCCGAAAGAAATGACAACCTACTGCGGGCCTCGTCAGTCCTGTACCAAAAGTTATGTGCCACGCGTGTGTCATGCATGGCACATAACTGACTGATCTCCACAGTATTCAGTATTTAACTTCCGATTTCAGTGTCGTTCACTTCCGCTCATATATTTTGTTTCGGAAATAATATTACAAATTTCAAAACAAGATTTCGCAATTATTATCAAATTAGGCTATTCCTCTAGAATGGCATCTCAATAATAGACTCACAAAGAAAAAAACAAAAAAAATATTTCAGATATGTTTGTCGAAGATGAACAGTACAAATATCTAAAATTGGAAGCCAGAGCTCTATAAATAATTTGTAAGATAGCACTTGCATGGACAATTGTATGCTTGACAGTGTAAAACTTCAATATGAGCACTGGTAAAAAATGAGGCTGAGATATTAGGTTTATAAGTCCCACAAATTCAAACACAGTGGATAAAGACGTTGGTTAGATCCAGTGACTAGACCCAAAGAATTGTTAGTTCAGCACCAGGCCACGGCAGTGGTAAACAAAAACGTGGAGAGTTGAGTTAAAGGGAAATAACTGAGACATCCGGAAGAGGCATGGCACGTGGAACTAGAACAATCTACCAAGGTGGATGAAATAAAGAGTTTGGTTCGAAATTCCAATCACCTGAAGTCAGCTGAAAAGTTGTAAATATGGCAATGAAGATATTGTGAGACCGGAAACTACCTACACAATAGACTCTTCCAGGCCTATATTAAGTAGGCGACATAGCACTCTACAGAGAGTGACAGAGTGTGACAGTGAGAGTCTCGTACGACTACCAGTGTTGGACACTAACTTATAGTAAGCTCTGCTTACACTATCTCTGTAACCTGTTGTTAATATATCTTTCTTACATCTAAACTGTATTCTGTGTTTTACTTCTGTGGGTCCAACTTTGCCACCCACAGCAGAAGAAGAGGATAACAGTACGAATTGTGTAAATAATATAATTAAAACTTTACATTGTAGAAGTTTGAGAAGAATACAGAGTCGTGCCACAAGTTCGATTCTTATTCATGGAGAAGGCATGAATATGCCTAGGTATGGTTTAAATAGCAATATACACTAAGCTCTTGGTTTCTAACCAGTCTAATGGAAGGTAAACTCTTTCAAATTATGGATCAGGCAACACGAAACCACACCCCGTCTTTTCCAAGGTGTTATTGTAATTCAAGAAAGAAAAGGAATCTGTGGAAAGACATGATCGCCTACCTCCTAAAAGAATGTTATTTTAGAAATTTATTTACGAAATGATAGAGAGTTCAGAATTGAATCTGGATTTTCTCAACTTGAGTAAATTATGAGAAACGAAACGAGGACTCTGAAAGCGATCCCACAGCAGGAATTTTCAGAGTGTATGTGAAAACCCAAGTATATGTCAAAGTAAAAAAGTTTCCAAATTCTTTTATATATTTTCAATTCTTTCGGATTATTACCCAACCTCACTCATGTCTATATGAAAACGATAAGACAAAGGTAGAATTTTTTTTTATTAAAGATAGGTTAAATAATTACAATGAAATTACATCATTAATAAATTGGAAACTGTGTTTCTGAAATATTTTTATTTTTTATTTTTTACTTTTAATGCTTATATGGTAAAATCGAATTTTCGGTTTGAAGGTAACCTATTTCAAGAACTAAAGCAAATTAATGTCTTTTTCATTATTTTGAACAAAATTCCATCGACATTTTTTACGAAATATTTCTGATATTAAAACCTATTTTTACACTTTCATAGTATTTTGACCCCAGTTTGGGGGTTAACTATTTGCCCATAGTTGGGACCCTGACAGGTGCTTTGTTTGTTTTTCTTTCTTGTTATTTTTTTATATCTCCATGATACTTGTATATTGTTCATTCAACTTTCTTTTTTCAAAGTTTCCTTTTCTCAGCTTTGTTTACTTTTTCTCAGCTCTGTTTACTTTTTCTTAGCTTTGTTTACTTTTCTTAACTTTGTTTACTTTTTCTTAGCTTTGTTTACATAGGTTTACAGAAAATCATAACCATAATATATATATATATATATATATATATATATATATATATATATATATATTGACATATTGATGCGTACACTGCGGCTATGTATCCATTAGTCATGATAATATCATAAGCATTAAGATGCTGAATGAAACCGAAGCGGCTCTGCATCCAGATGCAAAAAAAAAAATGAAAAAAGTGTCCCTATATCTGAAGCATTATCACCACCCCTAAAATATATATAAAAGTTTCCTTCAATAAAAACAGAATTAGCCTGAATAAGTCCTTTTAGAAAGATGAAACATAGGTTTCTTTTTCCTTCAAAACCCACCTTTCACTTTCTCCTCTTTCTCTCCTCTCTCTCTCTATCTCTCTCTCTTTCTCTCTTTCTCTCTCTCCCTCTCTCTTTTTATATATATACATATATATTGGCCCGAATGTTTAGAATGTTCACATTCGGACCATGAGAACCGAGTTCGAATCTCACCATGATCGATTTGTCAGTAAGGAAACTTCCTGGTGTTCTCGGACTGATGGTGTCGATCCCAGCGTGCGGCACCTTAGGAAAGTACCTGAAAACGATATCACTCCCTGACCCAAGCCTTGTGAGTGAAATTGGATAGATGGAAACCTTGGGTACCATCGATAGCTGTGCTAGCACGAAGTCACAATTCAGTGTGTCCGAGGGCTTGAGCGCACTGGTCTTGTTCAAAAGTGTTGATCACGTTAGATAACAAGATCTTTCCCAGAAACTGTAACTAAGGTCTGCTCAGCATTTTTGCAGTATAAACCACGGGTGGGCTCTATGGGTGCATAACAAACACAAATGCGACTGAGTAAGCCTCTGCAATAGGGATTGGCCAGCCGACCAGGTATACACATACACACACACACACTCACACACACATATATAGAAAAAACAATTAAAAGTTGCAAATTATATATATATATATATATATATATATATATATAAGTTGTAGAGTTTTTTTATATAACTTATGTATCATTATATAAAACACTCAACTACCACACCTTGTCAATCGTTTACAACGAAACTTGCATAAAAGAGGGATTGCTGCCCAAATACACAATATATATATATATATATATATATATATATATATATATATATATATATATATATATATGACTATGAGTCTCGAAGTTTTTTTCGAGTTTGGAGACAGATGAAAATAAATGAAATATAAACAAATAAAACCCGATGGAAAATGCAGAGTTGGAGAGAGAGTGTGTCAATGACAGATGAATGGAAAGTATGAGAATATGAGAGAGGGAGGGATTAACTGGGGAGGAGGAGAGACTGTCAAGGCGAAAGCTCCCCCTGATGGGGCGATGACAGTGTTACTGTTGTTTGGCTAAGCAAACCTGATTGCCTATATATGTCAGTTTCTTCTCGACGGAACGGATACCACGTTACGGGTCACGTGGCCGCCCGGTACACATTTGATTAGGCTGTTCTTAACGGCTTCGCAACTCTCTGGTTGGTTGGTTTAATTGGTTTCCATCTGCCTACGTAGTGTCAAGACGCGGATGTTGGAGTCGGATTCATTTAATAAGACCTTTCTTTTCCTTCGTTTTTTTTTTTTTTTTAATTTATTTTTTCTTCTACCTAATATTTATTTGTTTATATATTTCTGCCTAGTGCGCTACGTACGGCTGAGGAATGCCCGAAAAAAAAAAAAAAAGAATTAAGTATTATTTTCTTGGGAGGTTTATTTCACGTTTTCACATTTTGTGGTTGAATTTATTTAGAGAAGAATATAAACACAGTGATATTCAGGGTCGGATGAAACGAGAGAGTGCGCATGCGCGAGAGAGTAAGAGAGAGAAGAAGGAAAAAGGAGAGGGTTAGGAAGACAACTAAAATGACAATAGTAAATAATTTAAAAAAGACTTTTGAGAGCACTCAAATGATAATGAAAGACAATTTGAGACTGGTTGTAAAACGAATTCAAAAGAACACTAATATTTAATTTTGGAAAACAAAATTCTCTTTTTGTTAATTCTAGTGAGTCTGCGATTAATTAATCTTTAACTGCTTTCTTCAGGACGTAGGCGATCATGGCTCTCCACTTCCCCCTATCCCTTGTAGCTTTCAATAAATTTTGTCCCTTTGCTATTTCCCGAGGCTATGTTCTATCATCCACTTGCTTAAGTCCTCTAGGTAAGTCATGCGTTGCTTTCCCTTGTCTCTCTTTCCCTCTATTCGACGTGTGAGTATCAAATTCGCTAAGCCCTCCTTCTTCATTACGTCTCCCAGAAATTTCAGCTGCCTCTTCCTGATGTTAAGTATAAGCTTCCTCCTTGTTTGCATCCTCTTCAAAACCTCATCGTTGCTCACACGCTTGATCCATGATATCCTTAGCATCCTTCTGTAGACCAATACCACTGTTGCCTCGAATCTCTTCTTCATCTTTGAGGAGGCCGTCCAATATTCGCGCCGTAAAGGAAGAGAGATGTCACGTAGCAGCTCAGTACTCTTTACTTTGTTAACAAGGAAATCTTCCTGTCTCGTAATACTCTGCCTGGCTTTTTGGAATGAGTCTTTGGCCATCCCATTAAATCTTCGGATCTCAGCGCCGCACTTCCCATCCTCTGTCAAAACACTTCCCAGATATTTAAATTTCCGCACCTGCTTGATTTTAGTGTCACCGACCTGTAAATCTCGTTTTGGGCTCATCCTTTTACTGATGACTATGCATTATGTCTTCTTGTATTATATGTTTAGTCCCTTCTTCTCGCTTTCCATCGCTAACTTCTGTAAGGAGTTTTTGTATTTTCTTTTCTGTATCTATCAGTACTGTGTCATCTGCTTATCTTATGTTGTTAAGATTGTAGCCGCCGAAGATGAATCCCGATAGGATTTCCAAATCTCTCAGAATTGCCACGCTGTATTGGTTGAATAAGTCCAGTGAGAAGACATGCGTTATGTCTCTTTCTATTTTTGTATATCTGCTGAAATCATTCTCTGTCCGCATGCAGGCTGATAGCTGAACCACAATGCTAGAGCGAACAATAATATTAAATTTGAGAAACTTTATTTTCCTGAAGAAATTGTTTAATAGAAATCTATTAGATATTTCAACCGACAATAATGCTAAATTATTGAATTCCAAATGTTTCCTTACTTGGAAACAGCTATTCTCATCTTTACCATTACGATTAACTAAACTTTGTGCCTTTATATGTAAAGATTATGTTGCTGCTAATAAGTAAAACCAACATTTCCTACCGTTTATAGCAATGATTCCCAAGTTGGGCTTCATGCTCCACCGGTGCGTCATGGTAATATTTTGATGGGGCATGTATAGGATGTGCACCCTTCGGCTTAATATACCAACGGAATAAGGAGACAATTAGAGGATGTGTTATTAACAGTTAATTGCTTTCTAGTGAGCTCAAATTTCATTTTGTATTATTATTTCATGATTAAAATGAATGAAATATATTTCAGTATAAACTTTCATTCAAATATCTTATATTTCTACGTTTCGGTTCTCTATTATATTTTTTTAAACAATATATATTTGACTGTTCTTTTGTTTTCAATTGTTCTCATTCATGAACGCCATGGCCTTTGGAGGCTTGTTTAGAGACCAAGTTAATGGTCTTTTAAGCTTCCTTCACGTGAACTGCAGTAAAATTTTGAGTATGTAAGAATTAAATATTACAGGGGAGCACCAGATTTTTAGAAATAACAAAGTGGGGCAGGGCCCAAAATCGGTTGGGAACCACAGGTTTATCGTCACATATCAAATTGAGGGATAAAAACATGGGAACAATATCGCTTTTATCCTCAACGGAAGGCATGGGTGGGAAGGTTAGAAGGAAAAACTAGAAAATTATAGGACTTATGGATACAAAAGGTAAGCAAGAATTGGAGCAGACGAAACCTCACTTTCCTGTTCTGTCAAAAGCGTTTGCGCGACCTCGTGGGTGATGAATTATAATCTCCCTTAAACCCCTCCCCCACAGACAAAATGCTGCTAGCCTCTCGCGACTTTATCCCTACTTTCAGGGCAATTATACGGCTGATTTACATTCATTGGTTCCATCAGTTCAGAGATTCATAGTTAGGACCCGCCATTTCACCTTCACTGAGTCGGCATATATTTATTCCAGTTGTATTCCATTAGGAAGGAAGAAGGTCCATTCAGACAACTTCTTCCCCAGTACTGTTGCATTGTGTAACCGACCTCGAGATAATTCTTGCCTGATCACTACAATTTATTTTTCATATTTTTTAACATAAATAATTTTATCTAATTCTTAAATTTTATGTTGATTTACATTTTAATAATTAATAGTGTTAGCAATCAAATTTTCTATAAATATTTTAATAATTAATAGTGTTAGCAAAAAATGCTCTATAAATATTTTAATAATTAATAGTGTTAGCAAAAAAGTTTTGATAATATTTTAATAATTAATAGTTTAGTAATAAGATGTTTTGTAAATATTTCAATAATTAATAGTGTTAGCCATAAAAAGTTTTGTAAATATTTCAATAATTAATAGTGTTAGCAATAAAATGTTTTGTAAATATTTTAATATTTTATAGTGTTAGCAATAAAATGTTCTATAAATATTTTAATAATTAATAGTGTTAGCAATAAAATCTATAAATTTTTAAATAGTGTTAGCAAAAAATGTTTTGTAAATATTTTAATAATTAATAGTGTTAGCAATAAAATGTTCTATACATATTTTAATAATTAATAGTGTTAGCCATAAAATGTTCTATAAATATTTTAATAATTAATAGTGTTAGCAATAAAATGTTCTATAAATATTTTAATGTTTTATAATGTTAGCAATAAAATGTTCCATAAATATTTTAATAATGAATAGGGTTAGCAATAAAATTTATAAATATTTTAATAATTAATAGTGTTAGCAAAAATATTTTGTAAATATTTTAATAATTAATAGTGTTAGCAATAAAATGTTCTATAAATATTTTAATAATTAATAATGTTAGCAATAAAACGTTCTATAAATATTTTAATATTTTATAGTGTTAGCAATAAAATGTTCTAGAAATATTTTAATAATTAATAGTGTTAGCAATAACATCTAGAAATATTTTAATATTTTATAGTGTTAACAATAAATTGTTCTAGAAATATTTTTTATGGAATTGTTCTAATGATTTTTCCTCTTTGGTACCTACACTTTATGAATTTAAGTGCAGCAAGGGATTGGCAGCTATGTCATCATTTTACAACTGAAACTTTTAGATGTAACCATAAGTTCTATTCTAACAGTTTCTTCTCTCGCATTTCTCGTCTGTGGAACTATCCGGCTTTTTGTTTTCCAGGCAACTTTGATATTTAAAAATTATAACGTTCTGTATTCTTAATACTTTTTCTTTTATTGTCCTCTCTCTTTAATAATGTTTTATCTTTTTCATATCCTTTCACAATCAGTAACCTAGTGAGTCTTAGTGGCTTTATTGCCCTGATCGGGATGAAATGATAAAAAATTAAACCCCTTAAGAAATTTTCACACTCAATCTTAACATAAGAGAGAGGCATGCGAAAGGCGGAGTGATATTTCACGCTGCTATTCGGCAAGAGTTTTGAAAATCATGGACAATACAGATTATATTTCAGCGGTGGTCTTCCAATTTTCCATAACTATCCGTCGATTTTCTTTTTCTTATCGAAATTACACGAAAAAAAAAAGTGAGAAATCTTATACAGCGAGATTGTATTAAACAACAAAAGAAAAAAAATTGTCGGCAAAAGAAGAAAAAAGAACCCAGAGAATTCATTGAAGGAAATACCACTACAGGTGATATACTTGTTGCTGGATCAAATTGCAAAAATATGTAGGTGGCCCACACTTTTATGTACCGGGTAACAATAGAACTATAAAGCTTCTTCTTGGTCATCGGCACGCTGTGTGCAATAAATGACATTAAAGCTGGTAATATATGTGAAAAATATCGAAGATAAAGAGTTTCGTATCTGCGTGTGTACGTGTTTATGCGTGCGCGTGTGGATATTTGCATATGCGTAGAAATGTGTGTGACAAGAAATACAAGAAGCCTACTGATAAAAAATGAACAAGTATCTCTCGATTACCTACAGTACCCAATGTCACTCTCTCAGTACTTACGATTTATCTATCTATCTATCTATCTATCTATCTATCTATCTATCTATCTATCTATCTCAGCCTGTTTATCACTCTCGATCTCTCTCGCTCTCTCTCTCTCTATATATATATGTGTGTGTGTGTGTGTGTGTGTATAAATATGTATATATACATACACACACACACACATATATATGTGTGCGTATATATATATATATATACACATACATATATATATATATATACACATACATATATATATATATATACACTTACATATATATATATATATATACACACATACATATATATATATATATATATACACACACACACACACACATATATATATATATATATATATATATGTATATATATATATATAGTAAAGATAACGAATCCGGTGGTATATAATCCAAGTGGATCCGAGTAATATAAAATATTAAAACTGACCCACAAAAAGAGTTCAGTGTATTTATTATTACAGAGCAAATATTATAATTAATAAACACTAAAATCCCAAATCTCCTCATATGGGGAATAGTCTATTTCGACAGACGAAGATAATTGTCTTCTGTCTCATCAACCCCGGTGTGGGATGAGTTCGTGTCAGAAATAGAAATTTAACTGTGAAAGCAAAAAAAAAAAAAAAAAACTGTACAAAATCTAATACAGAATTTATCCATTTCAATATTTCAGTCAGACAAAAGGTACGAGACAAGGGATATATATATATATATATATATATATATATATATATATATATATATATATATATATATATATATATATTAGGTTGGTGCAAAATAATGACGTAATAATGTCGTTTTTTGACGTATTTTTAACGTCAAAAAACGACATTATTACGGCATTATTTTTGCACCAACCTAATATATACACACACGGTGGGGAAGATGTATGGCAAAGTGGAAGAAGTGTTCTTGTGCCGCATTTCGTCATTTAGAACTTCATCTGAGCAAAGTGATGTTTAGGTTGATGTGGCTACGCACACGCACAATATAAATGGGACGGTGGGATATTTTCTTCTCACACTATATCACCATTCTTGTCAGGTTATGATAATGCGATATATTTAATAACAAAAATGATAGAAACATAAATAAAAAGATACTAAACGAAATCGGTTTGAATATATAACTAAAATATATTTTAAAAATAATAAAAATGTCCCCTAGAAATTTCTGCTGTCTCTTTCTAATGTTAGGTATAAGTCTTTTATTTATTTTTTCCAAATCTTCATCGTTGCTCACATGTTCGGTCCATGATATTCTCAGCATCCTTCTGTAGAACCACATAGATTATTGAAAATCTGTGATGTATGCTTTAATTTAGTTGTTTTGTTTTCTTACTATAATTTTCAATCTATTCAAGAGGGACATTATATGAGGATATGCGAGGAAGATAACAGCTAAATTGTAGTGATCGCTGAATCATCTTCTTGTGTCTTGGTTCCACAAAGCAGTGATTTGTATGCAGAAGCAACTCGAATGGAACTTACATCCCACCAAGGGAATTCGAAGCGGACGCGAGTCGTTCACGTTTATGTGCGTGGGTTGGAGGGCCTTGGCTGTGGAGATTAGAAATGGCGGAAGAAAGGAATATAGTTCGTCGGAGCATTTTCCATGGAAATAGCGACAGAGTAGCGAGAGGATGTCAACGTTTCATCTTTGGGAAAAGAGCAGTAGGGTGGAAAATATTTCATCACCAAAAAGGACGCGGAGACGCTCTTGAATTCTAACGCGAATGGTAAGTGAAGACTGGAAAGGCAAGACTGGGCAGCTTCTATCCATATATGACAGCAGTATACCATTTCCAGATTAATCCAGTTATTGTAAAGATAAAGGATAGAAAGATGAGTCAGGTACTTACAGGAATGGTATAGGGAGCCAAACTTTTTCCAGTACCTTCTTATCTACGAATGTCACATGAGATTTGGGTTGAGCTTAAGTCACAATAGACGCTCAAGGTACGGTGCCTTCACGAGAGAACACCCGATACACATGATAGATGAAAAATTGTAAATATGTATATATATAAATTTTATCTATCTGAAAAATGTTTGCTCTCGATAGAATGTGAATACATTATAAGCGCGAAGATTTTACTTCGAAGCCATTTTAAGATGTTTCAAATCA
Source organism: Acanthosepion lycidas (assembly GCA_963932145.1). Lineage (NCBI taxonomy): Eukaryota > Metazoa > Mollusca > Cephalopoda > Sepiida > Sepiidae > Acanthosepion > Acanthosepion lycidas. The sequence continues at coordinate 123,076,078 of OZ010576.1, read as the reverse complement.
GGATATTAAAACAAGGATGTTTAGGAAATCAGCCCTTTAGAATCAGGGGGGTTTTCCTAGAATATATGCGTGTCAAATCTACGATAACCGCGGGAGACGAATATTTATTAATCTTTGACTTCGCTGCGAAGCCCACTACCAAATGGCTTATCGTGTTTAATATCTGTCTTCAAATTGGACGACGGAGAAATAAAGATATATTTTGTGATAATGGCTGACTGTTCACGTCCCAGCATTGCAAATCTGCTTGGCAATTAGTCAGCACGTTAGACGACGAAACCATCGCTAATCCATCCCAATAATATACATACGTATATATATATATATATATATATATATATATATATATATATATATATATATATATATATATATATATATACGGGGTGTGTGTATATATAAGATGTAATAGGAAAATAACAGTTAGATTAATGATCCATAGTTCTTTAGTATTTATATTTTTTTTTTATTTAAAAAAAAAACAGTTCTCGATACAGAAGTAGAGCTTAAATTATAATTATTTTTTTAAAAAGTACAATTCCATCGCGATAGGGAAATAACTATTTTTCGAATTTGACTCGAGTCCTAAACCTTGATTGAGAATGAAACTGGGCTCAAAGTTTTTAGTTTAATTTTGAAATTAAACTTTAACACTTTAGAAGACAGTTTCGAAATATAGTAATTTTTCTGTCGCAATGGAATCATATATTTTTAAAAATAATTATATATATATATATATATATATATATATATATATATATATATATATATATATATATATATTATGAAATGTACAAAGTCCGACAATTTTTTTTATGTTTATACGTTCTTTTTTATCCACTGTGGCTCAATTGGTTAAGGCACGTCAGGCTATATGACGGTTCCATATAGGATACAGGTTCCATTCCTGTTGGAGGACCCATATTTTCTATGAAAATTTCTCGGACCTTCAGGCCGGTAAATGTTGTTAATACTGTTTGTTATAAACAGAGCATTTACTTAAATAGTTGTATCTATAATTACAACGTATAAACATAAAAAAATGTCTTAAAAAATAATTGTCGGACTTTGTCCATTTCTTGACGTCATTTGTTTATATCTGGATACGCATTGAGCAGATATGAATGAATGAGAGAAAATCATGGAGAATTGTATTTAAAAACAGGAAAATCGACCTTGCTAACAGAACACTCCACTGTGGTTCAATCGCTTAAGTCACGTCAGGCTGTATGACGGTTCCGTATAGGATACTGGTTCGATTCCTGTCGGAGGACGCATATTTTCTATGAAAATTTCTCGGACATACAGGCCGGTAAATGTTGTTAATACTGTTTATTGTAAACAGAGCATTTACTTAAATATTTGTATCTATAAAAAGATCGTATAAACATAAAAAAATAATATATATATATATATATATATATATATATATATGTATGCCTTAGTAGTTTTCTGTCATGCTACCTACTACAAACACATGCATACAAGTTAGTGGTATGGCAACATATAACTTCGATCCTCTTTGTCTGGAGAATTTATTGGAGTGCGAATCTGACAGTCAGCATAGTGGTGTGTCTTATGACTATACACACACACACACACATATATATATATATATATATATATATATATATATATATATATATATAGATAGATAGATAGATAGATAGAGAGAGGCAGACAGTCTCATTCCTAGACTGGATATGCCGGTATATAATGATTAATGTCTCGTAAAAATCGATGGTCTGAGTACTAATTTCGATCGATTTCTTTATACACACTTTGAAACAAATATACTTTGAAAAGCTATAAATCTATGTGTTCCCTCCAGCTATGGATTAAATAGTGGTGCTGACTGCACTCTCCACTTTTGGTTGGTAAACAATTTTGGGGAAGATAATTCTGAATTAAAAAACGATTGGAGAGTAACTCCATCGTGTCAAACCTACTTTCTACGGAAACCACACCGGCAATACTTATGTTAAGGACTGAGTCCCCATTGTTCTCAGGAGTGTCTACAGAACATGAGCGTGTGATAAGTTAGGTTAGGCCAGTTTAAACCATCAGATATAAAATGTAATAAGATTTGTGTTATTGTATCCACATATTATTTTCAGAGATACTATGGATCAATGCCCGCAGTTTTCTTATGCGCATTATACAGCTCTGAATATTAATCTAATCTCTTGGCTTGCACATTAGCCAACCTAATATTTGGATGCCTATTGATTTGGAAAAGATTTGTTCTTGTTTAGAAATATAGTTTATTGTTATATGAGATTATATCAGCTATTATTAACAGTTTGTGGTCTAAAGACTTCAAATAAAATTCTAGTTTAGAATTGAAGATACTAATACTGAAAAGGAGTAAAAACTTTCCTCTGGTTATAATTTAGATTAGATTTTATATGTCTGAAGTAGGCTAGCCCCAGTCACGCTGTCGAGCTTATTTTGAACTATTCGAAATTATCCCTGGGAATTTTCTGAATGTATGTTTTGAATGTATGACCAGTGCTAGTGTGTCCATGTTTTTCGTTCCACAACAGAACGTTACTGATGATCCTATGCTATTTATCTAAGAATGTCTTGCAGATTTTAGTCTTCCTCACGAATATATTTTGTGATGGGAGGTAGATGGTCTTTGAGATGTTACCTTTTGTAGTGTGCTATTTCTCAAGATACATTCAACGCAACATGTAACAACCTAATTTAATTGACATTTAGCTTATTTCCAAGCGGTTTGCCAATGTCCATGTGGTGCTATCATAGAAGACAGGGCGATGACGTGTAAGAAAGCTCGTTTCATTTTAAAAGAAAAAGTAAATTTTCAATTGGTTATATTTAGTAGTGTTTTACAGTACAGTATTTTCTAAATTATTTGGCAATGAATTTAACTGAAATATAATCTCATGACAGATGTTTTGTCTATCATATCTTTTCACATACCTTTCAAAGTTGTCACATGCATTGAAAAATGTAAGAGATAAGTTCTTAGCATAAATAATCGATGAATTTTTAAAAATCTGTAATTGATAAAGTTGATCAAAAATCGATAAGTTCAACTTTTTTTCCTCCGTTTGAATTCAAACTCGGTATATAGGTTACTAATATCATGACGAGCTCAACGATACCTCATTTTTATTTCTATGCCACTACGTTTAGCGAAAAACCGCGAGAAAACAATCGATTTCAACACAAATCGATTTCAGCACAAATCGATTTCAGCACAAATTATAAAATAAAACCTCCCACAATTTTCAAGCAATCTAATACAATCTTCACTCAGTTGTAGCTAACAATAAGTTTATTGTTTAGCAGTCATTTAACTTGATAATTGAGTTCACCCATATAGCGAAAACCCACGATTTTTCTGGTTTCTGTCTATTTTTTTGTTGATAAAACTTAACAATCGCTTTATAAATGTGTCCTCTTTTACATCTCTGACAGCACACTGACAAATTGAATTTCAAAACTCCAAAATAATTGTAGTCCAAAGTGTGTCTTCATGTTACCTTTTTTACCGCTTCCTCGGCTAACTTCGATTGAATAAATACAGACTACTTTTTTTTATATCAGTAACTGCATTAATTCAAAATGTTTTTTAATGAAAGTACTTTAAGGTAATTGAATAAGATAGACTCAGTTACATCTAAACATGATGCTGTTTTTGCTCCATTCTAACTCTTTTTCTGATCGGCCAGCTAGGTATAGCTGCTAGTTTTAGCTATAACTGTGATTTTTAGTAATTTGATATACAACATAACTTTTTTGCAAATGATTTGACTATGAATTGCATTACAGTTTATTTTTACTACAGAATTTTATCTCAAACAGGGGGTTCTTCAGTAACCGCGAGTTAATTTATGAAAATACTAATTAAAGAAAAGTTCACTTATATCCAAAATATATAAACATTTAATATTGAAATGCTTGTAAATCTCATCACGATAGAAATGTATTGCACCTGAGAAAAAAAGAAAACTTTTCAGTGAGTGAGTGGGAGTTGTTGACAAAATATGTTTATTATATGTATAAAATAAAGTTCATTTCATCTTGGTAAATACTGTAACATGACACAAATTCCTCACGGCCAATATACGAGAACACATATTTTCTGATAATCTGTTCGTATGATATTAGAATGTGAAGTGAAAAAGATTGGCGGACATTTGCGTAATTGTCTTTGCGTTTGTTCGTTTAACTTTGGATTGACGCATGCAAATGTGTTTGTAAGCAGAAGAAATATTAAAATGGCGGAAGATGCGACTGAACAGAATGGAAGCAAAAATAAAAAAATAAAAAAATGCGAGCTATTGCACGGGCAGGTCAAGGTTATTGCCGTCTGGCATCGTAACTGCTAATTGATTAATTACACGTGCCAATGTCGCGTCATTTGTTAATGATAAAACCGTTTTTATTGATTGGCCCCCAACCTCTGGCGTCAAACGCTAATAAATAACAGTGTCAAGGAGAATTCATCAACGTTTAAGAATTAAAAATCTAAACAGCATCAAATATGAAGGATGCGGAGAAAGACAGAAGCAGCAGCAGCAGAGAAACTTAATCGTCGTCGTCGTCGTTGTCATCGTTGTAGTAATAGTACTACTGCTATTAACTGGGCATGTTTACTAAAATTTTCATATGATCAAAAGCACCCAGTTAGAAGAAAACTCACATTGCAAAGAATATAAAAGAATCTATTGGCCATTACCTTAAGGCAGACACTTTTCTATTTTTTATTTGCTTTTTGAGTTTCAAATATACGAGGTTTGCCTGAAAATTAACGGAACTGTGTGTTCTGTGTGAGCTATAGACCAAAGAGGGATCAACGTATTGTGATATCTTGGGAGCATATAACTGTAATTTCTGAAAACATTGCAATTTTTTCGCATGCTTTCGTGGCAGGACAAATTGTGGCTGCTTCACCACGATAATGCACCCGTTCACCACGCCCTGAGCATCCGGCTGTTCTTATCCGATAGGAACATCACCGTAGTGGAACAACAACTCTATTCACCTGATCTTGTTCTGTGTGACTATTTTCTTTTCCCTAAGCTCAAGGGGGTCATCGAAGGACAAAAAAAGTACATTACTCGAGGGTGATTATTTGAAAGGGGTCCATGTAGTGTATTGTTTGGAATTGAAATAAATTGTTTGTCATACCAGTCCCGTTTCTTTTCAGACAAACTTCGTATAGTCAACGACGTATTTATTGGGGGAGAGGGAGGGAATCCATCAAGGACATCCTTATTCCAATTTGATCTTTTTCTTATATGTTCAGGAAATTATATCTTTCCACCCAACTCCAGTTCTTGCAACCTGTCAGTACCGAAGCACCTGCATATATAGTGGCCTTTGGTTAGTATAAGTAGCTAGATAGTATCCGTAGCCGGCGTGCTATGCCTAGCGTTAGAGCCCATGGTATCCCCCTCAGATTATTGACCAGTTTCAACGTAGCTTAACTTTAGTGATGAGAGGAGAACCGGTCTTTCAACATGATATGTCCGTAAGCGAAATTATATTCCATCTCTTAATATTGTGGGCATTCTTGGACAAAATGTTTACTGAAAATTATTAAAAAAAATATTTAAAAATGTTAAAAAAACATGCAACCTACATGTCTTTTTGAACCTCAAGCTAATCCTAACATATTGGTATTAGGTTGGTGCAAAAATAATGACGTAATAATGTCGTTTTTTGACGTTAACAAATACGTCAAAAAACGATATTATGACGTCATTATTTTTGCACCAACCTAATACATCTAGTAAGGATCAAACTAATTCTGCTAAGAATAGAGACTAACTGGCAAACACTGGATTAAGAAAAACGCTCCATGAGTAGTAGGTGAAATTGTAATTGTCAGTAACTGAACTGTGGTATGTGGTTGTACTGACGACACTGTTATCTGGTTTTTCAAAAGCAGACGCATACATTGATCAGGTTCACTATGGGGAATGAACAGAGTGTCGCTGATTGGTTCAAATCGTGTGCTACCTTAAATATAACTCTGCAGAAATACTCATGATAGAGGAGCAGGATCGTATTTACCAGAATTGAAATGGCCTTAACAGACATAGTAAGTTTGAAATACTGTTTCGGGTTATAAAAGTCAGCGAATTTCACAGTGCATAATCGCTCGTGGTATCTTGTTGTAAATAACTGAGAGCAGACTCCTCCAGAGAAAGGAAGTGTTAGCCATCAGAGATTGTAGGCGGTGTGAAAGTGAGCGGGTAAGGAATGGAGAAATGGAAATTCTAGCGAAGGGTGGCTGGAAAGAATTTTAGATAATTGACTAATCCTCCTGGTTGAACTAATGCAACGCTACTAATCGCTATGGTCATCGTCAAGAAAGCAAGAAGGACTGTGGTGAGGGGAGGGTTTTTTTTTCCAAAAAGCAAGGGGAAAATAGTGTATGTCATGAAAAAGAAGATATAATGAAGAAAGAAAGGAAGAAAGAATGTTTATGCCGAAAGATATGGCCGTGAAAAAGAAAAAGCGAGAGTAAATTATATTGAAAGATGTGGTCGGTGGAAAGAAAACAAACGCAAAGGATATATGCGTATATGAAAGAAAGAAAGAAAGAAAGAAAGAAAGAAAGAAAGAAAGAAAGAAAGAAATGATTAGCATGGATGAAGGAACATATACCAGAAATAGTGTAAAAGAAAGAAAGAAAGAAAGAAAGAAAGAAAGAAAGAAAGAAAGAAAGAAATGGTTAGTATGTATGAAGGAAGATATACCGGAAAGAGTGAAATAGAAAGAAAGAAAGAAAGAAAGAAAGAAAGAAAGAAAGAAAGAAAGAAAGAAAGAAAGAAAGAAAGAAAGAAAGGAGAAGGCGGAAACTAGGAAAACAGAGAAGTTCAGAAATGAAGGAAGAGGAGAGTAAAGGCGGAAAATGAAACAATGAAAACAAAAGAAAGAAGCAAGAAAAAATAAAATAAAATTTCGAAAATTCAGAGAAAGAAAAATTATGAAGAAACAATTGATGGGCTTTGAGCTTCTCTTTCTCCATCGAAGAAAAAACTCTGTTAAATAAGTCCTTGCCAGTAACCAAGAGTCATTGATTCAAAAGATCGCGCCACGAACAAACACTGCTTTGTTTCATTCTTCAAAAAAACGGTATCCGACAGCTAGAAGTAAAACAACAACAACAAAAAAAAATACATTGCAGAATAACATTTGAACAACAAAACAATTCCGTGCCCCCAACAAAAAATCGATAATACTATGCGAAATTATTTAATACTTGTCAGAGTAGCTACAATAGCAACCGGGCTAATAGTTTGTATTTACGGAATTGATTAAGAATAAAGAAATTTTTATCAATCGTAGGTGCAGGAGAGGATTTCCGATATTGGTTCAGGATTTTCGTAACCAACAGTTAGACATCCGTCTGCTTTTATATTCGTGCCAATAGGAAGGACAAATACAAAGATCTAAAAATGTGCACGACAAGGGATTTAACATTTACTTATTTATTTAATTATTTTATCATTACAATATATGTGAAACTGACCCACGTAATCTCTCTTTCCAAGTGATGAAATCTCTCCGTACAGGCAGCATCACGCTCACTAGCGTATTAGTATTAGGTTGGTGCAAAAATAATGACATAATAATGTCGTTTTCTGACGTTAAAAAATACGTCAAAAAACGACATTATTACGTCATTATTTTTGCACCAACCTAATATTTACCAACTTACCCACAAGGCAGGATGTGACACAAGGCCGATTTTTATGTGGGGCCGTTCAGAAGAGAACTGTCTATTCTCTATTTTATGCCGAGCTGATATCGCAAAAAAATTTGCTTACGCCCAACGACTCTCGCCAATTCTCCTAGCTCTGAGACCGTGTCTTTCTTAAATTAAGGGGTCAGAGCGGCCATATTTCTTTTTCTTTTCCTTTCCTTCATTCGTTTTGCACGCCAGGCATATACTTTCTCGCTATGCCACACGAGGTAAGTCATCTTCTCTTCCACACAATATTCTATCGAATGTATTTTGTTACGATTTCAAAACTGCTAATTAATAATAATTAATAAAGTGTTAGAATTTATGAAATGTGTAGTCGAGAAATAACTACATTTTTCATTTATCACATGAAAAAATCCCTCAATTTTGCTTTGAAACATTTTCCATTTACATTAGAAATACCTTAAAAAAACTACGAATGGTTTTAAAGATTTAGTGCAAAATTTGCGAACTAATGGAATATTAAAGGTATAATGCAATTAAACAATTCGTTAGAAGGCAACTTACTGCATATACACGGCCATAGACTCTCCATTTGTGTTATTCACTCGGCATTGAGATGTCAGTGAACGAGTTCATGTACTGTGTAACCGTCATAGACGTCATGACAATATGGCTGCCTATGTACGACGCCTTGTTCATGTTTTTAGCTATAATTTATTATTATTTAATTATTCAGCAAATAATCATATCACTTAGGTATTTCAGGCCTCCCTATAATCTAGATTTAAATGCAAGCGATTTCTAGATTTCCCTAAAGTTAAAATCACCGTTAAAAAAATTTCAAATCATATTTGATTGATTTGTTTTTTACGGTTTATCAACATTTTGTGCGTTATTTAAAACTAAAATATTTTTAATTGTACGATTTTATTTTGTGAATGAATATTAAATTAACAGTTGTTGAGAATGACAAAGTTTTCCAGGTGCAATTACCAATATTCAACCCATAGCTGAGGGAGAAGCGATGGATTCACATCTTTTCCAAGGTTATTTGCGTGTAAATAAATGTAACGAACTCGACTAGAATTCGAACTCAGCTCTCTGATTTCTCCTTCTGAGATGATATCCATTGAACCACCCATACAAATTTTCAAACTGTGGGCGAGATTAAGGAGAATACAAGACAGATGATGGTGACCCTGAAAGAAAATATGCAGACTTATTTTTACGTTTGATGTGGAACTGATGCTAAGATATGTGAAATCTCAAAGGGATTTCTCTAAAGGATAACCATGTTTTCTTCTGCGAAAAGAGATTTTAGAATTATAGAATATAATGAAAATGAAGGAAAGTGAAAAACACTTTCCTTCATTTTCATTATATACTATAATTTCTTAATTTAGAGATACTCAGCTATGACAAGATATGCATGCCTGCTTTATGTATCTGTAGGCTTATTTCTAGCCTGGTGGCTAGAAATTTTATTTTAAACTGGTCGAGCCAATATTTCGGCCAGACTGTTATGCTTAAGAAACATATATGAGGTGACGAACTATAAGAATTCAACACAAAGTTCAATATATATATATATATATATATATATATATATATATATATATATATATATATATATAGCTACAGCTACAGTTACACCGAGAACATGACATAAATAATGAAAAAAGCACAACAGGAAAACAATCAACAAACCATCCTGAACAAATTAAATAAATGTGTAACTGCAGAATAAAGAATTAATATCCCTTAAATGGCAATTGCTTGCAGAATAACGTAATATACCAAGATACTGTAAAATCATCAGATAACGAAGAAAAAATATATAGGAGTAACTGAAGGATCATGGAAGCAAAGAAACTACGCTCGCAAAACATTATTTATAAATAATAAATAGACGCAGAATACAAGGCTTTTTAAACATATCTGGGAAGTTAAAAACAAAACACAAATTACACTATAAAATATCATGGAGAATAAGGAAAACAACATCAGCCTACAATCAA
>OZ010576.1:123053864-123061364 GCA_963932145.1 Acanthosepion lycidas | reverse complement strand
GGTGTGTGCGTTTGCGAGTCTGCATATAGCTTGTATGTACGGCTACGTATATGTCTATTTTTTTTCTTTTTCATTCTAATTGGGATGCTGTTAAGAAAATTCAGGAAATTGTTTCCTTCACACCAATTCCTGCAGCAAAAACCAATCATCTCTTTCGCAAAAGCGAAAATGCCAGCTGCTTCAACCCCGCACTAAACATCTGCCTCGTGCATGTCTTCTTCATTAACAAAACACTTCCCCCCGGGATTGACAGGGCGTCGTCGAATACGCAATCATCATACTGTTATTATCACACAAAATAACTCATTGGACAGTCATCTGTAAAAATGTTAAAAAAAAAATAGTAATAGATAAGGAATAAAAATTCGGGGGTTTGGCCAAATGAGTGAGAAGATCAAACTGTAATCGGAGCACGTAAAAACTGAGTACTCCCACGAGCTTCAGGAAAATCCATTTTTGTTTGGAGCACAATCTAAAGCAATTTTAACGCAATGACCGATGATCTCAAGGATCTTCTGTCAAACACAAACATCATTCTTAAACAAAATTACTAACTTCATGTCACATTATCTGAAACAGCATCAAATCTACAACCACCCCACAATACACACACATAGTTCATCGTGCGTAAGGAAGGCAAAAATATATGAGTGACGCGTTTCATTCGATGAAGGAACCTTCTTCAGACAAGTAACGGTTTATTTTCATATGATTTTAATTTTAGTCCACTCTATTAGAAGAAAATATAAATGACAACAGATTGACTGTCTCTGATTTTTAGATCTAGTTACGTGTTTAGTGCAGAATAAATTTGAGTATTTTGATTTGCGTTAAAAAATAAAAGAATAAATAAGAATAAAGTAAATAAATATAGTAAATTAAAATATATATATATATACATATATATATATATATATGTATGTATATATATATATATATATATATATATGTATATATATATATATGTATATATGTATATATATATATATATATGTACATGTATATATGTATATATATATATATATATATGTATATATATATATATATATATATATATATATATATATATGTATATATATATGTATATGCATATATATATATGTATATATATATTACAATCACTTCCCATTAAGGCTAATACCTTCCACCCTCTACTAACCACCGTCTCGGGCATTTGGTCTGACTGAAACAACAAAATGGATAAATTCTGTTAAATTTCTAATTACAACACGAACTCAGTCTATACATCGGGGTTGAATAAAACTTACGTAGTTTTCGTTGATATGAGGCAATTTTGAATTTATTGGCTTTGTTAAAACAAATGCATTGAATTCTTTTTGTGGATCAGTTTTAATATTTTATATTACTAGGATCCACTTGGATTATATACCAACAGATTTATTACCTTTACTATATATATATATATATATATATATATATATATATATATATATATGATATTAAAAAATTCAAATGATTAAAAAAATAAACTTTATATATTGCAATGATTTGAAATAATCTTAAATTCTGAGTTTATCTTAGTTTTTACCATAACAAATAGATAGTAATATTTTGTTTTGTTTTTCAGGCTAAAATTTAAGTGATGTATTAGGTTGGTGCAAAAATAATGACGGTTTTTGACGTTAAAATACGTCAAAAACCGTCATTATTTTTGCACCAACGTAATAGATAAGCAGTAATTTAGAAAATATATGTTCTCTTTATGTTTCTAACAGTGGACGAATGTTCATATATATATATATATATATATATATATATATATGTATATATATATACATATACATATATATATATATATATATATATATATGTATATATATATATGTATATGTATATATATATGTATATATATATATATATATGTATATATATATGTGTATATATATATATATATGTATATATGTATATATATATATATAAGTATATATGTATATATATATATGGATATATGTATATATATGTATATATGTGTGTGTGTGTATGTGTGTGTGTAATATATAATTTACGATATAACAAAAAATCGAATATTTCGTTTTTGAAATATTCTAATAAATTCAGGAAATAGTGTAGATTTTAAATTTGAATATTTAGTTTTCATCTATAACCATTTCAAAACCCTATATTCTGCTAACAATGCAATATTCTTCTCTGGACCCTGACGAACAAAACATCGCGCAAATGTAGTTCTATCTTTGATAAGTAATGGGAAATAATTTTGATAACAATTATTATTTCTCCAGATATCAAATTTTTGACATATGCTGACTTATATAATTGTACATTTATCAATTGGGGTTGTTGTTATTATCATTATTATTATTATTATTATTATTATTATTATTATTATTATTATTATTATTATTATTTAAGCGGAAAAAAAGCTGAACGAGGCAAATTTAACATCTAATGATATCGGACGTTTTTAACGTTTCGATGTAAATTATATTCATTTTTTTTTTATTTCTCGTCTCCACCTGTTTTCCTACTTTATATATAATAGTGCTTCCACTAATAAAGCCGTTGTTCTTTCTTGGAATGAAAGGCGTCACTAATAATTTCTGTCCATCTGGTCATTCATTTAAGCAAAATTATTCTGAGAATGTAATAATCATGGGAAATACTATAAGCAAGAGAAGCGGCTGGAAAGCGAATATTTGATTTGAGTTTTTGTGAATGAACGACAGAATAAAGTAAAAGAGCTGGTAATGGAGCAAAATTTACTAAGGTCAAGATAAATATACGAAGTCGTGGAGGACCATGATAACATACATCCATGTAAAAATGGACGAACATCAAAGAAAGGGATTAAATTAATAAGTAAATTAGATGTGTGTCTGGTGTTACGTATTGCGGCTCGGAATGAGAAGTTAGAGAACTAAGTTCGAAATCCAGGCCTGGTATGAATCCATCTCTTCTGCCGCCATCTTGGGTTAATTTGCAAGAGAGGCGGGATTCTATAGCCTTGGTTGCTAACAATTCTAGAGATGGTAACTCGATAAAATCTCCAATCTACCAGCAAACGTGAAAGAGGTTAACATGAAAAAAAAGAAAGAAAAATATATTAGAAAAAAAAATGTGTTAGCATCAGAAATTTTAGAAACTTGTGAAAGTACTGTCTTTAAAGAGGTGAGCGTGGGCGTATAGAGATATTTACTAAGCTGTTTCGTTTTTCGAAATAGCGAAGTAAGGATGATTTCGAGCAGTAGGTTTTCCAAATGGCGGAAAGCCTGTCTATTTTGAGTCTTATTACGTCCACTAGAACACCGACAATTACACCCGAATGAGGATATGCTAGAATTATGAAGACATGGTACAGATGCCAATCCTACAATTTTAGTGGAATAGGGAGGTACGGTCAGTGAATCAGATCCCCAGTACCTAAGTCTAAACTTCATATAGTGATCTCTGGCAACGAACGAGCAAGTATACTGCTCACTGAATTACAGGACAGTTTTTATTGTTTTATTTTAATGTGACAAATGGGAAATCCTTAAAAGGATAGAACAGGAAAAAAGGAAGGCGACGATAAAGTTATTTAAGGAAGAAAGAAAAATCCAGAAAAGGGGAAGATAACAAAAGTGAGAATAAATAAAAGAAAGGAAAAAATGGAAGAAAAAAGAAAATCGTATAATAAAAAAAAAGAAAAAGAAAAAAAAATTAAAGCATAATTATAAAAAAAAAAGAAAAAAATAACACGTGAAAGCAATAAAATAAGAAGAGAGGATAAAATGGAAAGGGATATCGTAAAAAAAGAAAGAAAGAAAGAGAGGAAGATAGAGAAAAAAAAACAAATTGAAACGAATAAAGAATGTAAAAAGAAAAAGAGAAAGAAAAGTATGTAAATAATACAAGAATAAAGTAAACAAAAAGGGATTATTAAAAATGAAGAAAAAGTTCAAGAAACATTTTTCATTAAATATTATCTTTATCTTTTATTACATTTCGTTCAATTTTTCTTTCAGTCTTCTTTCTTTCTGTCTTCTTTCTTTCTTTCTTTCTGTCTTCTTTCTTTCTGTCTTCTTTCTTTCTTTCTTTCTTTCTGTCTTCTTTCTTTCTTTCTTTCTGTCTTCTTTCTTTCTGTCTTCTTTCTTTCTGTCTTCTTTCTTTCTTTCTTTCTGTCTTCTTTCTTTCTGTCTTCTTTCTTTCTGTCTTCTTTCTTTCTTTCTTTCTTTCTTTTTTTCTGTCTTCTTTCTTTCTTTCTGTCTTCTTTCTTTCTGTCTTCTTTCTTTCTTTCTTTCTTTCTTTCTGTCTTCTTTCTTTCTGTCTTCTTTCTTTCTGTCTTCTTTCTTTCTGTCTTTCTTTCTGACTTCTTTCTTTCTGTCTTCTTTCTTTCTTTCTTTCTTTCTTTCTTTCTTTCTTTCTTTCTTTCTTTCTTTCTTTCTTTCCATGGGATATTTATCTATCAATTTATTTATTTCGTCATTTTTTTCTTTCTTTACATTTTTTATTTATTTACTCTATTATGCGTTTTTTCTTTTTACTTTCATTCTTTGTTTTTTTCTTTCTTTCGTTCATTCTTTCTTTCTCTCTTCTTTTTTTCTTTCTTTCTTTCCATGCGTTATTTATTTCTGTGCGATATTTATTTCTTCAATTTTACATTTAATTTTTTCTTTCTTTCTTTTTACTAAATTTACGTCACTTATTTTACCATTTCTTTATAGATTTTCTTTCGTTTTTTATTCATAAATTTCTTTACGTTATTTATTTATTTCTTCAAATGTACATTTTCTGGCTTTTCTCTTTCTTTCTTTCTTTCTTTCTTTCTTTTTTTCTTTCTTTATTTTTTCTTTCTTTTTTTTTCTTTCATTTTACTATATTTATGTTATTTATTTCTGCTCCTTATTTATTTTTTTTGATTTCCACATTTTCTTTCTTTTTTCTTTCCTTCTTCTTTCATTATTCTTTCTTTTTCCTGTTTCTTTCTTTCTTCTTTCTTTTTTCTTTTTTGTTTCTTTATTTCTTTTAATAGGTTTTTTAGTATTTATTTATTGCTTAACCTATTTCTTTATTTTTAATTCACTTTTTCTTCGATTTTTTCATTCTTTCTTTCCTTATTTTTTTCATTCTTTCTTTCCTTATTTTTTTCATTCTTTATTCCTTTTCCTTCCTTATTTATTTCATATACTTGTCTATTATATTTATTTCTGCATTTTAATTAGTTAATTTCTACATTTTTTTCAGACGCCAAAAAAATAAAGCGAAAGAAAAAAAAAATACGAGCAGAAGGTGCAACTTATATAATTCCGGGTAAATTCAGTTAATTAAAAACTAATAAATAAAAAGTATACAAATATATATTTTTTAACATTGAAATAGTAGAAATCAAAAATTTTTAAAAATATGGGTAAATTTTAACTTGTTGTTTTCCTATTTTTTTTTTTTGTTTGTTTGTTTTTCACAACTTGTGCGAGGTAGGCCTCATGCATTTCAGCACCTAGAGCCGGATGTGACGGTGGCTATTGGTCCACCTCAGGGTGAGAAGCAGCGGGTGTCTCTACATTCTAGCGGGTATGTCGACAACGAGTTGACAAGAAGTCCACAAAGCCTATTCAGAGACGATCGCATTACGAACTGAGTGAAATTTATATATATATATATATATATATATATATATATATATATATATATATATATATATATATAAGAGAAAGAAAATTGCTGTTCGTAATTTTGACTATTTCATCAGAAAAAAATGCGGTAATATATATATATATATATATATATATATATATACGAGGAAGAAGAAAGAAAGGAAAGGACATGAGAGGACAGGAGAGAGCAGGACGTTGCCTTTTGTAAAAGGTGATCAGGAAAACGCTGTCGGTATGTGAAATATGGAAGAGAAACGTAAGGGTCTTTCTTAACGCTGTCTGCTTTTTCTATCTGCATAAATACACGACATACCACTTTTACATTTCTTTCTATGTCTATATTTGATGCATGTTGAAATCGAATGAAGTATTTACCTGTCAACCAATCAATGAACAGTTATCTGTTTATATGAAAGGAATTAAAAAAAAAAATTAATGGTCATTTGGTCAGATATTTCGTGAATGAGGATTTACCGAAAAGGTAACAGTTCAATGTCCTTTCGCTTATTCTAATTAATATTTTTACAGCAGTTTTTCACCAAAGAGGTTTCATTAAAGAACAGAAAAACTTATTCTGATATTTTTTTTATTGAAATGTCCGTTTTTGTACAAGATAACGTAGATTTGGTCACGGCGTATGTATGTGTATTTATTATAAATCTATAGAAATTTAAATATATGACGTACATCTTGCTAGCATTGTAGATATGAACATACTGTAAAAGCGATTGATCTTATGGCGTGTTAGAAATTATATGTCTTTGTAGAATGAAATAAGAAAGAAACTTAGAAAAATAATGCATTTTAGAAATATTTATTTTCGGACACGCATGTATTATGACATGAGGACGAAATATGTAAAAAACTAAGTGAAAAAAGAGATACTTGAATACATATACACAAACAGGTAAACGCGTAAACAGACAGACAGACAGATAGATAGATAGATAGATAGATAGATAGATATTTATGAATAGACTATCTATGTCAGTCTGTTCATAACTATCTATGTCAGTCTATTTATATCTATCAACGTAACGCAATTCATTTCTATCTATCTATCTATCTATCTATCTATCTATCTATCTATCAATCTATCTATCTATCTATCTAACTCTATTCATATCTATATATCTAGCGAGCTAGCTAATTCTATCTATCTATCTATTTATCTATCTATCTATCTATCTATCTATCTATCTATCTATATATATATATATATATATATATATATATCTACCTATGTTAGTCTATTCATATCTTTCTCCCTATCTATCTATCTATCTATTTATTTGTTAGTCTATTCATATCTATCTATCTATCTATCTATCTATCTATCTATCTATCTATCTATCTATCTATCTGACATAGATATGAAGAGAATGAGAGATAGAGATAGAGAGAAAGAGAAAGAGAGAGTAGGTGAAGCATTGGAAGGTGAGTTGGTTGAGGCAATTAGATATTACATTCCGAAAGAACTCTCATCAATGAAAATTTATATTCATGTATCTTTTTTCCATTTGATAAAATATATATTTTAAAGTATGCATTTTTATGGGTCTATGAGTAATAGTGCTCAATATCAGGAATAAAGCTAATTAAATATAAAGGTATTCACGTCTATATATATATATATATATATATATATATATATATATTCTTATTACGGCGTAATTTATTTTTTATTAATACAAGTGTTTGATTCAACATCGTAATTTGTTTTTCTTAAATTGAAATAATTACAACCAAATATGAGAGTAATAAGAAATATTATATTACAAGATATTTTCAAGTATATATATATATATATATATATATATATATATATATATATATATATATATATATATATATATATATATATGAAGAAATATAGTCTTAAGGTGTG
>OZ010576.1:123043864-123048864 GCA_963932145.1 Acanthosepion lycidas | reverse complement strand
ACAAAAACTGTATGGAATCATTTAGCCGTTTTTCCAACGTACAATTTTAACAAATATTAGGTTGGTGCAAAAATAATGACGTAATAATGTCGTTTTTTGACGTTAAAAATAGGTCAAAAAACGACATTATTACGTCATTATTTTTGCAGTTTTTTCTAACTAATGCAACCATAGCTGATTAATTAACTAACAGAAGGCCAATACCATAAAAATATTTGTTACTGTGTTGCCATTTCGACATTTATTTATTTTTACGCAGGAGTGTATTCAATAACTGAGATTACAAGAGGCATTATTTCTCAGTCGGAAGGGCATACGTTTACTAAACCAGAGGGTACCTCCCTCAAATTTTCAATCACGGGTCACACATCCCCTTTCCGTTCAACTCCCATATGCATCTGGACAGGGCGGCTCCAGCACGATCTCTCATATGAATCGAAGGTTTATGAATATTGTATCTCTGCTTCTATCGTCCTTGCATTGTCAAAATGTAGGAAAATGACCGGAATACGTGTGCCACAAATTGTAACCTTGTTTCTACTGTTTTCTTTCATATTTACTAAAGATTAGCACTGAGATGTCGCAAACGAAAGAACCTTTGTAATGGACAGTTCACATTGAATACTGTTATTTGGGCTGTGACGATTTAATACAGCACAGTCATTTTCATTTACACACATATACATATGTGTGTGTTTTCGAAGGAGGGAAATAAAACACACGCACACACACACACACACATATATATATATATATATATATATATATATATATATATATACATATATAGTTAAAGTTATATTGGGGACAATTTCTGCACATTCCATATATATATATATATATATATATATATATATGTATGTATGTATGTATGTATGTGTGTGTGGAATGTATATATATATATATATATATATATATATATATATATATATATATATATATATATATATATATATATGCAATTTATTATGTTGTCTGACGATCGCAAAAGCGTGAAACCCAGAGTCACAAACTCACATCAAACCAACTATATATGTATATCTATCTATATATATATATATATATATATATATATATATATATACCAATTTTTATAAGTGTTTATGCATGCATATATATGCATATTAATAAGTAATGAACGCACAGACAAATGATTTTACATGTACACACGTAGACAAGTCACAAACTGACACTAGATATTACATGAATACGTCGTGTCGAACGAGAAGTCGTGCATACTGTCAATATACATACATACATATACATATATATATATATATATATATATATATATATGTATATATATATATATATTATATCACAAATAGGTACATTAGTAAGTTGTTATAGCCTAATAATGAAAAAAGCATTCATTTTACACGACAATTATTTTTAGACATAATTTCCCTCCTTGTGAATTTCAAAACAATACTGACTCAACGTTTTTCAGTGAAAATTAACATAGACACTTTACAAAGAGAGAAACACACACACCGTATGGCTTGAATACAAATTGTCGAGTAATAAGTAGAGTATATATTCGCTAAGTCTTCATAGATTTGAAGTTAAGTAAAACTATAACATAAGTTAAGCTGAAATGGAAAATAATAATAAATATTTCTTGGCCTACATGCATGAAAATTCCATGATTGGGTTAAGTCGGTAACAATTTCTCCTTATGCTTATCTGTATTATTCTTCAAATAATAATGAATAATTCCATCTTATTCATTTATATATTCACCATTATTTGCAATGACATGTTGCCACTTATCACCATAACTCTTCGATACATTTTTGTAAAATCCTGCAGGTTATGATGTGAAAAATTTTCCGATGGCTTCTTGAATCTGGTTTTCATTAGAGAAGGTTTTGCACCCATCAAATATAGTAATAAGCATTTAGTGCAAGGTCAGACGAATAAGGTGGGTGGAGTAGAAAAGGTCAACTGACTTGCAAATTCTTTTCCCCGTTTTATTCTTTTTGCATGCGACCTTGCGTTTTTATGGGGGCAATAAAATTTTCCTTATTGCTGAGCGTAGTGCACCTTTTGCTGAAAATATTTCAACACGTTGCAGCATCTAGGCGTACTAATCTTCATTTTGTGATTCATTTTAAAATCTCTAAATAAATAATACTCCGAAGATCTCATCAAATGTACAAGATTATCTTTCTTCTTTTGACTTTCTGTTGTGGTCATTGTCGTATGTAACCCATTTTTCATCGCTCGTTATGATATATTTAAGGAACGATTAGTTTCTTCTTTTTTTTTTTGTCTTTTTTAAGCGTTTCATCACATGCAAAGCGGGAAGCTACTATCACGCAAGGGGTTACAGAGAGTTGGAGCGAGAGCAAATAGGAGTGATAGAGGAAAGGATGAAGAGAAGGATAGGGAATAGATCAAGGCATCTGGAGACATCGATTGACATTACATTTGAATAGTTGGAGATTATAGCTATCAGGGAAACAGAAAAAGGGAAGGGAGTTCCACAAGCGAGAGGTGCGAGACATGAAGCTATTGGAATAGAAGAGACGGCTACATTTAGTAGTTTCGACAGTGAAAGGGTGAGAGCGAGATGCCGGCCTCAAAGGGCGCTTGAATTCACGATGTCTGGGAACCAGTGAATGCAGCTCCTCGGAGGAATTACCATGAAAGTATTTGTAAAAAAGACAGAGAGAGGCGACGACGCGTCTGTGAGAGAGCGTCTGTAGACTAGATGCCAGAACAGGGCCAATTATATTGTATATCCGTCTCTGGATCTTATCATGAACCGTGAGACAAACAGAAGGGGCTCCAGACCATATATGGCAGCAATACTCCATGTAAGGGCGAATGGTTGACTTGTAGATTTGAACGATCGACTCCAGCGAGAAAAATTTCCTGGCGCAGCACAGGGAGCAAACTTTCCTTGCGTTGGACGAAGCCATTGACTCAATGTATTTGTTCCATGTTCGCTTGCGGTGGACGAAAATATTAGGATAACACATACAAAATTAAAGTTGCCTCTCATAAAACAGTAATTATTCGTAACACAAACCAATACATATTTTTGTTGTACGGACGCGTTTTGAATTTCGAACAATCGTTGCGAGATAAAGACCTAAAACGTGACTAGTATTTTATGAAGGCTTTTTTCTAATGGACACTAATTGCACTGAAGCAGTTGTATGAGGGATTTAGATCACGTGGTATCTCCCCCACATAAACATTTCAGCATTGTAAACAATTTATTTCCTAAATCCCGGCATTTGAATTGATGTTACGTTTATTTCTCTTCCTAATTAAATCACCGATTGTCTTTAAGGTTGTGGTAACGATCCTAGTATTATGGAGGACTAATTTGTTTGCAAGTATAGGAGAAAGGGTGTTGGAGAGCAGGATTATGAATTTTATATAATTTTTGTTAAAAGTTTTATTGTTGGAGTCTGTTTTTGTTAGTTTTTTTTGGTGGGGGTGGCTTTGGGAATTTTGTAAGCTCCTTATGTATATGTGTGTGTGTGTGTGTGTGTGTGCGTCCATAGATATATATATATATATATATATATATATATATATATAATTATTTATTTTTAAAGAAAAAAAATTTATAACATAAATATGTTATAAAATCACTACAAAAATAGCCATTTTGTTTCAACACCCTCGGTGTCTTATCAAGTGATGACGTTGAATGTAAAATAAATGGTTTTAAAAGTTTCAAATTAATTAATAATCCTACGCAAGGGGAAAACGTTGTTACAAAGGCTAGATGGACCAATCAAAACACAAGTACAGGAAAATTCAAAAAGCTCGATAACGAAGTCATGTTATAATATCTATTCAGATGTTTAGTTTTAAAAAATAATTTATTCCAACGAATAATTACTAAATTATATGATAAAATTTAATATTAAAATTTAAAACTGCTAATTACAAAATCAAAATTTAACATTTATTCGCTATCAAGTTTACAACTATAAAATTACTGAGGAGAAAAGAAGAAATATATATGTTATTCAATTTTTTGTTGGTTATTGGAATTCATTCCATATACACCAATCATATTATTGTTGGTTATTGGAATTCATTCCATATACACCAATCATATACTTGTATATATATATATATATATATATATATATATATATATATATAAATATAAAAGTGAACTTAGAAGTCAACACTTAGAGGCGACAGTCTGTTTCATGCTATATGCAATCGTCAGGCCTGACGATTGCATATAGCATATAGCATGAAACAGACTGTCGCCTCTAAGTGTTGACTTCTAAGTTCACTTTTATATTTACACACGCTCTATCTCTGATATTGAGCACTTTATTCCATAAATATAGCACACCTTAAGACTATATTTCTTTATATATATATATATATATATATATATATATATATATATATATATATATATATATATATATATATAAGTGAATATTGAAGTCAACACTCAGGCTGTTTCATGCTGGACGCAATTGGGCGGCCTGAAGATTGCGTCCAGCATGAAACAGCCTGTCGCCTCTGAGTGTTGACTTCAATGTTCACTTTTATATTTGTATTTACATACGCTCTATCTCTGATATTGAGCACTTTATCCCATAAATATAGGAAACAATAAAACTATATTTCTTCATATATATATATATATATATATATATATATATATATATATATATATATATATATATATATATATATATGCGTATAATTTGGCTGCATGTTTTCATTGAGGCATGTTTGGTTGAATAATTTAGACATGTTCTGTTTACTTATTTTCATTTGGTTACTTTCATATTCACGGATAAGGTTTTGGTGTCATTATTAAAGGACGAGTTAATATATATTTCTTTTAGTCCGAGAACTTTCGACATATCACCGTATCATCATCAGGGTATTGGTTATTGTAAGACAAATATTATAGTATTCATTATTGTCTAAGACAATTATATATATATATATATATATATATATACATATATATATATATATATATATATATATATATACAT
>OZ010576.1:123021364-123033864 GCA_963932145.1 Acanthosepion lycidas | reverse complement strand
AGCAAATAAATACCAAACTGCGCAAGTTGCTGATCATCCGTCAAAACACATTCATTTCTGCACTTTGCCGATTTGTGCCAAATATCTTCCCACATTTGTATGGCTGAGCTCAAATATCTACTTTACACCCAAGTATTTCTTTCTGTATGAGCATTAACAACTGTCCTCGTTTCGTCATTGACGACTGATGATTTGCCAGGACAAAAAGGCTTATCACCAACAGAATTTCGGGAAGAGTCCTTTTTCAATCTGACTCCAACACACAAACACGGTTTTCTATCAGATGTTCTATAGTGATTTTCCAAGCGTAGATTAGATGTGGCACAAAGCCGAAAGTATGGGGCACCCAGTGAGGATCGAACTCACTACACAGGTGTAATTATTCAAACGAGACAAGCTTTCTAACCATTACACCGCCTCGGGGTGCCCCTATCAGATGTTCTATATCCTTGTTTGCCAACCAGTCTACCACAGAAATAAACGTAGCCTACTGCGGAAAATGTTCAACCTCGTCAGTCATAAACCGAAACATACATGATTGCGTAATCATTTATGATTATAGTAGGTGACTAATAACCTTCTGTGTGCCGTATCGCTAAAAGACGTCGACAGTCATGGTTTTCCACAACTTCCTATCGTTTCTAGTACTAAGCTATGTTAATACTCCCTCAGTTCATGTTTTGCTGCCGATTTACACTATTTGGTTAGGTAGGCTATTCGCTCTTTCCGTCGACCCACTTAATAATAATGCTAATAAAAATTATTCAGTCAATTTTATATATGCTTAAATAAGTCCAGCTATTACTCGCCGTGTTGATACATTATATATTAGTAATAAAACAACGTTAAATATTATAATATTCCAAATTATGATATATTTTTTTTACCAAGGATGATAACTGCTTTAACGGTCAAATTAAAATCCTTCTATAGATATTATATGAATAATAATAATAATAATAATAATAACAACGACAACAACAACAGGACAATCAAAGCTAATCGCCCAGAACCGTCATTAGAAAGAGCAAAAGCAAAATGTGCCTTCTTATTGACATGGTAGTCCGTGCAGACTGTAAGGTATTTTTGAAGATTTTCAAAACCTATCAAACCAAAAGGACCTTGAAATCGAAATCTCAAAAATGTCTCAAATGAGGACATCAGTAATTCCAGTTGTAGTTGGAGCACTCGGATTGTTTGGAAAATATTCCAATAGACATATTGAAGGGATTCCTGGTAGCCCATGTCTTAAAGAAAGACAAAAGACACACTACTGTCCCGACTGTCGATTAGTTGTCCTACGGCCATTGTCTGCGGTGGACGTTACTCCAAGGAGGCGTACAAAAATTCGTAACACTGCACGCACACACTGGCAAGCCTTACCAGTGAGCAAATCAAAGTACTATAGACTGGAATGGAAACTCTCCTGATTTAAATCCAATCGAGAATATGTGGCCAATCTGCAGAAACAACTTCGTGGAATGGACATATGAAGTACGAACATGGGCACTGGCTCATGTTTCATTGTAAAAATACGAAAAAAAAAGTAAATAATAACGGAATTATTCGTTATGTTTCAATTAATTTTCACAAGGGTGAATATATCTGTTCATATCTAGCAGTTACAAACAAGTAATCTTGACCATATACAAGTCCAAGGATATATAAAACTGAAGAAAGAAAGCGGCTCGTAGTACATTTCAATCATAACTACTAATAAATGCATAATATAAATATTTATTACTTTTTTATGCACATCAGTAGCAAAGAGTTGAAGTATTTACCATTAAAGTGCATTTTGCAGATATTTGATTTCATATTAGCTCCATTTAATTGCTATTTTATATTTGGTTAATATATTCTTTCGCATCTAATGTTTCCCGAGCTCACGAAAGTCAACTCTGACATGCTTCATAATGAAGCGAAACTGGTTGAATGCAAATGATGAATAGACGATGTTGTTTTTATTAGTACAAAAAAGATTATCGTAAAGCATATAAATACAAAGAAGGTGGAGAAGCCGTGAAAAGAAAACTGGTGCTTTTTTTTTTTTACTGCACACTAGATAATTTAACAAATCTTCTATTGAGGGAAGTCCTGATAGTTACATCGTTGTAATGAAATCTATGTAAGGAAGAGCTGTCAGTTTTGTACTGTAGCTCACAACGTTCGTTTACTCAGCTATGTCTTGTAATTTACCTGACCAATATCAATCCTTTGTCAAGCCTAATTCCAAAATATCCCTTACACACAGCTTCGATATCGTTTATATCTCTTGGGTACCCTCTGTCGAATCCAGTTTTTCAACTTTCACCAGAAAGATTCGAGTCAGGTGATCGGCAAGTCCACTTAAGCGACGTATATTTTCAAGTTACATTAGATGTATTCTTCGAATGGGTACTTTTTGAAAATTCCAACTCTATTTACAATTAGTTTAAACTCTCAGAAGTTATTCCTGGATGAGCCGTAAAGTAAGTCGAATTGTAATAGTAGTTCTTCCCAACTACAAATTGAGACGCAAGTTCGATCCCAGACGGAGAACACATTCCTTTCTTTTTATTAAGATTTCTTGAATGTCCAGGCCGATAGACGCAATACACACTGTTTAATCAATACAAAAAACATGAGGCGTCTATTTCAAGTAAGAAGTGTCCACTATAATTTGTTTTTATATTACATATATTGTTTTATAGCATATAGATTCTTTCCGACTACAAGCAACTCTTGATTAGTTTTATTAAAACGTTTCATTAACCTGGAAATTTTAATGAATCTCTTTATGTGTTCAATGAAACTTTATTGTCATTTGATTGTGTGTGTGTGTGTGTGTGTATGTGTGTGTGCGCGCTCGCGCACGCGCACGCGCGATCGCTTGTGTGTACTTATCTACCACTCTACGTAAGTAAGATGAAACACTACGTTTTTAATGTGGGGTATCCATACGCGTACATATGGGGCCAGGACAGATATTGCTAAGTTCCCGTGATAATTCTCGATTTTCCAACAACCCACCCTCTTTTAGTACAATGAGGGAAGTGTTCTTGCAGGGTTGGGAGCAGTTGCCTTTTCCATTGATTAATGAGGAGAACAGATACTACATATTGATGAAAGAGACTGAAGAAAAGCTTAAGTCGAGTTGTGGCTGCTCGATCAATGAATGCTGAATGTTTCCTCATAAGGAAACACCTAATATTATCATTACCATTATTATGAAATATTTTGGATGCGGACAGAACGCCTAAATAAAAAATATATGATATGTGAGATTGGGCTGAGAAAAATCAGGCGAGAGATAAAAGGCCAAGAGAGTTAAAAAGAAAAAAAATATATAATTTTTGGACAGAAGCCAAGATCAGATAAGGAAAGAAAAATGAAAGAAAAGAAAGAGGAGAAAGTGTGAGGATCAGAAGACAAAGAGAGAGGGAAGAAAAGAATGGGAGATAGAAACAGATACAGAGTGCAAACGAAAGAAAGAAGTGACTTGATAACATATAAATGAATTATGGAAAAGTCGAAAAATAAGAAAAAGAGAGAAAGAATAAAGAAGGGAGAGAAAGAGAAACTGAGAAAATGATTACTAAAATTACACGGAAAATAACAAGGAAACCAGAAGAGAACAGAAAGGAAGCGGGAAAGAAAAGAAGAAAAAAGGAAAGGAGAAATGATGAAAAGAGATAGAGAGGGAGTGAAAAGCTGAAAAGAGAACGAAGAAGAAAATGATAATAAAAGATGAGAGAAGGAACGGAGAGTAAAAATGTGGGCAAGAAAAAGAATGAGATGATGGTAAGCAATGAGTGAGAGGAACAAAGAAGAAAGTAGAAAAGAATGAAGGGAATGTTAATGGAGTGTCAAAAGTGAAGGATAGAAATAGAGAAAAATGGAAAAGAAAGAGACGTAATAGAAGGAAAATAAGAGAGATTGAATGGAAAACGGCATCGGAAGAGTGAAGGAAGAATCAGAGGAATGAGAGAGAGAGAGAGAGTTTGAGAAAAAGAGAGAGAGTTTGAGAATGAGAAAGAGAGAGAGTTTGAGAATGAGAGAGAGAGAGTTTGAGAATGAGAGAGAGAGAGAGTTTGAGAATGAGAGAGAGAGTTTGAGAATGAGAGAGAGAGAGAGTTTGAGAATGAGAGAGAGAGTTTGAGAATGAGAGAGAGAGAGAGGGGGTATAAACAGAAAATGTGAAATGGAACGCTGTCATTCATTCATAATTATGCCTTAATTCCTTGTGGATCATAGGGCCATAACAACACCTCTCCAACGGACGGGGTTTCGGCTGGTCTTCTTCAGGTCGGCCTATGTCGTGCCAGCTGCCTTTCCGGGATATTTTCACCAGCACACGTCATACGCTCCCCACTGGAGGACACTTCCTCGGCCATGATGTTTTTTGAAGATATCGTTCGTCTGTAACAAGCTAATTTTTAAGTGAGTTATTAGCCTACTGCACAACCCCCAACCTGGAGGACCTGGGGGTGTCTTTCGTCTGGTTCCTACTCTACAGACCTGTTGAGTTCGGTGGACCTGCTAAGGGCCGAAGCCTCCACTCACATAGCTCGGGACTGGGGTCGTCGATGCACGCAAGCTGTCCAACCACGTCAAGGCGACACACCACCAAGGGTTGTCATATTTGACTTCAAGTTTCAGATTGGGCAACATAAACTGCTAATAAATTTTGATTTTTCATCTCATTATTAGCTTAATCTATAAGTAGGACAACGTTTTAAAATTCGAAATTTATTAGGGTTCGGCTTTGCAAACTAGACCCCCAAAATCGAAAGCAAAGGAATTTAAATTTAGTCGTTTTGGACTTACAATCTGGCGATTCTGTTCTTTCGCCTTTATTACATAAAAATTTATGTGCAGAAAAAATATTTTTATTCGTATTAAATATTCAAATGGGCAGAATTTATTTCTTAAACACACAAGCACGCATGTAGATAAGGGGCTGGAAAATAGAAGCCAATATCTTTCAAAACATGCGGTGCATATAATCACAGATCAAACAAATCCTTGTTTTTCTTCAGTAATAGCCAGAACTGCTACACATGTTCAGAGTTAATAAATGCATCTAAAGGTGAAACTCTATCACTCTTATAAACAAAGGAATGATGTTGATAGTTGAAAAAGAAAGAGAATAGAATTTATTTAATTTTCAAATAATTTTCTTGTCTTCGAAGTTAAGTTAGTTTATTTTTAAAATTAGATCCAAAATATTCAGTAGCGAAATGCAGACTTTACAAATAATGAGCTTTCAAGAATTGCTAAACCTGGCAGCCAAGGAGGGGACAGGGTTAAATAAAGAAAGAGAGAGAAAAGTAAATTTTGAAGAGAAAGAGAGGGAGGGAGAGGGTGAGAGAGAGGGAGAGAGAGAGGGGGGCCGACGAGAAGGAGAGATTTGTAGAGGAGGAAAAGAAAAATATGAACGACGCAAGATGAAAGACAGTAGCCATAACAAAGAACATAAAACGGGTCTAAAACGGGTATAAGAGTCTGCTCATGTTGAATCCAAGAAAATGAATAAAACGTTAATGACGACGTAAAACACCAACACATACATCTATGTGCAAAACAAATCCCTCACGTAAAAAAAACAAGTGCTCCACACGCACACACTAGCATAAGAAATTATACACAAAGATACAAACACGCACTCACATACACAAACCCAGGCGTGCACACACAGGTTTTTACACAACCATTCACGAAAATATAAACGCACAGAGAGATCTACAAACATGTATACACACTCTTGAATAAAAAAAAAACACAAAGATGAAACTTTCACAAACAACTAATGACAAGACGGCGTGAGCAGTTGCGATGAATAAGAATAAGAACTATAATATGAACATGAAATAAATATGTCAAGAAGTATATATATATATATATATATATATATATATATATGATGAAAATATAGTTTTAAGGTATGGTATATTTATGGGCTAAAGTGCTCAAAATCATGGATAGAGCGTATGAGAAGAGAAAAGTGGACAATGGTATCAACACAAAACGGCGATAGTCTGTGTTATGCATGAACGCATAAGTTGAAGATGCCATTTAAGCCTGTAACAGACTACCATTGCTGGGTGTTGACTTCAGTGTCCATTATATATATATATATATATATATATATATATATATATATACATACATACATACATACATGCATATATATATATATATATATATATATATATATATATATATGTATGTATGTGTATATATATATATATATATATATATATATATATATATATATATATATATATATATACACATTTTCAAGGTAATATTGATATTGGCCCTTTACAAATTCACCCTACCTGAAATTTTTACACACACACACACGCCCGCACATACACGCACACGCACACACACTGACGTACACACACACACAGACATATAATATATATATATATATATATATATATATATATATATATATATATATATATATATATCGCCAATTCCTCTCTATCAAATATTTTTTTTTTTAATTTAAAAAAATCCGGATTAGTCGTTTTATGTTTTCTGTCAATTTACCAAAGTTTATATTTTTCTGAGTATTTTCGAATGTTGCTCCATTCGTTTCAAGGGATTTTTCTGTGTATATTTACACAACTGTTAAGCAACGGGATTCTCGCGTTTGATGGAACCATTTTCAGGTCACTCATGGTGACATTATTTAAAAGGTCAAACTTGAATTTTAATGTGTATTTTCTTAGAAATATACCTTATTTATTTTCCTTCCAAATATATATATGAAATCGTTTTTAACTGCAGACATCCGTGAACTGCCTCATCTTCTTTATTAAAATGATAGTATGGAGTTGCTATCCACAAAGTATAAATGTTAAATAATTTTTATTTCAGTTTAGATATACAGATTAATTTAAATCCCAAACCAGTCATCTAGTCCGACAGTTATGTTTTTATGTGTACTTGTAAAATCTGCAATAGCTATGACATGTACGATTAGCCTCAAAACATTCCCAGTCTGTGCCGTCTCTTCAATTCACTCTTCCGACTGGGAAAGAAAATCTCCACCCTCGCACAAGGGGGTCATGGTTGCCCAAGCAGTGGTGGTGGGCCTCTACACCACAAACACCGGCATCGTTGATGTGAAATAAAAACACGATAAAGAAGAATTACTAACGTTCTTCCACATTGATTTGTGGTGTCTAAGTATTTTATCAGCTTCTTTTATTTTTCCGTTTGTCTTTTCTCTATTAATCTCACTCTTTTCGTTTCTTTTTTTGTGGGTGAGAGCGGATTTTCGTTTAGAGATTTTGCTTCGTCAGAATTTCGTTTTTGCTTGTCACTTTCACTCTAATTTTATTGAACTGAGATAGTGTTTCAAATAATCAAGTCTTTAATTTTGTTTCGACATAATGCCGTTAAATGATTTTTACGCAAGTGTAATATTTATTTTCCTTATTTTCATACTATTGTTCAACCATTAAAAGACCCAAGATCCACTCAAAGCAGAGGGTTACTGCATGAGGTTGCTGTAAGAACAGGATATAGAAAAGGCATATTATGAAGATATATAGAAGAGATTGCGTTTGACCTTAGATTTCAAGAGGCAGTGATTGCGGAAGTTTCCTCTCAAGTGTCTGTTCCATAACACACACACACACACACACACACAAACATACAGAAATACATACATATATTTTTTAAAGAAATAAAAGAGAAACTTAATTAATTCCTTTTAATAATATTTAGAAATAATCACTCGTTGCCTGATAAAGGTCACAAGACCGGAAACCCGTGTAGCAAAAATATAGAAAATAAAGTATAAGATATATTTTTAAAAATCCACATAATAAAAAAAAAACGTTTGTGGTTTATCTCTTTAAAATATACAGTTTTCTCTCGTTAGAAAGACTATAACCTCTTCATTATATATATATATATATATATATATATATATATATATATATATATATATATATATAGTGTCTCACTACGCCTTCTTGATCACACGTTTTCCAATGACTTGAGGTGGAACAACTACATTGAATCAATAGATGCATCTTCTGCAAGGAATGTCGGTTCACTGTGTCGTAGCAGAAGGTATTTCTCGTGACGGTCCATCTTACACATCTACAAATCTACAATTCGTTCATACATTGAGTTGTTTTCGTATATCTAGTCTGGTGTCCCAAGAAGGATTTGCAGTGTCATCGGCCCTGACTTGATATCTCAACTTCAGTCACTTCTCCATAGACGTGATGTGGCTTCACTCTGTCTTTTCTACAAATATTTTCATGGCAACCGTTTCTGACGGGCTATCTTCACTTATGCCCGACTACATGAATTTAAGCGTGCTACTAGATTGACATTTAGGCCCTATCCTTTTACTGTTGAAATAGTTAAATTTTACTGCCACTTCTACTCCAGCAGTTTATTTTCTCCCACTTCCCGACAGTTGAACTCCCTTCCTCTTACTTGCTTCCCTGAATACAACTATCTTCAAAAATTGAAATGCATCGTCAATCGTCATCTTCTGTTGCTTTGATCCCAGTTTTTCTTTAACCTTTCCTCAATTACTTCTATATACATTCTGTTTACTAAACTTCACTCTCTATAACCCCTCTACCACCACACTGCGTGTTAGTGGCACAGCCATCTTACTGAAGTGAAATGCTTCACATAGACGCACACACACACACACACACACACACACACACAC
Organism: Acanthosepion lycidas; assembly: GCA_963932145.1. NCBI lineage: Eukaryota > Metazoa > Mollusca > Cephalopoda > Sepiida > Sepiidae > Acanthosepion > Acanthosepion lycidas. Next base: position 123,025,166 of record OZ010576.1, on the reverse strand, counting down.
ATATATAATATATATATATATATATATATATATATATATATATATATATATATATATATATATATATATATGTATAGTGTTAAAATAAAGAACAAATAAGAAACATATATCAATCTAACATGTTTTACTAAAGCTTTCTCAAGAAATGAGCAACTAGAACTAACTATATCGAATTTCTGTTATGTCTACGAATACAATATTTATTATAAAAGCATGCTTTTCACCGCATGTTTTCTAATAGATAACCGTTATGATCGAGGCATTCCTGGGTACGCGACGCATTTCACAAAATGAAAATTTCTCAGAGTTAACCTATAGAAAAGACAATATTTATTTCCTATTGTTATATATATGGCGTCATATATTATGAAATGGACTAAGTCCGACAATTATTTAAAAATATTTTTTGCTTATACGTAATTTTTATATATGCAAATATTTAAGTAAATGCTCTGTTTATAATAAACAGTATTAAACAACATTTACCGGCCTGAGTGTCCCAGAAATTTTCCTATATATATATATATATATATATATATATATATATAGATAGATATAGATATATATATATATATATATAGAGAGAGAGAGAGAGAGAGAGAAAGAAAGAATAGAAAGGTGTAATGATTAGCAAGCTTGTCTCGCTAAAACATTTACGACTGAATAGTGAGTTCGATCCTCACTCTGTGCCCTCATGCTTTCAGCCTTTTGTCACATCTAAGCTAGGGTTGCAAAATCTCAATATATATATATATATATATATGTGTGTGTGTGTGTATCTGTGTGTGTGAGCATTGAAGTAATTCAAGAGTGTCGCAATGATTTGCGCAAAGCGTTTGCTAAAATTATGTTCGCAGAAGCGAATGTAATTTTAGCTATATATATATATATTGAATTCTCTCGACCTCTCTGTGTATATATATATATATATATATATATATATATATATATATATATATATATATATATATATATATATATATATAAAGACCTAAACACAAATAAAGTAATTGAGACAGTACCGAAACTCATATATATATATATATATATATGAGTTTCGGTACTGTCTCAATTACTTTATTTGTGTTTATGTCTTTAGCAATCTTTTTATTAAGTATCCTCCTTTGGGATAATCGATCTGTTCCCAAAACGTGAAATGTAGTAAAATGCTGAACGCAAATTTATCTCGCGATTAAACCACTTTCTATACGCTTTCGTATTCTGACATTCCATTTTTCTTCTTTTTTAAGTATTTTCTTTTTTTTTTCAAATCGAAATTTTGATCAGACTCATTAAGGCGAAAAGCTAATACGATATTTGTGTTGCTTTAAAACAGTTCCAAGACTCAAAATCTGTGACACACATCTCAGGCCACAGAGTTATCGATCCATCCTCGTACATACCGTGCTTACATCTATTTGAAGATGCCATTATAAAAATGTACAGAATTTTACATGCCATGGAGGTGTTTTAACAGTGGATGGAAAATGCGTCACCCAAATCTGATCAAGTATTGGAAGAGCAAATATTTTCTTCCAAAAACTGTGAAAAGTATTAAGAAGCCTTAAAATTTCATCAGAAACAAAGACGGCTCACCTTCTATCTAATATTAATCCTCTTATATGGCAGCTAATGCTGCACAATTTCCTTATAAAAGAAGGTGAGACTTGAGGCAGTTGGATACTGAGAATGCAGAGCATGAGTTTAACAATATATTATCCTGATCGACCGTCACCTGAATCAGTCAGGAGGGGACAATTGTATAAAAGTTTGGGAGAATAATAAAGAGGAGGACGTCTGAAAATAATGAAAATAGTTTTCCCTTCCAGTTAAAATTATTAACACGAATCGATATTTACATTATTTACAATACCTCATCTCAGGAATATACACAGATATTGACGAATCGATATATAAAACAGAAACAATTTCTCCATTTTAACTAATTACAACTGAAAGTTATATGTGAGCAAATATGGAGAGTAAGTTTGTATTACATCAATATTCTAATTAGGGAATGACTTCCGGCTTTGTGCTCCTGGGTATGATGATAAACTACATCCGGCAGCAAGGCCTCTGATCAGGAGATTGGAGGTTCTAAGGATTGTGGAAAAGCTTTTAATTGCTGCAGTTCCAATGTACACTTTGGTTTGGGGTGGCGCACCTGCTATGGTCCCAGATATGGCAAATAGTGAACCTCCAAACAAAATGCTATGAAAATATATTTTTATAGTAAAAATACCAGCAATACATTTTTATATAAAAAATACTAACTCTACATATTTATGGTAGAATTACCAACAAAACGCTTTATTATTTAAATTAGCAAAATGACCATTAATGCATTTTATCTATAGTCGAAGGCATACAATTGCGTTCCAAAGTTTGGCATTAATTAACGTATAGTGATTAAAAATCAACCGACCAAGCAATATTAAAGAAGCCTTTCAAGACATTAAACCATATAATATTTTACAAGGTCTTAAAGAAACAAACTGTATTCCAAAATAATCAACAAAACTACAACATAATACACACATATTACCTCCTCTAGTAATTACATACACACAAACATATATACGCACAAAAACTGAGTATCATCTACCAAATATTCAACTGTGAAACAGAATAACATATATCAGATTTTTATTAATTCAAAACTCCCAAGAAAATAAAAATTAATTTTCGGTATTTGATATCACACTAGGTGTTTATGTACCGTTAAACAAACAAATCAATCAATCAAATCAGTCCTGCTTTGTAATGAAGCGCTCAAGACGATGGTTTCAAAGGAACTCAAACACGAACCTCTTGAGCGCGAATAGATAACAAAACGTTACCCCAGTTTTGACGCTGGCTTCTAACGATCACTATATTGCAAATAATTTTTTTCATCTGTCTTTTTTATTGTAGTCCATCTCTATACGAGATAAATATCTAAAAATTAACATTTCACTATCCGTTCATTCCTTCTGTTATAGTGACATGGTTACAGATTCGTATCTGTTCCCATAACTAATTTATTTGCTCTTTTATTATTGTATATTTGACTCTTTGACTGTTCACACTAGTAACGAACGGTCTTGTATACCTTTTCCCGTCTGTAGGGTTGCAACTCTTCCGCTAATTTCCTGTTACCTCTGTCTCTTTTCTAAAGTATTCGGGACCGTTCCCGGTGCTCTGATAAGGACTAGCACTAAACTCACCGCCATATTCTACAGTTTCTTCTGCTCTCTAGTAACGTCTAGAAACATGTCAACATTTTCGCTTTCTCTCTCTTCTCTGTCAGAACATCGACCTCCATTACCCGGCACGTTCTTATTTATGACTACAAGATCCGGTTACCTGACCTGCATTCGTTTGATCCGTTTGAATCTCAAACGCACAGAAGATTTCTTCTTGGTCTTCTTCTTCTTCTTCTTCTTCTTCTTCTTCTTCTTATTATTATTATTATTATTATTATTATTATTATTATTACTACTACTACTACTACTACTCATAGTAATAGCAGCAGCAGCAGTACTACTAGTAGTAGCAGTACTACTAGTAGTAGTTGAAATAGTAATATTGCCTTAATTAAAGTTTAAACTGATACATTAATTGCTGATCAGTTGTTGTTTTTTATGTGAAGACCTTTCAAACCTGACATTTTATTTCCATGAAACAACTGCTATTTTCAAAAAGAAAAAAATCTATTCAACAGTATTGCACATATTATTCAGTTTAACATCCTCATTTTGGGGATTTTATTACAATGTCTAGAACAATAAGTTCTTTGGCCTTGTTCAGGATTTGGGGATCT
>OZ010576.1:123011364-123016364 GCA_963932145.1 Acanthosepion lycidas | reverse complement strand
CTGGTTTTATATTCTTTAACTGATGCAAAAATGCGCACAACACTCGCCACAAACTCAACATTCTTTCCCCCCCTGCGAGCCCCTTTCTATGATCTGTTAAGGTGTTGGATGTATGACTCCTTGGTCAGCTTGGGTTCCGGACAATTTAACGGGCGGACGGAATCTTTAAAGGTTCACTCTAACCAAATGACCATCGGCTATGCTTTATACTCGCCATTAATTGTAGTCCTTTGGTCATCAGTAATTTAGAACGATAGCATTAGGAGAGTTTAAAGCTTTAACTGCGCTCAGGGCGGGCAAGCAATTTAATACTGAGGCAGGCTCTACTTTCTCGTTCCTGTTCATTTCGAAATGATTTCCTAACGTTCGAATCCAGGAACACCTACGACAAGCGCGCACACACAAACACATGCGCAAACACACACGCGCGCCTGCGCACACGCACACAGGCACACACTCGCACACACGCGCGCGCACACACATGCAAACACACACCCGCACACTCACACAAACACACATATACGAACACACACGCGCACAAACACGCACAAACACACGCGCGTGCACACACACGCGCGTGCACACAAACACATACACATACACGCACACACGCAAGCACAGTCACACACGCGCACGCACACACAATAACACACACGCATACAGGCGCATACACACACGCACGCACACAAACGCACGCACACACGCAAACGCACGCACACACACGCACACACGTGGGCGTGCGCACACACACACACACGTTATATATAAAGTTTTCCTTTATTTTACCAGAAGTCCCATGAAACACACGCAAGTACAGTCACACACGCGCACGCACACACAAAAACACACACGCACACAGGCGCATACACACACGCACACACACAAACGCACGCACACACGCAAACGCACGCACACACACGCACACACACGCACACACGTGGGCGTGCGCACACACACACACGTTATATATAAAGTTTTCCTTTATTTTACCAGAAGTCCCATGAAACGTGATCTTTCATCGATTGGTTAGAATGTTCGCTTTTTCACTATGAATTCCAGGTTCGAATCATGCCATCGAATGTTACCTTTCAGATGGTATCGGTCTAAGAAGGCGAACCCAGTGAGTGGAACCTTTGAAACCTGCCTGAACATCATGCCAATGTGCTCACTAGTACATCACCTAGATTTCAAAAACTTGATCACGCTCTCTCCCAGAAACTGTAACTAACGTCTGCTTATCTTAGCTGCAGTATAAACAGCAGATTTTAGTCGTAATGTTTGACTATCAACCCTGGCAGACTGGTGCACACGGAAACGCGTTGCATCCGGCCGTAACAATGGCACTAAATAGAAACAACTGTGGTAGTAGTTCAGGAACTTATTAACGAGCTGTTTGCTAAACTATACGGTGAAAAGACTAAGGACTGAATTGAATATTCAATCAAGTAGATTTAATTGTTACCCATTACCGTACAGTCAATAAAATTTACGAGAAGGAAATACATATTTGGAATTTCAAATCCCATTTGAAACATATATCTTCGACTATGATAAAGGACGCCGAAGTTACTCAAACACTGGAAAAAGAATTTTCAAATATCACACCGAAATCAAATACACATATGTTTATTTACATGATTCGGGCTGTTATCCTCATCTTCATTGCCACATTCACAACCTTTCGGCTGTTGTACGCTCCGGCCTTTTTCAGGTGAATGGAATTTCGAACAAAACCCTTCATTTCGTCCGTCGAAACAGTACGAATAATGTAAATAATCATAATACCTCATCTCAGACATATAATCAAATACATGTATACAATTTTGGGTAATACTAACGAATGTTCCAAATGATTATTTTTTTAATTTCATATATATATATATATATATATATATATATATATATATATATATATATTATAATAAATGGAAAGAACAGTAAGATATATAATCCGGTGTTAATTTGTAGTTTTTAGCTTCGGTTTTTGAAACATGGTACTTCCTGTGTAGCGAAGAAACCATATTTTTAATCAGTTAATTTATAATATATATATATATATATATATATATATATATATATATATATATATATATATATATATATATGCGATGGGTAAATTGTCGCCATTTTTTATTTTTTATTTTGCGCATACGCTTTGTTTGTTTTTCTTATGTTGTCGACTGCACAGTATATTAGGGTCAGTTCGGCACTGTCTGTGAGAAAAAGATAATTATGACGTAATTTTCTCCCCCAGAAATTTGAAATTAGCATGCTGTGCTGCTTGGCATTCGTGCCAGAAGCTCCAGTACGAACATTTCAGTGTTTGGCTGTCAATCTGATGACAGTGCAGAAGATTCGGAAAGAGTTGAATGAGTGATTACAAAAGTGTCTGGAGTGATCACTAGTGATGGTGACTTTATTCCTCCATTCTTTTTCCCACAGGCCATCAGACTCAACATGGAGGTATACGTCAGTTGTCTTGAGGGGGTATTGCAACCCTGAGTCAAGAGGTTGGCTGCTGAAAGACCCTATGTCTGGCAACAGGACTCTCCTGCATGCTACACAAGCAGAAGAACCTAGTCATTGCTGTCAGACAATTTCTCTGAACACATCACACTTTACATTTGACTACCTAACTCCTCAGACTACAACTCACTTGATTATTATGTGTGGGGCGCAGTTGAGCGAGAGACTAACAAAATTCTTTGAAACACCAAAGATGAAATGAAAGCGAGGATTATGGCGGCATTCACCATCTTAAACAAGGAGACCGTCCAGAAAAATTGCAGGCGATTTCGAAGTCGTCTGAAGCCGTGGTTGAAGCCAATGGCGATTTTATTGAATAAATTTACTCTTTAGTATTTCAAAATATTTTTCTGCAATTTTGATAAATACATCTTTTAAGATAAAATGCCAATGTTATTTATTTTTTGCGTAATTTAAACGATAATTTATCCATCACAGCCTGAATATATGTATATATAAGAGCTAAACAGATTGAAGTAGATTTAATCAGACAAAGATAGATATGAACAGATTAAGATAGATACATAAATAAATAGATAGATAGATTGATTGATTGATTTTCTTTTGAAAAATAGAACACAGATAAAATACATTTTATATTTATTGCTTTATTTATACAAACCGCCATTTCAGCATCGTTAAAATTTGATTTTTTTATTTGAAAATTTATTGCGCTAAAAATGTAGTGACCGATGGTGCATTTTGTATCAAAGTTACATTAATTATTCAATATGGTGTTTAATTTATTGCACTAAAGAAATAAGAAATTAAATTTTATTTTTATATGAAGGTGAACATCATTTACAATATGAAATATTTCAAACAAACAGTTAATCAAATTTTGGGAAGTTATTTACTGCAAAAGATTATAAACTGAAGTGTTGCATTTGTAGTTATTTACCGAGGGTAGGAGGTTAACAGGAGGCGAAGAAAAACATTCAATACTGATTTAAAACTTACGACTTTACATAAAAACAAATAAACTGCAAGGACAATTTTAGTTATTAGATAATTAGAAAAAAATACTGGACAAGTATAAAGATATTTTTGTTTTATTTTAGCAACTAAATCGAATATTTTTAATTTATATCCAAACTATTAAATAAATCTGTGAGTTTAAAAACCTAAAGATATTTCGATACGTTATTTTAATTTATTTAGTTTTCATAAAATAAACAAAATGGATTTAGATTTTAATTGCACTCCCAGGTTTTATGGATTGGTTACACTAACAAAAATTTAAGAGGGTGCTACCGATGTTTCTCAAGATTTTTCAGGAAAAAATACAAAACAAAAAAAAAACAAAAAAAAACAAATAATGCTACAAATATTTTCTACTGCTAATAATAATAATAATAATGATACTAATAAAAAATAAAGATTGCACTTAGATTATTAATTCAATTTGTTAATTTCATTATGACACTAAAGTTTATACTTATATTGATATATAAAAACATGAATAAATAAATATATATATATAAATATAAATATATATATGTGTGTGTGTGTGTGTATGTATATAAGGTATATATATATACCTGGAATATCTATCTATCTATCTATCTATCTATCTATCTATCTATCTCTATATATATATAGAGATAGATAGATAGATAGATAGATAGATATGTATGTATGTATGTATGTATGTATGCATGTGTGTGTGTTTGAGGCCGTGTACACCTATGTATTAATATGTATATGTATATAGGAACATGAACACCTATACTATGTATGTATCAATAATTGTATCCGTGTGTTGTTCTGTGTATAGACCTATTAATCAGTCTTTCTCTTTCTCTACCTATCTCAGTCTTTACTTATATATATGTAATATTACATTGAGCACTGTTTTATTTACACCAGAACTGTATGTACCATATATTGTAATGATATATATATATATATATATATATATATAGATAGATAGATAGATAGATAGATAGATAGATAGATGTATACTCAGATAAACACAGACGCGCCTATATATATATATATATATATATATATATATATATATATATATATATATATATATATATATATGTATGTATACATCCTTGTATATGTGTGTGCGCATGTGTGTGTATAAAAATTAAAAACTTTCACACATATATTACAATATAAAGACCATTGATAACAAGGGTCCATCAACAATCTTCCGGCTATCTCCCTCCCCGCTAGATAGCTCTCTCTCTCTCTCTCTCTCTCCCGCTATCCTAGCTACTGGCACAGGTCTACACACACACAGGACAATTTGATATGTCTAGCTAATGAACCTCTTTCACCATCGCTAAATCATATCAAAGTAAGAAAAATATCATATTAGCATCCAACTTTATTAATATATATGTATACGTAAGTATGTATATACAAATACCTATGTATCTGTGGATGTATTGGTTGAAGCGGGAAACACTAGCAGGAAGAGGAAATGAAACAATCTGTATTTAAGCTTCAGTTTCTTTTCT
>OZ010576.1:122973864-123006364 GCA_963932145.1 Acanthosepion lycidas | reverse complement strand
GCATGCAATTGCTTTCGCTACTAGCGGATGTTTTTTTTATTCAATAAGATTTCTCTGTTTCACAAAGTTGAAGAATTAGTGAATATATATTGATTGTATTTTCTTTTAAATATTATTTGTTATCTTTTATATAATTGGGGTAGCTTCTTTTCAATACAGTGACATAAGTGTTTTCGGCCCGACACAAGTACTTCCCAAATTCTGACTAGATGAGCAAGCAGCAGCTTTTTCGTGAGATGCTTCTTGGTCGGATCGATAATTTTCCTGTACATTTCATTATATATATATATATATATATATATATATATATATATATATATATATATATATAGATAGATAGATAGATACTGATAATATTAGTGGTAAATATACATATATATGCAAAATCCACAGGTGCATATATACACATGTATATTTTAGAATAAAAAATTTCCGAGAGGATAAAATCCAGGTAGAACTCAATGTCCAGGACAGAGTAAGGATATAATAAAAAGGCATAAACACTAATATTCCATGGTCATAATTTATTCCATTGGAATCGTAAATACGATCCAATTCATCAGACCTACAAATTCAAAAAGAAAACAGAAAATAGAAAAATTTTTTCTGTTTTCTGTTTTTCTGTTTTCTTTTTGAATTTGTAGGTCTGATGAATTGGATCGTATTTACGATTCCAATGGAATAAATTATGACCATGGAATATTAGTGTTTAAGCCTTTTTATTATATTTTTATTATATATATATATATATATATATATATATATATATATATATATATATATATATATATATAATGAATATCTGTCTGTGTGTTTGTGTGCACGTGTGTGCGTGTGTGAAGAGAAATTTATAAAATAATTACCTCAAGATTTTAAGTTTCAACTTTCAAGTCGAACATCGTCAGGCGAGGTCATATGCTTATACATATAACTTGTCCGAATCTTCCGAGCATGCAAATTTCAATTTGACCAGGAGGGTAAAATTAAAGTTTCTATGGAATTTAAATTTTATAAATTAGTTCATATTTATTTAAACTCCACACAGTACTGAGTACTTATAGCGAAAATTTTTATATTACTTAATATATATATACATTTAAATCAATATATATTTGTTAAATATATATATATAAGAATATATATATAAATATGTATGTGGGTGTGTGGGCGAGTGTGTATACTATTTGCATTTATTTATAAGTAAACGTATAAAAAAAAAGACTTGGGTCAGTTTACTAATAATTTAAATCCCAAATCCTGATATCAATTCTGTCGTTGTCATTTAATTAAACTTGTTTGTATATTGATATATGGCGTTGTCCGAAAAATTCGTTCGTTTATTGAGTAGAAGATTTATTTAATAAATATAACGAACTTTTTGCCAACTCAATAAATATTCGTATTGGAGTGAAACAATTAATACATACATACATACATACATACATACATACACATATATATATATATATATATATATATATATATATATATGTATATATATATATATATATATATATGATATTATATGAAAAGATTACTTAAAATTCAAATAATGTAAGTTTCTTAAAACTACTTATTTACATTTAGAGAGATTAAATGCATGTACCTATAAAATATCATATTCTAAAACTCGTAGTAAGCGTCAAAACTTCTCTCTCTCTCTCTCTCTCTCTCTCTATATATATATATATATATATATATATATATATATATATATATATATATATACATGATTTATGAAAAGTTTACTTAAATTTTAAATATCAATTTGTTTCTTAATTCAGCATATGCATCTATATATATATATATATATATATAGATGCATATGCAGATTTATATATATATATATATATATATATATATATATATATATATATATATATATATATATATATATGTCGATAGATAGACAGACAGATAGATAAAGATAAATTCCACACACATAAATTGCATACATTTACATACAAGTTATGTATGTGTGTGTGTGTGTGCGTGTGTGTGTGTGTGTGTGTGTGTGTGCGCGCGCGTGCATATAAAACATTACTTACTTTCTGTTCGACTGCTTTTCTTTCTCGGACTTTCTCTTTAAACTTCCTTCTTTCTTCTCTGACTCTCTCTCTCTTACTCTTACTCCGTTTATTTTTCCTTTACTCTGTGATTATTTGCTGCAACTCCCCCCTCCCCCTATCGTCGACCATCATTCTCCCTCATCTGTCACTTTTGCCTCATTTCAGTACTTTGCATTTTCTTTCAGCGCTTAGCTGCTTGCACAACATTAGATCATCTGACAGACTTCTTTTCAGTTTAAGTAAAATAAATAATCTGTCCGTGCACGCTCGCACGCTCACACAATTACAATTATAACCACACGTAGACACAATGATGGACACAAAAATCTGTAAATGAAACTAAATAACAGAAAATTGGATGGAAATATATAAATAATAAACACAGATTTCTTATTTAGATAAAGATATATTGTAAGAGAAAAAAAGTGATATTCTAAAAAATTTTTTATCGATTTCTTTCTTCATTATTATTTCTAATCATTTTCTTTGTCCGCGAGATTCCCCAAGAAAAACAGTATTCGAAACCCAGTATCTTTACCTGTGATTGAACCCAGATCTCAGTCAGTAGAACGAAAAACAGTCACATGGTTCTCCAAATTTTCCTATAGATTTCATTCATATTTACATTTATCCTTTTTTTTCTGGATGCTGTATTTCCTCTTTCTGCCTTTAAATATTTTCATTCTAGATTATTGTTTCTCTTTCATATTTTTCTTTACGTCCTTACTTTTCCATTATTCTTACATTCTTTTTTTTTTCTCTTTTTTCTTCCCCCCACTCACCCATTTTATCTTACTCTCCTTGTCTTTGCTTTCTCATGCACTTATCTTCAAAAACTCTTTCTCTATTTCTCTTATTATTTTCTTAGCTCCTGTCTTTTTCATTTATGTCTTTTTCTCTCTTTCTTCCCTTTTTTCATTTTCTTCATCTTTAAAGCGTTTTTGTCTAAATTCTCATTTTTTTTTTAGTTTTCTTTTCGCAATCGCCTCGCTTTCATCTTACTCTTAGCTTTTTCCCGCTTTTTTTTTTACTCTCATTTACTTTTTTCTTTCTCATCTTTATTTTAAATTAGCGTTTTCACTCGCCAATTTTTTTCATTAATCTTAGATTATTATAACTTGCACTACTTTTTTCAATTCAGCCCTCTTTCAAATACAGTTTCATATTAAAACCTTTTTTCATTATCTCTCAATTCAACTGAAATGCTTTTCTCTCCCACTTTCTCTTTTTCAAATTTAAAATCATCTTCAAAAGATGTCCTTCTTTTTTACACCTACTGATTGTTCTTTGTTTTTATCTTCTTTTTTATTTTGTCTTCGCAGTTTTTCATTTTACACCAAGTCTTCTTATATTCTCGCACTTCTCTAATTTTTTTGTCCGACTTCTTTCTTCTTTATAAAAGATAATCTGGTTTCTCCTGTTCATATTATACAGTCCTTCTAAGTATACATTCTCCTTCTTCTGTTTCTTTCTCTCTTTCTTTCTTTCTTTCTTTCTTTTTCCTTCCTTTCTTCTTTGAATTTTTCTCTTCTTTTTCCTTTCATTCTTTGTACTTTTATTGCATAATTTTTCTAACGTTCGGTCTTTCTTTCTTTTTTTCTTTCTTTTGCATTTTTCTTTCTTTCATTCTTTCATTCTTTCTACATTTTTCTTTCTTTCTTTCTTCCCTCATTCCTTATTGTGTTTTATCCATTCTTTCATGCATCTTCTTTCTTTCTTTCGTTCCCTTCTTGTTTGTTAAACATACTTTTCTTCATATTTTTATTTCTTTGTTTATTTATTTATTTCTCATAATTTTTTGTGTCGTCCGATATTTTTCCCAATCTAAAATTTCCCTATTTCTTTCTTTCTTTCTTCTTTCTTTCTTTCTTTCTTTCTTTCTTTCTTTTTTTCTTTCTCCTGCATAATTTTTCTTTTATTTTCTTCAATTCTTTTTCTTTTTCTTTTTCCAGCATTCTTTTTTAGCGATGCTCTTCTTTCACTGTCTCTTTTTCTTTCTTTCTTTCTTTCTTTCTTTCTTTCTTTCTTTTTTTCTTTCTTTCTTTCTTTCTTTCTTTCTTTCTTTCTTCTGCATAATTTTTCTTTTATTTTCTTCAATTATTTTTCTTTTTCTTTTTCCAGCATTCTTTTTTTAGCGATGCTCTTCTTTCACTGTCTCTTTTTCTTTCTTTCTTTCTTTCTTTCTTTCTTTCTTTCTTTCTTTTTTTCTTTCTTTCTTTCTTTCTTTCTTTCTTTCTTCTGCATAATTTTTCTTTTATTTTCTTCAATTATTTTTTTTCTTTTTCCAACATTCTTTTTAGCGAAGTTGTTCTTTCATTCTCTCTTTTTCTTTCTTTCTTTCTTTCTTTCTTTCTTTCTTTCTTTCTTTCTTTCTTTCTTTCTTAACTGCTCTTTTTGCCATTTTTCTTATTTTACTTTCGTTTGCCATAATAAAAAAGACATCTACTTTTTTTTCTTAATTTCCGACAATCCTGTTCTCATTTTTTTAAATTATTCATCTTATTTTTCTCGGTATATCATCCTGATATTTTTTTCTCTGTTTCACTATCACTCCTACTTTTTACACTTTTTTTCCGTTCCTTTCTCTCTTTTATCCTCTTCTTCTTCTATCATTTCCATATGCTCTCTTCCTCCCTCCCTCCATCTTTGTTTTTTTTTTCCTTCCTCTCACCTATCGCCCATACAGCTACCAACCTGACGTGACAACGGTCTCCTTTGTTATTCAGCCTCTGTCTTGCTCCAATGGTTGCCCGGTAGTTTATCACGACGTCTAAGTGCTACACAACGCACTTAAAATAAAACAACTTTTATCAAGGCAGACGCTTACTTGCCCTCTCGTTCATTCGCCCGCTCGCTCGCCTCACGGCCCGCCCGCCTGCCTGGTTCGTTTCTCGACCTGCCTTCCCGGACGGCCCGTACGCTCATCCGTCACCCCGTCTGTCAGTTTATTAGTTCGTTCGCTTATTCGTTCGATGTCACAACCAAAAAGACGTAGTATCGCATCCAACCCGAAGCTCAGACTCCTGAGTGAATGTGTCAAGCTGCTTGGACTGAGGTGTAAGGAAAAGAAGATTAGGCAGGGGTGGATCGGAACATGGGACTGATAGGACTGATAAAAATAAGTGAAAATAAATAGAGAAGGAGTGCAAGAGATAAAGAGAGTGGGACAAAGAATGAGTAGTGGGTGAGGAGGAAAATAAAAACAGTATGAAAAAAAAGGTTGAAATTCGAAAAATAAAACAATAAAACACATAGAGAAATGGAGAGAGAGAGAGAGAGAGAGAGAGAGAGAAGATAAGAAGAAAGGTAAATTTAAAAATGGTGGACGAAAAGCAAGAAAGAATAAAATAAAATAGAAAGAATATTAAGAAATTATATAGTGAGAGAAATGCAAACAGCGTAATAGATAGATAGATAGATAGATAGATAGATAGATAGATAGATAGATAGAAATACATAGATATATATTATTACGTATTTGCTTAAGTTTATAGGGCTCTTTTTTTCTTTTTTTTTTTTTGAACATCTCAGATTGAATGCACAGTTAAAAATCGTTTTTCACTGGAAAATTTTACATACACACACACGGAGATAGATAAATAAATAGAAGGCAAGATGGAACTCATTCAGTTAAAAGAAAGAAAGAAAAAAGAAAGAAAGAAGAAAGAAAGAAAAAATAGGGAAGGAAGAAAGGTAGGGATATAAAGATAAAGAAAACTGAGAAAGAATGAAAGCGTGGTGACTACATTTGCACATTGGCTGGATTCTTGGAATCGCAATTTATAATTAAAACTCAAGTTTCTACTAATGAAATTGATTTTGCGTAAATTGGCAGTGAAATGGTGGATATTAAAAAGGGGAAAGTAGAGATACCTGTGTAGTAGTAGGGGTGAAGAAGAAGAAGAAGAAGAAGAAGAAGAAGAAGAAGAAGAAGAAGATTTTACAAGAAAGCTTGGAATATTCAAATGGGATTCAGCTTCAAGAAGATCGTGTGCGTCATAAAATAGAAGGGGAAAGAGTAGAAAATCAAGCAGAGTTTGTAATGGATATTTTTAAGGATTTATCAAAAGAACTGAAAAGTGCCCATAAAAGTGAAGGAAAAGAAGAAGATAAAGTTAAAAATGAGTCGATTCTTATGTGTTAAAGAAAACAAAATGAAATATTATCATGCAAAATCATTTTTACGCGATGAGGAATTATAATAAACTCTAAATAGTAAATAATAATAATCTTCATTAGCAGAGTAAAGATATTATGCATAAAAATATTAAGGACCAATTTCGCTTTTAGATGGTTAATTAAATTCATAGCAAAAACCCTAATATATAAAAATAATAATTAGTTTTGAATTAATACTGTAGTAATTATTAAGAAGAAGAAGAAGAAGAAGAAGAAGAAGAAGAAGAAGAAATAGGAAGAGGTGAAGATGTGAGAGGGTGGGGAGAAAAGTTAGGTTTGGGAGAAGGAGGGGAAGTAAAAAAACAAGGAGAAGCAGGGGAGAACTAAGAGAAGTAAGATGAGGAAATAAAAACTAAATGAGAGTAAATTGCAAGAGGAGGGGAATAGTGGGAAGGGGAAAAGAAAATGAAGGGAGAAAAGAAAAAATAGAAAAAATCGCGGAGGAGGAGGAGGAGGAGGAGAAGAAGAAGAAGAAGAAGAAGAAGAAGAAGAAGAAGAAGAAGAAGAAGAAGAAGAAGAAGAAGAAGAAGAAGAAATCGCAAGATAATTAGAATAAAAAGAAAATAATTGGTAGAGATGTCGGGGTGGAAGTAATGATAGAAGTAAAAGGGAATAAAAAAGGAGGAGAAGTAAAGGAAAAAGAAATCGCTAAAGAAGAAGAAGAAGAAGGAAGAGGAGGAAAAAAAGAAGAAGTTAGAAGAAGAAATTGAAATTATTGCTGTTCATTGATTCAATGTCGGTAAAATAAACAAAAGAAAAAAACATTGACAGGTAAGAAATGAAATAAAATTCAATTGAGAACGAAGCTTGTCTGAATGAAAAAAAAATATATTTAAAAAATAGCAAATTGACAAAATAAAAATAAACTGCTTGGAAATGGAAAAGAAATATATGCGATATGAATTAACTAAATAATTGCATTGAATAATAAACGACAAATAATAGAGAAAATAAAAAAAAAGAAATTGAAAAGGGAAGGAAGCAATACTAAAAAGGGAACTAAGATTGGCTTTAAATGAATGAGAAGGAAATTGAATTTGCGAGAGAAGGAAGAGAACGGAAGAAAAAAAATGGAATTTGCGGCTTCGTTTTTAGAGAGGGAGCCTGGCCAGATACAAAAATAATCATCTTTTATATATATTCTATCTCCGTTAATCAAGGATGTTGTCGTTGTTGTTGTTGTTGTTATTATTATTATTATTATTATTATTATTATTATTATTATTATTATTATTATTATTATTATTATAGTGTTATTTATTTCATATTTATCATTTCGATTTCATATTGTCATGAAACGAAGTGCCCCACCCACAAAAAGTAAAATAAAATAATGCCATTCGCTCTCCCTGACTCACTCTCTTCCTCTTTCTCTCTCCCCTCTCTCTGTCTCTCACTCACTCTCTCTCTCTCTTTATTTATTTATATATATATATATATATATATATATATATATATATATATATATATATATATATATGTGTATATATATATATATGAATATATATATATGTGTGTGCGTATGTGTGTGTGCGCGCACGTGCGTGTGTGTGCGAGCGTGCATTGCACGTAGATTTTATTTCTCCTTTCCATCAAACTTCAATCTATTTATTTGATGTTGTTTT
Organism: Acanthosepion lycidas; assembly: GCA_963932145.1. NCBI lineage: Eukaryota > Metazoa > Mollusca > Cephalopoda > Sepiida > Sepiidae > Acanthosepion > Acanthosepion lycidas. The sequence goes on along the minus strand of OZ010576.1, from coordinate 122,998,491 downwards.
CATAACATCATTATTTTGTGTTGATATATATATATTTTTAAAACTTTTTTTCACATTTAATTTTTATGTGTGTATTACGTGTGTGTGTGCGTGCGTGCGTTCAAGTTTGGGAGAGAAGCGGAGATAAAGGAGGGTGCGCTTGGTTCGTTCTGACAAAGACATAAGAGATAACAGGTCGTGTTCAGCATATTGTGTAAATTACGGGCGAAATTTCCTTTAATATTCCCTGGAAGTCTCCACTGCGCATGTACGGGTTCACGGCACTTGCGTGTGTGAATAAGTTTACGACTTCTCAGAGAAAACACACGCTCATACAAGCACATACATGCACACACACAATACAAAACATTATTTGAAACCAATGTCTTTTTCGTTAAATGCACAGCGACTAATTCCCAGAGGATGTTTTCCAGTACAGAGTAAAATAAGTAATAGCTAGCCAATCAAATTCAAGTATGTCTCTCTGCTCGAATGTCTAGCCAATCCTTATTGCAGAAGCTTGATCAGGCACATTTGCTTTTGTTCAAGACTCATAGAGCCCACATGTGGTTTATACTGCAACTAAGAGGGAAATATCTTCAACTGCTTATGGCATTATTTAGCAAAAGTTTTAGGGACATTAATAATTCTAGCCATATTATTATCATAGATATATGCAAAAAACATCGGTACATGGGTGTGTGCGGGTTTGTGCGCGAACGTTCGTGCGTGTGAGATTGTATTCATTTTTACCAAGTACTAGGGAATTTTTCAAATTGCAAAATACATGTGCGACAGCAAACTAGCGTACTCCCGGGAAATTATTTATAATAAAATAATCGTGCCGCGGAGAAAATTATTTTATATAGAAATAAAAAGCATGCCGTAAACATTGAACACTGTGCAGAGAGAATCATGTCAGCACGTGTATTTGGTACACAAGAGGATGAGATTATATTTAGTACGAGGGTTGCATGTGGCACAAGGCCGGGTTTAACGTGGGTTCTCCGAGCTCGTAGGTTCGACCAAATAAAATGCCCATAGAACCCGCATAAACAGCATCGGGTTGGTCAACCTCACCGAACGACACTCTGCCCTTCCACTGAGCCTCGTCCGGGTTCCTCTCTGCTCAGAGGCAGAGAGTTCGACCTTCTAGCCGAAAAAAATGACGAGGCGAATACAAAAATTTCCAGTGACATCATTGAAAATGAGAATGTGAAGACCCGGCAAAAACAAAATATGTTTTTATTAAAAAATGGTAAAATTCGCTCAGCACATCACTATTATTTTCGAGTAGGTATATATGGCAAGGAAATTCGAAGATATTCATATCTGTCAACGGATCTGTGTGTGTGGGGGGTGTATACATACATATATATATATATATATATATATATATATATATATACATAGATAGATAGATAGATAGATATGGATATCAACGAAACTCTTGAGGGTCGTCATAACTGTGGTAGACAAAGCCACAAGTCATCGTGGCCGAGGGCTTGAGCGTACTGGCCTTGTTCAAACTGTTGATCACGCTAAAGAACAGGCTCTTTCCCTGAAACTGTAACTAAGGTTTGCTCAGCATAGTTGCAGTATAAACCACAGATGGGCTCTGTGGATGTTGAGCAAACACAAAATGTGCCTGAGCGAGCGTCTGCAATAGGGATTGTCTAGTGATTGAGATTAGGAGTATTTGAGATAATTATAATTACGCAATTCATCAAGTTTAGAAGAAACCTCAACAGAATGGAGAATGCACTGAACGGCCGTTTCGTCCAATATTTGGGACTCATCAGCATATATATATATATATATATATATATATATATATATATATATATATATATATATGTGTGTGTGTGTGTGTGTGTGTGATGAAATGGAGTGAAGGACTTTACTTATATTGCTTTCTGGTTATATTCCCTTGCAAATTATAATTAAGATCATTCATTTTAATATTTTGCATTTTCAAAAGCTCTTGGAAGGTTACGTTCAACCTCTTCCTAATTCATATTTTTACCAACAGTGTTTTCTCTTTTGTCTCAAAAGCGTTACAGCATGAATAATTATGGCGCGAATTAAGTCACTAACCCAGATATTTCTGGACATAAATAAACATTACATTATTCATATTTAAAATTCATAATTTATAAATGAAAAAAATATAATTTTCCTTTTTATATTTATGCCAATCGTTTTAAAAACTGCGAAATTTTTGTTCTGTTATAAATTATTAAATATATATTGTAGAAAGATGTGCATTTGTATAAAACCGTTTGAAAACAGTGGCTGCCACTACCAAAAAATAATGATTCAATGTCATTAAAATTTAATTGACCTGAATTACAGGATCCAATCTGTGTCAATAATTTTAGTCAGTTCTATAAATACAGTATATATATATATATATATATATATATATATATATATATATATATATATATATATATATATCCATGCATAAAGATGTTACACGAATGCAATTGTATATTTTGCTTTTGAAGATACGTAATAATAATAATACGTAAAATATATATGACTGAAGTTAGTACATCTGAACACACAGACACTTAGATACACTCACACGAACACACACACATACATACATACACACAAACACACACGCACACACACACACACACATATATATATATATATATATATATATATATCATTCATGCATATGATTTACATATATAGATATATACTCATATCTTAATCAGAGATTATAAAAAATAAGGTTAAAAAACGCTGAAAGTTCTCAATCCATATCAGATCACTCTAAGAAACACAAACTTATATATATATATATATATATATATATATATATATATATATATGAACAAAACGTTATAGGAAAGGAAACAGGTTGGTAAAGAATATATTTTTTGGCGTCCAAGAGCGAAAAAGGAGCCATGATATAAATATAAAATATAAGTAGCGAAAACAAAATGTGCCTGAGCGAGCGTCTGCAATAGGGTTTGTCTAGCCGCCCTAGTAGACGAGTATCCTATATATATATACATATATATATATATATATATATATATATATATATATATATATATATATATATATATATATATGATGAAAAGAAAGATATAAGAATACAACGTAACCCGCCTGAAGATCCGAGTTTTGAAACCACCGTAGCTTTGTAAGGTGGTTATATCATTTTTCTATAATAATACTTACGTATAAATACATCTATCCATACATATACATATATATACATATATATATATATATATATATATATATATATATATATATATATATTTATATATATGTATGTATGTATGTATGTGTGTGCGTGTGTGTGTAAATGGGAGAATATGTACCTGAATGACTGGAAGAAATTATGTGTAACTTGCATCGTCCACTAGAATTATGGATTAGACTAAATTGGAGCAAAGAATTGTTTTGATAGAATTATATCTTTCTAATATTGGAGATGAGGAGATATAATTGTGAGCGTCAACTTTTAATTATGTACCGTGGGAAATTCACAAATTCCTAGGTGGGAGGTCGCGGAAAAAGACACCAATCGATAAGATTTGAATATTTTAATAGAAAGTGATCCTCGGTATTAAATCTTCAATGTATCGACTGAAACAATTTAAAATAGTTTAAGTGATATTGACAAGAAAAAAAAATGTTCCGAAGAGTTTTATTTGAATTGAATAAGAAACAATAATTTTACCTGGCATTAATTGTTTATAAGAAGATGAAGGTGGTTCGTATTTGCATCACCATTTACGAAGCGTAAAGGAGAATATCTGCTTAGACGCGAATGAACATCAATTAAATATTACGTCTCTGAGAGATGGTAATGGAGGTTTAATGAGAAAGGAGTAGTTTGATATATTTCCATTTTTTTTTCTTCAAAATTCTCAAATATGGGGAAATTATCGTGAAGTAATGCATTTAAAACAGAGATAAAATCACCGATTTGGGCGAAAACAAAAAAATTGTAATCCACTCTGATAACGCCAACATCTGCTACACTTGTATTACATTTCAATGTGTTGTGCATATCGACTTTGTTGTCAGTTATGCTATACAGAGTCATTCAGCTTCTAAATGAAAATTTCATAATTAATTCATTTCATTTACGCACACATACACACGCGCACACACATATACATAATAATCAATAATATATATATATATATATATATATATATATATGAGTAAATGCAATATGCAACAATAGATTACAGAAGAACTAAAAAATGATCGCTGCATTTGAGTACTGCATCAATATTTCAGCTTATCCCCTAAAATTTCAACGATATTTCTTCTGTAGCCACATAATTTAAAGACAATTTGATGTACGTAGGTCCTTACTTTCCGCACGAACAATTACTTTTTATTTTATGTGTGACTTTCGTTGGATTTTGCAATTAACTTCATTTATTCCCAAATGTATTTCCAAGGTTGTTATTGTACAAAAAATTCGTTGCAAAACAATCACGTAAAAATAATAGTATTAATGAAAACTTGGGGATAAAAAATGTCAGGATTACGGGTCCAGATCCGTCCCAGAATGTTTTTAATTTGCTCACGGAGTTGGACTGTTTCTAATATAGTATATGTTGGGCTAAGGCCTCTAGGAATGAAGTTGAAAAGTATCATAAATGTTTTGGAGAATGCAGTTATAATAATAATAATAATAATAATAATAATATTGATAATAATAATAATAATAATAATAAAGAAATTAACCCATTACTCTATAAAGTTTCTTTAAAACCTTTTGTCTTTTTCCAAGTCCACCTCGGTGGCTGATGGTAGTCTTAGGGCTGATGGAGTTTAAATTTTAGGAATCACTTTCTCCAAAATATTGGATGTCAAGGACTAATGGGTGAAATAGTATCATCATCCTAACTTAGTATGAGTTAATTAAACCAAAGAAGGTATAAAACTTACTGATTATTAAATTTAGAAGTTGCTACCAAGCATTTGTTCTATACCGTGTATATATATTTCCACGAAGGACATTACCGATCAAGCAAAGCAGAATATTGTCTTTAAGCCAGATTCTTCTGTCCGATTCTCGAAATTTCATATGTCAACCATCAAGTCCTATTCTGGCATTGTCAACTTACCTGAGTCAAACAATGCCAAACAGAAGTCTCTTTGGTTGAAATGGCTATTTGAATGAGGTAAGTTTATGTTTCTACTATGTAATTTATATGCTTTCTTATAATAAATACACTGAGCTCTTTTTTTGGCTCAGTTTTAATACAGTGTAACCCGGATATAAGAGAGTTGTCGGGACCGGAGAAGAAGTCTTTTATATCCGGGTTTCTCTTATATCCGGGTTTCTCTTATATCCGGGTTTGGTCTATTTTGTTTAGGTAAGTATACCTTTAATTTGGGACCAGCGAAAATCTCTCTTATATCCGGGTTTCTCTTATATGCTGATCTCTTATATCCGGGTTACACTGTATTTAATATTATTAGTATTGACTTGGATTATTACCTATATATTTGTGTGTGTATGTGCGTGTGTGTGTCTGTGTGTCCTTTTGCTTTAACATAATCGCCGAAACAGTTTGCTAGAAAAGTTTTCCTTTTCATTTTTTTTTTTATTTCAAATCTACTTTCGCTCTAACAAAAAAAAGACAAAACTTTTGTTAATCCTTTTTTTTTTTCCTAAACAGACTTGAATATGACAACCGCAGTGCTTCTTATTAATACCGTTTAAGAAACAATAAAAACCGCTTTCTAATCAGAATCTATGAAAATAGTCGTAACAAAGCAACACTTTTCAAACAATCGACTCTCTTTTTTTGCCAATGCTTAATTGGTTATGAAACATTTCATGTTTTACTTTTGGCTTTTTGTTTTCTTTCCGCTTCTGCCCCGTCGTCTCGGTTAGCAATGGTCGGGCTAGAAAAGGCGAGACGAGGCGAAAGGATATGAATGACGAACGCTGACAACGAACAAGTGGGCTCAATGCTACGCAAGAGGGCGTTTCTATAGCACTGGCGTTTATTTGCGATTTCTTTTCAACATTCTATTTTTAAAAAAAATTCCCACGTTGGTGTTATCTGCTGTCAGATTTATCTGTGCATCTGTCTATGGACATTCTTTTCTTTTTACACAGACACACACACTAACAGGCACCCACATTCATGCAGGAGAATGAAAGAGAGACAGCGGTAATCTTATATATATATATATATATATATATATATATATATATATATATATATATATATATATATATATAATTTGAAAGAGTAATTGAAAATTGCCTCGACAGAAGTTTGATTTCTTCTATAAGAGGGATACAGCTTTTCATTATTAAGACTCTCCTACGCCCAGGCCGGTAGACGTCTATATAAAAAGACTATATATATATATATATATATATATATATATATATATATGTATATATATTCAATATGTTCATTTTTTATGGATAAACACTGTAAGAGATGCATTTTACCGATTGACGCATCCAGCTAGCCAACTGTCAATGCATCCATATTTCTTAATATTCAGTATCTATCTATCTATCTATCTATCTATCTATCTATCTCTCTCTCTCTCTCTCTCTCAATAAATATATATATATATATATATATATATATATATATATATGAGTTATCGTGTTCATACAGACAAAACTTCGAAATATATGTACTTATCCCGTATGCTTGAAATGATGCATATTGTTATCATTGTTTTTGTTGTTGTTATTTATTGCTGTTTTTATTCTTATTATTATTATTATTCACAAACAAATATGGAAACAACATGTTTCTTAAATTAGATTTGCTCAGTATATTCCAAAGACAATGGAGATTAAATGGAAATAAGAAGAGTGCCTTGCTGTATTATTTCAAATATCAATAAAATCATGACTTCATATAAATACACATGTAAACAGATTTCGTATATTACTGCATGTGGCAAACGCGCGCGCGCGCACACACACACACACAGATATTTATATATATATATATATATGTATATATATACAGTGGCCTGACGATTGCATCTAGCATGAAACAGACTGTCGCCTCTAAGTGTTGACTTCTATGTTCACTTTTATATTTATATATACATAATATATAATTATAAAGGATGATTAAATAAAATAAAGAACAAGTAGGAAACGTATCACAATCAAAGATGTTTCACTTTTATTAAAGCTTCGTCAGAGATCGAGATAGAATTGAAAAGAGCAAACAGCCATAGAATACTTGTATCTTATGATTTTTGTTTAGTTCTTATTGGTCAGATACGTGTCACGTGTATTAACGCAATAGATTATATATAAATATAGGCGCGGGAAATTTTTTTATGTTAAATGTGTTATAGTGTATGAGTTTGTATGCGAAGAAACGCTTTTTTCTCTAGGTGAATGGTCTGAGACATTAATTTATGTAAGTATATAAGTGTGTATCTGAAAAATGTCCATAGATGTCACCCTCGTATATGTCGGTGAAATGTAGCAAAATGGTGCGAAAATTTTGTATTTTGTTGGATTTTTATAATTGCGTATAAATGAATGTGTGTGGGGGGAATGTCTGTTGTTGTCACTTCTGTGTGGGTCGGTTAAACGCTGCAAGATATTGGCTGGATTTATCATTAAAGCATTTCACTTCCTTATTTTTGAAAAGGATATGTACATTATTTTATGTATTAGATAGACATAATTTAGATTCATGGGTAATGAATCTATAGAAAGATGGTGATGTGATGTAATGTTTTAAGCGAGCATTTATAGTTGGCAGTAATACTATAAATATGTTTTCACTATATTTTCTCTTTAAAGCGTTATTTTTTTTAATTAATTAGGCAGGCATTGGTAAAATCAAAGTTATGTCTCATGTAGTCTCGATGTCAAACGAGAGACATATGTATTTATAATATAAAAAAATATTTTAAAATAATTTTAATCTGCATGTTCATCTTTAAATTAAGTTTTCCCAACTTCACACAAACGATTAGATAATATATTGATTTTTATCAAATTTTATCGCTTACTTTCTTCCGTTTGTGCATATACATATCTATATACATATACTCGAATGAAGATTTAATATCAAATATATATATATATATATATATATATATATATATATCCTTAATCCATTTACTGAAGCTCGCTAGGTAGGTTATATGCATGTATATACATAACTATAAACACACAATAAGTATATATATATATATATATATATATATATATATATATATGTATGTATATTGTATTTAAGCAGCAATGCCTCTTAATACATGTTTCATTAAGGACGACTTAAAAGGTATAGCAATTGGGCTTTTATTCAATTTTCTTTGTTTGTTCAAGTGTTTTATTTTCTGGGCCAAAAATGCTGGCTTTTTCTTTTTTTTATTTGGGTTTCAATGATTTCTAATATTTGTGGGAAGTGAATGAAGTTGTTATTCTTGCATTTTCCAGAAGTATGTTTCAGATTATGTCTTTTAGGGCAGCGAGACTGTTTAGATGAGTTCTAATGGAATTGTGGTCGGATAGATGTAGCGTAAGTCGTCTGGATAGGCATGTAGTAGTGTGACCGATGTAAATATATATGTGTTTGGTTTGATCAGGAACACATTTCCTTAAAGGGCATTTGAACCATATATATATATATATATATATATATATATATATATATATATATATATATATATATGTGTGTGTGTGTGTGTGTTTGTGTGTGTGTTTGTGTGTTTGTATGTATGAATCATTTGGTGCCCAAATTAAGTGATTATTCATCTTGCTTAATCCAATCGTGCTAATGTGTAGAATAACAAAATGTTGAAATTCGTGTATGCATGTCCGTATGTATGCAACTTGTTGTTAATGGAACGAAATGATAAATTTAATTCCCATTAACTGTAAGCAAATGAAATTCTATATTTACACAAGAGTAATAATACATTTAATATTTTAATGAGGCTCAGTCTTCAGAAATGAGTTCTTTATAAATTAATGCAAATGTCATTTGGGTTTGGAGCAGATTTGCTTTGTTTATTTTTATAAAAACAATCTATTATTTATTGTTTTGTTTACGCATTTTTTTTTCAGAAATATTTTCCTCGTTTTTATTAGCATTTAAAAAACATTTACATGTTTTATAAAACTAAAACATTTTACGAATTTAAGCAATTGATGTCAAGTGAAAAGAAATAAAAATAGATTCGTTTAATTTACGACTTTCTTACATTTTTTCTTCATAATCTTAGTAAATTCAGTTTTTTATTTCGAATATTCAGTCTATTTTTTCAATTATTCCTTATAATAATAGTGATTTAGTGAATGTATGTATGTATGTATGTATGTATATATATATATATTATGAAATGGACAAAGTCCGACAATTATTTTGAGATATTTTTATGTTTATATGTTTTTATGTTTCTTTTTTTTTTTTTATATAGATACAAATATTTAAGTAAATCCTCTGCTTATAATAAACAATATTAACAACATTTACCGGCCTGAAGTAATGTATGACGTCATTTGTTTACATTTTGATACGCATTGAACAGATATGAATGTACGTGAGAGAATCATGGAGTATTGTAGTTTGAAATCAGTAAAAACGAACTTGCTAACCGAAACGCTCCTCTGTGGCGAAATCGGTAAAAGCACGTCAGGCTGTATGACGGTTCGATTCCTATGACAATTTCTCGGACATTCAGGCCGGTAAATTTTGTTAATAATGTTTACTATAAACAGACCATTTACTTAAATATTTGTATCTATATAAAAAAGAATGTATAAACATAAAAATGTTTATATATATATATATATATATATATTTATATATATAATAACTATATATATATATATATATATATAACAGGAAATAGATTCTATTTTCATTCATACAGCAACAACAACACCACCTGCATCAGCACCACCAACAACAACAACAACCATAATAATAATAACAATAAAAATATTTGAATAGAATGAAATAAATTTGAAAATTTATGTGGGTGATCTTTATTGCAGTTCATGGAGTGAAAATATTTAGCACCTTCCTTTTTTTATTCAACCGAATAGAAAATTGCGAACGTAATCTTTTAAGTAATGAATGGATGAAATAAACGGAATATCATTTCTCGTTTTGCAAGAAAAACGGAATTATTGACAACACAACATCATTTTACTGATTTCTTTTGATCAGAAGTAAATCAATCTCCATATATATATATATATATTTATATATATATATATATATATATATATATATATATATATATATGTGTGTGTGTGTGTGTGTGTGTGTGTGTGTGTGCGTGTGTTTACGTATGTATGTATGTATGTATGTATTGGCATATTAAAACAACATGGAAAAATTGCTACACAACTGCTGCCATGTTTCAACGCATACCAGTTCGTATCCTCAGGCGATTGTAAATTACTGGCGGATGAATTATTAATTTGGTTTCAAAAGCTAAATACATCGTCTTTTTTTCAAAAAAGAAAATATTATAAGGCTTGGGGGCTTTACCCTTATCAACCAATCGAATATGACCTACGTTAAATTTAAACTGAGAAGATAAAATTAAATGTCTTTTTAGAAATGGGCCCCGGTCTGGAATTATTCGTTCTCATCTTACCTGGATATCTATCTATCTATCTATCTATCTATATATATATATATATATATATATATATATATATATATATATATATATATATATATAGCATAATGAGAAGCCACGTATACTTTCTTAATATGTATATATAAAAAAGTTGCAAATTAAAAAAATTATGTTTTATTTTATGAAAGTATTTATATATAAATAAATATATACTTTCATAAAATAAAACATAATTTTTTTAATTTGCAACTTTCATATATATATATATATATATATATATATATATGAACGAATGTATATAGATCAAGGGGTTTTCGAAAAATGGTTTATGTATGAATCTGTCTCTTTATAGATTTCGGCATGTTCTATATTTCTGTCTATCTCTGTAAATCATAATTCCAAATAAAATACGATAAATTTATTCACTAACCTTTTGGCTGATCTTCGCTAAGTGACATTTAATCTTCAGGTTTTGATGCTTAATTCCTGCATATCTCTCTAAATATTTTATTATAATTATGACATAATATATATTAATATATATATATATATATATATATATATATATATATATATATTGTACCGGTAATAAATCCGTTGGTATAAAATCCAGGTGCTAGTAATATCAAATATTGTAACAGTTCTGCAAAAAGAGCTCAATGTATTTATTATAACAGAGCATATAAATTACAAAACAAAATACAAAATTACCTCAAACGGTGGGGAAAAAGTATTTCAGCCGACAACAATAACAATGTCAGTCTTATTCAACCCCAGTATATAGATTGTGTTCTTGTCAGTCTATACATCGGGGTGGAATAAGCCTGACGTAGTTGTTGTTGTCGGTTGAAATAGATCTATACCCAGCCATATGAGATAATTTGGGATTTTGTTGTGTAATATATATATATATATATATATATATATATATATATATATATATATATATATATATATATATATGTTTGTATGTATGTATGTATGTTAGAAAAATTCATAACAAAGTGGGGAAAAATCGTGCAACCCGTTTCGTCATTTAGGATTTCAATTAACTCAACTATTGTTTACGTAGATATAAATGCACCTGAGTACGATGAAGTCGGCCCGTTGAAATTTTAAACTTTTAAATTCATTTTTGTCTTTGAATGTTTATTAATTTCTTTTTATTTATTTATTTTGTTTTCTTTTATATATATATATATATATATATATATATATATATATATATATATATATATATATATCAATTTTGTTATTAGGCATAGGACATAGTAATAATAGAAAATCTTCCCAGAAATGTAAAATGCTGCTAGAACCTGGACACACCTTTACGGTGAATGATCGAACGAGTAAGACATTTTTCGTACGCTTTCTTCTTAGTAAATTGATTCTTCATTTTATTGAAGCAGAATTATTTTAGAATTGGAATTATGGCCAGATATATTAAGACGAGCTACTACCGCACTTAGTGGGTTGTTTTACAAATAATATAATTCGTGTTCAGATATTTTTTTTATCAAATTCCTTGCGGCTACTCCTATATATTGATCTGAGCCAAACTAAGTGAATCAATTCACAATTACTACAGAGCATTATGTTCTAGGACGCGTAAAAAAGAGGCTAGCGATAATTGACCAATATTAAGAACTAGACGACATATCCTTAGACATGTGCAGAGGAATGAGAACAATCTACTGCGGAGATTAAATAATCTGTTATGGTCGAAATTCCTTGTAGGTTACTCGGATTGGCATTTAACTGATGAAGGCCACAGGGCACAGAGGCCGAAATGCTGTGATATTAAAAACTAAGTTTTTGACAATTGTCTGTATATAATAATTATAACTCCTCATGCCAGGTATTCACACACTGTACTATTTTCTTAATCCTTTACGCCAAATTTAGGTTCGGGGCCATAAAACGCAACCCCTTTATTCACAAAATTACTACAAATACAAGGCATTAAAACTAGTAAGACTGAAAGTGATAAAATTTGAATAAAAGAGATTTACATTTAGATAACACGACGTCAGAATTGACATTGAAATGATGAACTTCTCCATATCTTTATAAATGCATATATAAATTTGACGCACACATATATATGCAGATTTGTCTATATGTGTATATATATATATATATATATATATATATATATATATATATATATATATATATATATAATAAAGAATTAATTTATACATAGAATTAATTAGCAATTTTAATGGCGAAATCACGTCATTAACAAGACCAATGAGACCTTATGAGACATTAACTTACTATCAAATCCTTGAATAGTACGATCCATATATTTAAGTATTTGTCAGATGGAAGCTAGCTAAGTCCGAGGTAAGTACTTTCAAAAACTTCAAATTGTCATCTTCAGGTTGTAATTTTTCCATATACAGGCTAAACACTAAGAAAGACAACGTATCTGTAGTGTAGACCGAAACATTTTTTTGAAATAAGCTATTTATTGACAGTTGTAATATTTTGATACCGGTGATGCCACGACGCTAGAGTTCTTGTTCACTCAATCAAGTTTTTCAGTTAAAGTGACATCGATTTTAACTGAAAAACATATAACAACAAAATTTTGGAAATTTATCACATTACAAAATTCAAACAAAATTTTCACTTGATTGCACACTCTATCATATATATATATATATATATATATTTGTGTGTGTGTGTGTGTGTGTGTGTGTGTGTGTGTGTGTGTGTGACGTGCCATAAACGAACCTTTCCGATTCTCGAAATATACTTTTCTAAGAAGATTTATCGAAGATTCAGGCCGGTAGATGGAAATAAATAAATATACTGTTTCATAAATGAATGAAAACAGAGCATCTACTCAAATATGATTTTGAATCAGTAATACACGTAAAAGACAATGGGCAAATGATGCAACATAAAAACTAATTAATTTCTTTCACTATTCTACGCCTGATGAAGACCAGAAGCACCGAAACTCGTGTAGCAAAAATTATACAAAACAAAATATAATATGTAAGAAATCCATATTATTACTAAAAACGTTTATATATATATATATATATATATATATATATATATATATGCACACACAAACGAATATATATATATATATATATATATATATATATATATATATATATATATATATATATATATATATTCTTTCTGTCTTTTTATTGCTTAATTCTTAGCCGACGCATTTATAGGAATTATTTTGTTCCGCGTCCTTATATACAAGAGCAAGTTTGTCATTGGTTATCAAGGCTTTTATTCATTATTTCCTTTACAGATATACTCATGCACACACACATATATATATATATATTATGTAACTGGATTACATATTTATATTCTAGATGAATATGACTACATGTAAACTCAGTTTTGTACAATAACTCACTTTTACACGGGTTTGAGTTTCTTTGTCTTAATTTAATTCTGTTCACATCTTTATTTTAAAAATGTTAAATGTCAAAATAATGTTAGGAATGAAGATTTATTTCAGCTTCTATTCACTAATCACATTTGCCTTGCTGCTGAACTTTATATATTTACTTATTTTGTATTTGTTTTCATGGCCTTTAAATTGCTTAACAAGTGTCGAACTTTTCAGGTAGCCTTCCTCAAGTTTCTCGCAATATACTGTTGGAATTTTGTCCCATTCCTTAACTTCTTTTGAGTTTTCCAGGCTTCCTTGCGTGTAGACGCGTTGTTCAGCACTTTGTCCATATTTTGCATTGTATTGATATCACTGTTACGTGATTTTTTCGACGACCTCAAAGTACAGGATCAGTATAAATAGCTCCTACATATAACTCCTTGAAATACCTTCCACATCATGGTAAGAGATTGGTGAAGACACTAATGGCACTAATGTCTTACCATTATAAGGGAGGTAAATCTGGGCGTTATAGGTGGGAGGTATTTTTGCTGCAACCTGTATTATTTTTGTCATTTTCCATTTGCGACGAAGCTTTAACTTCCTGGATGATATTTTGAAATATTGTTTCAATATATGCACAATTTTTTTCATCTTCAGGATGTCTTTTTATGAAGTGTACCAGTCACCTCCTGCAGTAAAAAAAAACAAACAAACAAAAAAAAAGAACACATAACTTCATGTTGCTAACTTCACGGTTGGATGAATATCTTCAAATTGAAAGCTACCCTCTTTTTCAGACAAAAATAATGATGTTTATTATGGCAAAACTGTTCGATACTAAAATCTCTGTAACCCTGGATTTGCTAAATGTTTTTTTTTGTTTTTTTTGTTTTTTTGTTTTTTTTTGTGGTTGTTGTTTTTTTTATATGACCGTTTTGAAGCAATAGCTTTTGTATGGCCGGACTGCATTTCTGGTAAGGTCGGTAAAATGTTATATTACGCAGTTTAATGTTGTACTTGTCTTTTTCAGAATTTTTACAGTCCTTTGCTGTTATTCTTAAGCTGATTTTTACTTTCTAGCTCAAAATATATTTATCGCTATGGGAGTGATATATATATATATATATATATATATATATATATATATATATATATACAATAGAGCGTTAGTATTAAAAAACGTGTAAATCACACAGGGAGCCTGATCACTCTTACCATAATGTGGAAGGTATTTCAGGGAGTTATATGTAGGAGTTATGTATGCTGATCGTGTACTCTGAGGTCGTCGAAAAAATCACGTAATAGTGATATCAATACAATGCAAAGTATGCGCAAAGAGCTGAACACCGCGTCTACACTCAAGGAAGCCTGGAAAACTCAAATACAAGTGAAGGAATGGGACAAAATTATATATATATATATATATATATATATATATATATATATATGGAGAGAGAAAGAGTGAGAGAAAGAGAGAGAGAGAGAAAGAGAGATGAACGTGGTCACTTTAAATATTTGAAAATTGTTTCCAATGTTAAACAGAATTGCCATGATCAACAAATGTATTTTTCTTTTATTTTTCTGGGGTCATTTTCCATCAAATCAATAAAAAATCAATAAAAAGGCACTGACGAAGAAGACAGGCTTTAAGATGCTCATATGTATAGCTACAGTTGGTGTAAGTATACCTATCAGAAGCTCTTTACGCAAGGAAAGTTCTTTAATGTGTTTCAATTGCGGCCCAAATGGGAAGGTGTTGAAGGAAATAAAAGATGAAATGATCATGATTATTAAATTAGTTATATTAACTAACTTAAAAACTTATATTTAATGGAGAAAATAATAAGAATAAAAACAATATCATCCTAAATGTATTTGGCTTATGGATATGGAAGTAGAACTGATACATCATTAAAGATGCTGGAAAGACGGTGGGTACCCTGTACCGTTTCAGTAAGTACCTGACTACTCCGGATATGTTTTACCTTTACAAGAACCATACCAGACAGAAAATAGAGTACTGCTTCTATACCTGGGGTGGAGCTACTCAGTCTGTACTTTCCAGCGTTGATAGTGTTAAAAAAGCGTCTACATATCCTTCTGGGTGATGAATTACTTACCATTCTACAATGGTCCTTTCGAGCTGTATTCAAACAACTCAAACCTTCACAGCTAAGACCCACAATGCCATTTATACTGAAGCGAACCACCCTCATTCCATTCGTATTTTATTAATAAGAAGGAAGTTCTATGTTCCACTTCGTCCCACGAACCGATGTGTTGGGACACAACTCCCTAGAGGATACTTTCTTAACCGTTACAAACTTAAATTATTGAGGTCTATGGTTAAATATTATATTTCCTACGTGCGCTCATAAAATGTGCTTCTTACTTCTAAGTGCTCACGCAACAACCTCCTCTAACTTGATAAAAATATAATTTTCAGGTATGCTGTATTTATGAGTTAAGGTCAGGGATAGAGCGTATGCAAATATAAATGTTAATGTGGACATTGAGGTCAACACCAAGCAGTGACAGTTTGCTTCATGCTTAAACGCAATTATTAGCCTGATGATTACTTTTAAGCATGAAATAGACTGTCGCCGCTGGCTGTTAACCTCACTTTCATATTTATAAGAATATAAGCTTATGTAGATATGTATATGCATATCCGTATAAATATGCACAAGTATGTACCATACGTATGTATACATGCTTATATATATATATATACAGGGTGTCCATAAAGTTCGTGTTCACTTTAAAAAAATTATAACTCTATTTGTATTTGCGATAGAAATAATCTGTAAAAAATGTCATAAAGTTTAATGTACCTAGTTTTAAGTATAGCTAAAATAACTAATGTGATTTCAGGCATTGCTGTAAATAAGTTGGTAAATGTTTTCCGTTAACTGCAAAATCGTATTACCCTTTGTATTTCTAATGATGGAGGACATGTGGAAACTTAAATAAAATTTCAATAAAAACTTAAAAAATATAGATTTACTTCTTTCTAATACTTTTTACAAATTATTTCTATCGCAAATACAAATAATGTTATGATTTTTTTGATGTGCACACGAACTCTATGGACACCCTGTGTGTGTGTATGTGTGTGCATATATATATATATATATATATATATATATATATATATATATATATATATATATTGTGTGTGTATTTAGGCAGCATTTTTTCATTCATACATGTTTCATTAAATAATATAGACAAGTGTTGTCTATTTTATGTAAATTCTTTTCATATCGTCTGATAAGCTTAATAATATTATCATTAAACGAAGAAAGAAAATCACAATATTGATCCATATTTTTTTTAATCCAATCTAAGCTTTCGGCTTACATAAGCCATTATCAAAGATGACAATTACATTACAATATATTAAACAATACACGGACAAGACAGTGATGATAGTCTGTTTCTGTTTACATGGATTATTTCCAAGCAACGATAAACACGTGCACATAAGACGCTTGAAGGGAAAATCGCACCGCTGCTCATGACGTCACATATGGCCACGTGAGAGTGAATTCGAGAAGTATTAAGTATGGGAAGCCAATTATAGGCATTTAAGGATATGTGTGGAGATTTCGTAGTTTATTTTGTTTAAGTTGGGTTTCTACTGTTTTATGTGCATAGCTTCAAGAATTTTTAGTTTTTGTTTATTTTTTCATGTTTAAATATAATTGTATTTTTGACAAGGATTTTACGGAATATGTGTGCGGCCAGGCATGTTGTTTTAAATGCCTAAAATCGTATATGTATATATATATATATATATATATATATATATATATATATGTGTGTGTGTGTGTGTGTGTGTGTATTACAATGAATCATTCATACAAAAAGTAAATTAGTAAAGTTAATGATATAAAATGGCGAAATCCCTTTGCTAACAAAATTTTAAAGATGCATTAACCTACAAATTATTCGATGACTGTTATGATCCTTGTATTTTTTTTAATTATAAGCTGTATAAGGTCTTTCTTAAATAAATAATTTCATTCGTGTCTAAGAAAGACCTAACATTTAAAAAAAACAAGGATTATTTACAATTTTATTGTAACCTAATTATGTGCAATAATGGATCATATGCAGTATAGGTGAACAATTCAACTAAAAAAAAAAAAATAAATAAATACAATGTATTTAAATATAAATTAGATACATATCATAAAAGATCATTCCAGCTTAAACAATGCTTTCCAACAATTTTTTAACGCCAACTTCAGACATTTTTTGTTAATAAGTTGAATAATTTAACACATACAACATTACGGATAAAAAATAGTGAATTTTATTTTATCTTTTTTCGAGACTTAGCCTGAACAAAACGAATTCACAGATTTGAGAAAAAAAAAGATGACTAATCAGGAATGGCGTCAAAATCAGCGAAAAATTTATATCCCTTAATACTAGTCAGTTGTGTTTAGTTTAATTTTTAACGTATATAAAAGTAGGTACAAAAAACAAATGTTGATAAGATAGCGAAGTTCACAAAGTACTGCCCAATCAGGCTTCCTGCCTGGTCATGGGTTTGGGGTTTGCACGCGCCGGCCCTGATTAAATGCCTCTACTAAAAAAAAAAAAAGAGTAAAAGAATACAAAAGTGCTTAGATGCGATTACTCCTGGTAACACGAATATCATTATTACCAATAAATAATCCAAATAATTTAATTTTTTTTATTTAAAACATTGTTTGCTATTTCTCAGTTAATTACAAACTCCATACAGCAAAAATATAAAAAATTATGATATACTGTTCATTACTTATAATTAACAACACCCATACGTCGGATTTAAACGAAGAGAGGTCCTAGGCTATTCCACTCCAAATCCCTATTTTCATGAGTAGAGGAAAATGAAAGTTTTATATTAAACAATTTTCGTAAAACTGATGAAAGATGTTTAAAATTCTACAGTTGACAATTCTACCTCTAAAAGACATAAGAAATTATTGTTAAATACAGTATGTGATTGAAAAAAATAGATGATAATAATATATATATATATATATATATTATTAATATATATATATTATATATATATATATATATATATATATATATATATATATATATATATATATATATATATATATATATATATATATATATATATATATATATATAGACCGGTTGCCATCCAAGGCTATAGAAACCGGTCTGTCCTGCTATTTACCCATAGCTGGGGTAGAGAAGAAGAGGATTCATACCTTTCCTAAGGGTATTGTAATGGATCTGATTGGAAGTCTCAATCCGAGTCGCTATCCATTTCTCCATCGTGCCTCCTAAGACAATCTTAATCTTAAACGAAACATAAGAAAAATTACTGAAGGCTTGTTTAGAGTCTATGATGCGTTATGACAGCTTGTGTAAAAAAAATCCATGACAATGTCAAAAATATTATACACATTAGTTGGAAGCCCCATAGATTTTGAAGCCCTAGGCTTCAGCGTACTAAGCCTATAGGTAAATCCGTTACTGCACATACATCATTTATTTAGTACTAATCAAGGCAAAACTATTTCAAATATGGCTACGCTTGGAGACTATTACCATACATATTAAAACCAAGTAATGCCGTATTTTTCCCCGATATTTAAAAAATACGAAATGCGTACAAACACAAACTTACTTTTTATTTCCGTGACACTTTCTCACAGAAACACACACATAAACTGAAAAACACATCCACATAAACTTTTCCTGCGTAAGAACACGCGTAAAGAAAAAAATCATTGAGTTCAGTTTAGTTTATATGTCGATCGGAACATTAACATACGTATAGTTTTAGTAGTTCTCTTTTTTCCACATTCATATCGAAAACAGTAAGAAGTGAAGCAGAAAAATGATGAATAAAACTAAATAAACATATTACAAGAATTTAACTCTAAAGAAAAGACCTCTTATTTGACGCGTAGGTATAAAGGAACGATAATCGCAAAATGTCGGTCGGTCTGTCGGAGCAAGAGCGATTGAATTGAAAAAGACCTGTTAACATTTTTATTTTCATAGAGTATTCATACGCCAGGATGAGTCTGCTTTTGAAATAAATCAACAAAAGAATAGAAAGTCCCACCCATATTACCTACCCCGTGGAAACGTTTATATGGACTCTTTTTTCTTATTAAAGAATATAATCAGCTCTTTAGAACGAAGACGCGCCCCCTTAGAGGACGTATGCATATTATTATTATTATTATTATTATTATTATTATTATTATTATTATTATTATAATAAACAGATATTACAAGTGTGGCGGGTGTAAATAGAACGAACTTATTTGACAAGTTAAAAGAAAACTTATGCCTAAAATGATGTACGTTTTTTATATGGGTGCGTAAACTTGCAATAAATACAAACGATTGCATTCTTACGACGAATGTAAATATGACAAAACATATATACTTAAATGAATGAATTTATATATATATATATATATATATATATATATATATATATATATATATATATAAAATATATTCTTATATGTGAAATAAAAATATATATAATATATAAAAATGTATATATGTATAAATATATATCAAAGGAAAAAATGTAGTTTTAAAGTATGCCACATATATAGGTAAAAGTGATATATGTATGTGTATGCATGTATAATAAAAGAATTAACCCAAAGTGGATGTATACACTTAAGATTAAATACAAATAAACGATTACATATTTCTCGTATAATTTACAATATATATATATATATATATATATATATATATATATATATATATATATATATATATATATATATATGTATGTGTGCATATATTTATATGAATGTATATATATATATATATATGTATGTATATATATATATGTATTTGTATATATATATATATATGTGTATGTGTATATATATATATATATATATATATATATATATACACGCACACACATAGAGATATACTCATACGTACATGTATTTAAATATATATATATTATTAATAATTATACTCGGTTGGTAATATATATATATATATATATATATATATATATATATATATATATATATATATATATATATATACACACACACAAGAATGAAAGGATAGTAGAAAATACTTTGTTTAACCGACGCGTTTCATCATTAAACGAGATCATGAAAGTAAATGTGATGGTTTCATTTTGCAACATTTATTTGCATATATTTGACAGTTATTCAAAATTTCCAAATTTGCGAACGTTCCAAGTTTCAAAATTTCATTTCAAATATGCTATATGATGTATTAAAGGATCTATCACCTAAACCTTTTTAATTAAAAGGTTACATACTCACAAACATACAACTAAGTATATATATATATATATATATATATATATATATATATATATATATATATATATATATATATTTCCCAGAAACAAAACTTAAATCCATCAACTATACACACAGCCACACTGAACAACAAAGTAAGAATCTGTTTAATTACAGCATATTCTATGCCGTCTACAGTACCGTTGATAGTAGAACAAAAATAACCCTTGACCTTAGCCAAAAGTGTTCTGAATCAACAAAATTTAAGGCAAATTTAAATTCAGTTCAGAAAAGAACACACGTGTAAGTGATTTTTATTATTATTGTCTTTACGTATACAAGAAATAATTAATAAAAGAATATCAAACACTTTTATTAATTTTCTTGTATTAAAGAGAAATTGTTGGCCAAATACACAACTATAGATATATTATATAAAGGCCCACTGATATCTTATAAATAACATCAATCTTATTGACAAATTGTTATCATTAACCGGCCTATTAAACACAGATACACACAGATACAGACACAGACACACACACAAACAACCACACACATACACTCTATATCAATATCTATCTATCTATCTATCTATCTATCTATCTATCTATCTATCTATCTATCTATCTATATATATATATATATATACATATGCACATTTCATTGAATACGACAGACAATGTGCTTTTATTTAGTTTTTTATATAATTTCTCATGCGATCTAATTTTCTTTTTCTTTTCAGATGATAAATTATATAAAAACTGTCCGAATTTTCTTTTTATCCGTGCGCTTTCGGCTATAAATTTATCCATTTTCAAGGATTAGATATTTTGCCTGTTAAATAAGAAATAGTTTGTTGTATGTATGTTTTATAAAATGTTTTCATTTTTCAAAACAGGGTCAAGATTAGATCTCAGTTAAATATTCATAGAGACCTACCGGACATTATTCGTAACATACTTGTTGACAACACAACTATAATAGCATCATCTACATGCAAAAAAGGCTAAAAATAATAGAAGTTTTATTAATAAAAAAATAAAATAAAACAACACTTAATAATATTAACTATGAACATGGACACAATATCTTAGGTGCCGTCGATAGCTGTCCTAGCATGAAGTCACAAGTCATCGTGGCCGAGGGCTTGATCGTGCTGCAACTAAGATCTGATCAGTATAGTTGCAGTATCAATCACAGCTGGGCTCTGTGAGTGTTGAATAAACACACATACGCCTGAGCAGGTGTCTGCAATAGGGATTGGCTAGTCACCTTAATAGGCGGGTATCCTTGAATACGATTGGCAAGATATATATATATATATATATTTGGATCTCTATTTTATGAAATTAATATATATATATATATATATATATATATATATATATATATATATATATATATATATATATATATAAATTTGAATTAATATATATATTTTTGGCAGCATATTTTCATATAATAATTTATATATAATAATTTAGATGTATTATGCCTATTTTAATTTTAATACTTTAATATCAACGAATTAATTTTGGTGGCTTTAAAAAATTGACTAAATTAAAATATTATAATCAAAAAATCTTAATCTATTTTAAAAAAATTACAAAATTAACTTCCCTTGCTTAACTGAATAGAATTTCGAATTTGAAATGCTGGAAATGAACAGTAAAGAAATAATTCAAATTTTCGGAGGTATTCTATACACATTCACAGATATTTAACTCCTTGAAGATGGTCTCGGATGTGATTGAAAGTAGTCGGGAAAATGAAAATTATTTGAAAGAAATTTGTATTTTTCGTGATCAATTTTCTACAGCCACCAAGAAAGTAATTCGTGGACCGGAAAGGATTAAATTAAAATAAATATATATAATACGACTAAAATATTTAACCGAACCTGCTTGTATATATATATATATATATATATATATATATATATATATATATATATATATATATATATATATATATATATATATATATATAAGACACTTCGGTAAATCGAATCGAGTTCTCTCAGACACTGTGTGTTTATCTAAAGATAAATACGCTTAAATTCACCTCCATCCCTGCCGTGCGCCAACGGCTTTGTGGTAGAATCCCGAATGATGCCAATTCAGTCGGGTTTCCATCCTAGCTAGAGGCAACCGGACGTCTAGCCACGCTGATGAGCTGTGATACAGCGAAACAGTCTGTGGATGACGCTATATATATATATATATATATGTGTGTGTGAGTAAAATTGCACAAATGAAGGCACTAACGTCGTAAAAACATACTTAGTAAAGAAACGTGGAATTTTGTGTTTCATTTCGAAATTATCTACTGTTTACCAAAAGATCATAACAGTATTGATTGTTATTTGTTTTATAGGATCTTCTTCTTAACTTTTTATTGTCTAATCAGCAAGATCTGTATTATTTATGATCATTTTTTCCTATTTTTATTAATGACATTTCCGTTTAGTACATAGTCCACCAGGTCTCCCTACAACTACTTTTATTTTTTAAACATCTATTACCAACATATATTGAGAAATATAATTACCTCTTCAATTCTAAAACCAGCGTTGTAACATCAAAGCTTAAAAGCATAAACGTAGAAATAATATTTTACATGTTTCAGAAGAATAATCTTTAGCAATTTAAGTGATAGCTGAAATAAATATTTAAAATTTAATGTTTATATGTTTCGCCGCGAATCAACTAAACTGCCAAGTAAAGATGGCCGGAGATAGTACAATCCTGGCTGTTGGCGTCTATTCAGTATCCTTCAAATAAAGGATGTGGTCATGATTCTTTTTAAACAATATATATCTAATATACACATTTAAATCTCCCCCACCTCCTACAAATTGATAAAAAAAATTACTTTAGGCTGAGGAGGTTCTTTTAGAAGACACGATATATTACAAAGAAATTCACTACTTTGACTTTCTACTGCCTTACATTTTTCTGACATTTAGAAATGTATATAGTTTATCCTCCCATATATATATATATATATATATATATATATATATATATATATATATATATATATATATATATATGTGTGTATGTATGTATGTGTGTGTATGCGTGTGTGTGTGTATCTATGTATATATCTATGTATGTATGAAAGTATGTATGTATGAAAGTATGTGCGAGCATATATTAACAGTATATTCAAGAAAAAATCACCCGCTTAAACGTTTCATTTAAAAGTGTTTCGGAAGAATACATATATATTAAATTAAATTATATATACATATATACGTATCTCCACATATGTCTGTCTCTCTATCTCTCTCTCTACACACACACACACACATATATATATATATGTGTATATACACTAGTATTTATGTATATATATATATAT
>OZ010576.1:122948864-122963864 GCA_963932145.1 Acanthosepion lycidas | reverse complement strand
TATTACTCTCCACATCTTCCGTTATTATCTGTGAATAATCCGGACTTATGACAAATAAAATGATCTGGTTTCTCATTTTTTTTTCATAGTCAGTCATTTAGTTATGTGCCATGCGTGATACACGCTTAGGCGATCATGTATCTTTCGATACATGACTGATATGGCAGATTTTTTATCCTGCAGTATGTTTCCATTTCTTTCTGCGGTAAACCAGTTGCCATCCAAGGCTATAGAACCCATTCTTTCCTGCTATTAACCCATAGCTTGATGGAGAAGAAGGGGATTCGTAACTTTCCCAAGGGTATTACCACATAAGTGAATGTAATAGATTTGACTGGATTTCTCAATCCGCGCCGCTATTCCTTACACTACCGTGCCTCCTTGTGTTTGCATAACGGTTTTGAATTCAGAGTTTTCCTTTTTCAAGTTTGGTTGCCACTCAAGGCTAGAAAGTCTAGTCTACCTTTATATTTAACTAGAGGGAGAAGAAATGTATTAATGCGTCGCCCTAGATTATTTCTCTGGAAGTGAACGCAACAGATTTGTCCGAAATCTCTACTTGGTGAACCGATGCCACATTCGGTGCTAGCAATCGCAACGCTACCCATACATTCCTGCACGGATAATACCGCATACAAAAAATAATCTAGAAATAATTTTATTTAATGAAATAGTTGTAATTACGGCGTCACATGAAACAGAGAATGTCCTTAGGAGTGCTATAACTTTCAGAAAATCGAGAGGCCTCAGTTATTTTTATGTTTGTTAATAAGTCTATGACGAATACAAGCAAAAGTGTTTAAATGCGTGAGCTAAGACGTTAATTGCGTATGAGTAATCACGATGAAATCATTTTACTCTTAGGACCGCTTCTTTATAAATCTACTTGCTATAGTACAGAATTCTAAGTTTACTGTGTGCCCAAGTACTGTGTGCTGAACGAATTTTACATGTGTGCTGAAAATTACAATGTGTAGAATGGTCATATATTGGTAATGGTAATATTAGCCGTTTCCTTATAAGGCATTCATTGACAGAGGAACCAATGCTACTCGAGTTAGGCTTTTCTTCACTCACTGGACATCGGACTGAGATCAAAGTGTAGTATCTTTCCTCCGTATCTCTAATGGTAATGGTAATATTAGCCGTAACTTTATAAGGAAACATTCGACATTTATTGACCGAATAGCCAGTACTTCTCACGGTGGATAATTATAAAATATTTCTCTGAAAACAATTTTTCAGGAAAATAGGTTTTTCAAGTCCAGTAAATATTGTTCTTTCCAACAGTGATGTGAATTTCCTTCCTAATCTTTTATTTGAAGTAGTGTGAAATGTCATTATTTTCTGTTTGAGTTTCACATAATATATATTTATTCCTCATGTGATGTGGTTCCAGGTATCTGGCCACTTTTATATCTCTTTTCCTGTATATATAATCACAGAAATACTACAACTACTACTGTTACTAATTCTTTTTTTTCTTTATGCCTCTTGCTTCCTTGCAGAACATAGGGCCGCAAACAACACCTTTCCAGCGGATGCAGCTCCGGGCGATCCTCTTCAGATCGGCCCATGTCGTGCCGGCTGCCTTCACTTCTGCGCAAAATCTGTTTTGGTCGACCCACTTTTCGCTTCCCGTGTGGTGGACTAGCGCACTATGCATGTCAGCTCACGAACCGATGATGGAGTTAGCATCGAGGCTAGATGTCGGGCGAGTTGAATGATAAGTTAGGGCGGTTTTGAAGTCACCTCTAGACATTGCAAACACATTAAGTCGGAATACATCTCACTGGACTGATTTACTAGACGTGAAATTATTTCTAAGAGGGCCCCACCTAAGGAATTATGCATTGCTTTTATCAAAATCTGTCACCAGTTCATATTTGGCTGTGATGCATGTGCATGGTATATCCTTATTAGACTGGTTTTTATGATGGGTATATTAGATTTCATATATTTGCGCACCAGCATTATTTTGTCTCACACAATAATAATAATAATAATAATAATAATAATAATAATAATAATAATAATAAGTGAGCTAATGCTACTTGAGTTAGTACTTATATAGATATAGCTAATATTGCTATTACCATTAGAGATACGGAGAACAGATACTATACATTGATCTCAGTCCGATACCCAGGCAGTGAAGATAAGCGTACCTCATGTAGCATTGGCTCCTCGGTCAATGAATGCCGAATTTTTCCTTATAAGGAAATGTCTAATATTACCATTACCAATATATGACCATTCTACACATTGTAGGTTTCAACGCACATGGAAAATTCGTTCAGCACTCAGTACTTGGGTATTGTCTCACTGAATAATAACAATAATAATAATAATAATAATAAACCTGTAGTAATATACAGCTTCAACATTATTAAAAAAACCTGTAGTAAAATATAGCTTCAATATTATTAAATGGATGTTGAATGACATTAAATGACTGGACGCCAAGACCAAAAAAAGGAGGATGAACCACTCGAAATTAGATGTTGATAAAATGTACGTATCAAGAGCTTTAGGAGGCTGAGATCTAATCCAACTTGAACTAACCCTAAAAACTACAAAAATCGGATTGGAAGAATACGTCAAATGAACCAATGACCCTCTCCCACAAATAGTGAAACGCCAAATCCACTTCATCAAAAAAGAAACTGTACTCTTCTAGAAATAATTTAATATACCTATGGCAAATACCTAAAAAGAACGAAAGAAGCATATGTTAGCCAACAGAAAACACACCACAGGTACACCGGGTTGAAAGCTGAGACAGAAGGCCTAATTATTGCAGCTCAGGACCAAAGCCTCGCAACCAGATCCTATCACTGTCACATAATCAAGGATCAAACTAACCCGAAATGCATGATCTGCGGAAAATATGATGAAACTGTCGACTATTATCTCAGGTTGTCCGGAACCAGCGAAAAATGAATATACCCACAGACATAACAAATTAGTAACATATGTGGCCTGGAAGATATGCAAGAAGCACAAAATCGAAACCAGTGAGAGATGTTATGAGCACCAACCAAACACAGTTACCAAAATAAAGATGTAACTATCCTCTGGGACATACCAATTTAAATTGACATGGAAACAAAAGCCAACAGACCTGATATTATCATAAAAGACAAGAAATTCAAGAACACTATACTTATTGATATAGCAGTACCATCTGAGAGGAACACCTCTATGAAAAATTATCGCGAAATTGTCCAAATACAGGGAACTAGAGATCGAGATTAACAGGATGTGGGGAATGATAATTGTACCAATAATAATCAGGACTCTGGGCCACGTGGGAAAAGGAATGTACAATTTTACTATCAGTATCCCAGGAAACATCAACATACAAGGTGCCCAGAAGATCGCCCTGTTAGGAATATCTCATATAATAAGAAAAGTGCTATCACTTAAGTGACAACTCTCCTATAGGGTATAAGGACTATAGTTTGGACCAGGATCTACAGGATACAAAACAGGAATCAACATACTCAAATAATAATAATAATAATAATAATGATAATAATAATAATAATAAGACATAGACGCAGTCGTAGGTTGACTGCAGCCGAGATCATACTCAGCGTAAAATCAATGAGCTTATCGATGGCTGCATAACATGTGCATGTCAAGGATATATATGTTTTGAATGGATTTCTTCTCCTAGGCTAGTTGTCAACCACAGCTAGAAGTCCAGTTTGCAATAATATTTCTTGCACATCTGTGTTTAAACTACAGACATATATATATATATATATATATATATATATATATATATATATATATATATATATATATAATCACCTTTAATAAAACTCATGGCTTTGGATTTCTAACACAGAATTTCAGGTTTATAAATATTTAGATTGTTGACCTAATCACTGAGCCATTACACCAATGAAAGTGAATTCCATTCCTATAACAGAGGAGAGAAAGAGAGAGAAAGAGAGAGAGAGAGAGAGAGGAGAAACAGGCCACATTAGATGTGACCATTCAAGTAAGGCCGTCACTAGAATATTGCATGAAACTTGAGGGGACTGTTACAGTTGAATGATTATA
Source organism: Acanthosepion lycidas (assembly GCA_963932145.1). Lineage (NCBI taxonomy): Eukaryota > Metazoa > Mollusca > Cephalopoda > Sepiida > Sepiidae > Acanthosepion > Acanthosepion lycidas. The sequence goes on along the minus strand of OZ010576.1, from coordinate 122,959,790 downwards.
TGAAGTGAATGGTTGACGGAAGAAAGAATGACATGCATAAATTTTAGAAATGGTATTAGTGGAAAAAGAGAGAAAAGAGATTGATGGGGGGGGTGTTTGATAGAAAGAGGAAAGAATAAAAATCTGAAACTGGATGCCGTTGTTGCAATTTAATCGCGACTTCAGCTCGCGATAAAACTTTGAAATAATTCTTAAACTTTATTTAAGAAAGGCTCCAAAGTGCAACCATCGTGAACCTGTCAATTTACAAAAAAAGAATCCGTAAATGCGCTTCGCTTAAGCGAAAACATTAAAATTCTCGATGTAATAAGGAAAGAAGTAAACCTATGTTGAACGAATTTATTCAATTTTTCATTTTTAAATACATAATTTAAACTCAGTCATAGATTTATATGTATAGGTTTCAGGTATTCACTTTGGGACTGTGACTGTATTTCTAGTGTACAAGTTTGGGTACCGTGTAAATAACGTACCTCTTTTTCTATTTTTTATGCTAATGATTTACGTATTTGCTCACTTGAAAAAGAACTGTGATTCCTTTAAGTCAGTCTGCTACATATTAGCATCAACATTTTATAAGCGTCAGCAGACTTTCGTTTTTATTACGAATAAGACTTCACTTTGCTTTTCATAATGAAAAAATATCTCCAGAATATTGTTTTCAATCAAAACAAAGACAGAAGGTATAGAGAATGAGAGTGAGAAAATTATAAGAGGAGGGGGGGAATGAAAGAGAAAGAATGGCAGAAGTGAGAGAGAGAGAGTGAGAGAGAGAGTGAAAGAGAGAGACGGAGAGTGGGAGAGACATTGAATTTGAAACTTAAAAAAAAGGAAAGAGAAAGCTAGTTTATGTTCGAGTTAACTATATATTTTACACCAGGACCTGTGATCGTCATTGGGATTCAAATAGAAAAAAAAAGTAATTATTTTTCAAGGCAGGAAGATTCGGGAGGAAAATTGACTTCCGCTAATCTTCTTTAAAGTCAGTATCCCCAACGATTTTTCTTTTGGCCATCTGCTAGGGTAAATTATCTATCTATCTATCTATCTATCTATCTATCTATCTATCTATCTATCTATCTATCACACTCTTTTCATGATCTCTCTAAGTTTGTATTTTTCTTAATAACTGTTATTTCTTTTTATCTATCTATGTATATATATCTATCACAGTTTGTTCATGATCACTCTTTCTCTCTCTCTCTCTCAATCTCTCTCTCTCTCTCTCTCTATATATATATATATATATATATATATACATATATATATTACTCTGTTCATGATATGTCACATTCTGTTCATGATCTATCTATCACATTCTGTTCATGATCTATTTATCTATCACACTGTTCTTGATCTATCTATCTATCTATCTATCTATCTATTTATTTGTCTGTCTTTCTGTCTGTTCAATCTATTTATCATCCTTAATGTCGTACAATTGTAATATATTCTTGTACACCAAACAGAAAATAATGTACATGACTACTAACAAATTCGTTTTGCTTTATTTTGCCAATCTTTAAATGAGCTTACACTAAAGATTTAATTCAAACTCTTCAATTATAACTTTGTGTCGCATATGACGACATTCTAGAGAGACACAAAATACGAAATGCGTGAAAAGGGAGCAAGTAAATGCCAAATAACGAAAACTCAGCCATTATGACATGAATTTTAAAAAGTTGAAAAACTAAATCCTATCCATATTCTTACGCTAGAAACGTAACGGTTCGCAGCTTAATGTATTTGAAACATTACTACAGATTAATGAGTTTGATTCTCACAGAATGCTCCATACTTGTGGTGCTCTGTCAAACGAAACTAAGTTTATTGTGTAAAAACTTTAGCGATGTGTCCTGAGGATGCATTTGCTTTCTTTGCCTCACAGAAAATTTTGTGATATCCTACTCTTGTTTTGTTGGATGTGGTGCAAGTTTGTAAAACTCATTAATAGTATTTTTAATACTCAGAATGCAGAAGATCATGGCTCTCCACAGATTCCTTTTCTGGATTATATGTGAAATTCTATGCCTTTTTTGGTGTGATACTGACAATAGTTTCCGGTTAATCTTTCTATAATTCGGAATTAGGAGTTTTCCTTCTCTATTGTTATCTAAAAAAAGAGAGTCCTCTCTACGCTACTATTAAACTTCTAGATTATTTATGAAGTAGAGAACGGTTCATGCCTTTCCCAAATAAAGGTGAACGTAACAAACTTGTTAGGGATTTGAACTCGGCTCGTCGATTCCAATTTCCGCTCCGTTATAATATTCTCGTTCCCTATTAATATGTTGAAAGGCACCAATCAGCCTCTTCTATTCAATTCTATCTATTAAGGGTTAATTAGTAGTGTAGACTAGTTTCTTTATCTTTGAGTGGCAACCAATCTAAAAGAAGGAAAACTGAATTCTAAACCTTAAAGAAGACAACGAGAAACCGCTTCAAATTGTTCCTCAAGAATGCATGGGAATATAGATATATATATATATATATATATGAGATATAAAGAAAAGGAATATTTGGAGAGATGAGATTACCTACGTCCTGATAGGGTAAAACATGTTAGGAAAATTAGTGAAATATACTAACTTTTAGAATATTTTAAGTACATTTCTTTGTTTTTCAATCTGTGCTTATTGTAATTTAAAAAATCAACACAGTAGAGATTGTCAGTTGTCAGGAAGCAATGCAAACTCTACAAACAGGACTAGTGTAGTATTTGTGCTTCGTGACAGATTACCTTACGTTGCAATTTAATGAATGCAAATATGAAACAAGGTTAAAAATTCAGTATGCCTGAAACAAATTATTTTTTATTGTTTCATCAGTTAAAGCAGCAATTTGATTTTGTCAGTGTAACTGAACTGAACTGTTGTAGAGAGAAAATAGTTAATTACAAATTCGGTGGGACTCTCAGAAAATATTTTAATTTTTTCTACCAATTATGCACAGTTTCCAAACTTCAGGATCTGAGTTCGAATCTCATTTTCGTTGATTTCTCTTATAAGGTGACTATTATGATATGGGCCTAAGGAGATTATCCCAGTGTGCCTGAAAATTATAAAAGTGGTTGTCCTAAGCATTGGTAATGAAATTTGATTGATTGAACTGTTCAGAAATCCTTGATGGCTGGGCTAGACGGAAATCATTGGAACCGAGATGGTGTAGACAATGAGAGTGAGAAAATGATAAGAGGAGGGGGGAATGAAAGAGAAAGAATGGAAGAACAAGTAAATGAGAGAGAGAGAGAGAGAGAGAGAGAGAGAGAAAGAGGGGAGTGTGGGGGAGAGATTTATTTTGAAACTTTAAAAAAAGCAAAGAGAAATCTAGTTTATGTTTTTAACTAGACTGATAGATGTTTACTGTTACTTTTTTTAATATTAGGTTGGTGCAAAAATAATGACGTAATAATGTCGTTTCTTGACGTATTTTTTAACGTCAAAAAACGACATTATTACGTCATTATTTTTGCACCAACCTAATAGTTTGGAATTCAGAGTTTTCCTTTTCTATTGTTACCTAAGAAAGAAAGCCCTTTCTACGCTACAATTAAACTTCAACTTTAACATTTTTGGGGGAAGTAGAGTCTGGTTCATGCCTTTTCCAAGTGCAGGTAAACGTAACAGACTGGTTAAGGATTTGAACTTGGTTCATCGATTCCAATTTCCATTCTGTTATAATATTCACTTTGGCTTCCATGAAATTGTTTGTATAATTTGAATATTCTATCATTTGTTGCTTATTTGGCGTGATTTGAACAACAGCGTTGATCAAAATGTTGATTTCGTCAAATTGCGCGCTCTCTCCCTAAAACTATAACTAAGGGAGTTTTAGCATATTTGCAGCACAATCTCCAAGTTTCCTCCATGAATAAAATACACACACTCGCATATTGTTAAGCAGGTATCTGTAATCCTAACCCTAAACTTGTTTAAGATGTTTGTGCATATATCACTTGCTCTTTTATGCTATCACTACAAAACATTTGGTATACCCAACTTAATCATGAATACCACACCGAGACTATTAATAGTATATTTATAACAAGTACAGTCCGCTTGGCACTGGAGATTCATCTTTTATAATAATTTTGTGCATTTTTTAAATTAAATCCGTCTAAAGGTACTATAAGCATATTTATTTTTGAAAGACTGGGTATCTTCACACTTCGTGTAGGCAGCAGTAGCCATATTTATCGCTGTCTTGTCTCGAGCACAAAATACGCGGGTCCGGGAAAATTCTTTATTGATATCTCAATATCTTTTGTTGCTTATTTGGCGTGATTTGAATGAAGCTCTTATCCAGTTGTTTTTAGCTTTTCCATAGTTAATATTATGTTGAGTCATAAGTCATTGAGCTTTTGGAGAAATTGTAACGCCCGGTGTATTATGCTAAATAACAGATCCTTAAAGAAAGCGTAGCAAGTGATGAAAACTTATTTAGATGCGACAAGGTTTAACGCAAATGGCAGTGGAATACAAGGATACATCTCCACAACCGAAAACCGATTTACATGGAAGTAAAGTACTGTTTTAAGTAGGGTGGTATCATCAGTTTATTATTCATTTAGAGTTTTTATAACCTAAATGCACATTTATTCGTCCAGCAGGCGCAACATATCCATAAGAGATTGATCAAAAAGAATTCTCATTGACGTTGGAAATTCTCGTTGAGTTTCATCATTTTTTGTCAATATTTACCTACGATGTGGAGATGTCACACAACGCCGGTTTAATATGGAGTGCTTATGCATGTACTTACGGGCCAGTGAGGGAAAATTGCCCATTCCCCGCATCTACTGTTACACTACTATTCGTATCGATCAACCTTCTCTGCATAGTACAATGAGGAAGGTGCTGTCAGATGGTTGGAATCCCCTGGACCAAGCTTCTTTAAAATAGCGAACTTCTCTGTTAGAAATTACAATCCACTATATAAAAAGATGAAGCAAAAGCCAAGACTATATAGGAGGGAAGGGTTAAAAGCCTTTATTTCATTGGCTGATGTTAACTGACGTATGTCAATATGAACGGTCGGACTCCTAGCCATATCTGTTTTCTTTTTTTTTTCTTTTTTTTTTTTTTGCAATGTCGAAGTGCGTAGCACGACGCTATGAAGGAGACGGTCTGACTCTTTTGAAATCAGGTCGAGGTTGCTGTTTGAGTCGATATGATGCAAAACACGAAATCGGCGATGAAAACAGTGCATCACTTTAGACCATCCTTGATGCATCTGAAATGTATTATTCAACTATATATTTTATATATAAAGGCACATTATTAAAACGTTAATTAGATTACATTATTAGATTGGCGGCAACGTTTTATCATTTTATATTTGAAATGGTCAGATTTAATCGTACGATCTATGCTAATAGTTTCTTTCCACGCCCTTCTCGGCTTTTTGCATTTCACACAAATTTGATCTTCAAAAATCTAAATGCAATGTCAATCGTCATCTTTTGTCTTCTTAATTTTTGTTCTTTTATTGTTCTCGCTCCTTAATATTTTTTTCTTTTCTTATATTCTTTCGCACTCAGTAACCATCTCCGTCTTAGTGGATTTAATCCCTTGCTTGGGGTGAAATAATTAAAAACTTTTTAGATATCTCTACGCAGATTTACCAGCAAGGAAATATGTGTCAATGGACTCCCTGAAAAGTGTTAAACTTTTTATATTATCACAAGAATTATGTCCTACCTAAAAAATTACACCATCATAGTGGTTTACATTTTAAATACAAAATAACAACGAGAAATGAATTTAGAATTATTTTATAAACACGTGCTGCCATTTTCTCTTTAACTTTAAAACTCCTGTATGTTTCCATTGAGATATTTTTCAGTGGAGATTGTAACGTTTTTGGAAGCCTGAACTGTTATGTAGCGTCAGTCTTCCTATATGGCTGTGAATGCTCCGCAATCTCTTTACAGATGAAGAAGAGACCTGAAGCAACAGAAACGCTGTCCTACAGAATGATGCAGAGAATACCATGGACCGAACATGTGAGAAACGACGAAGTTCTAGAGACAATGGCAAAAAAGGACACTTATACTTAACACCAGATAAAGACATTTGAGCTTTATGGGACACATAACGAGGAATGAAGGCTTAGAAAATTTTCACGCAGGACAGACTGAAGGTAAAAGTGATTGCAGTAATCAACCTATCTGGGGAGCACGAGGGAATGGATGGCGGACAGGGTTTGGGAGAGAATGGCAAAAAGTCAAAAGTTATTAAGAATATCAAGGGACAGGAAATTGTGGCGGGCCGTGATTGTCAACATCCTGAAGGGAAACGGTACATAGAAGAAGATATAAGAAACATTGTTGGTGATCCGTTCTTGATACAATGATATTCTTTCTATGAAACTCATTAAGAAGAACCATATTTTAACAGATCAGATTAATTCCTCTCCGAATATAATTGGATATAGTTTAGCCTAGACCATAATAACGACTGGTTTGATTGATTGATTTGTTTTTACGGATTATCACACTTTTACAGGTTATTTAAAGCCGGAATATAATTTGAGATTGTAATAATTTTTTTGAGATAATTTTCTGATACAATACTATTTAACCCATAGCTGGAGAAGGAGAGGTGGATTCATGGCTTTACCAAGGGTATTTGCTCATAAGCGAATATAACGAACCCAACTGGATTTCGAACATGATTTTCCGAGTTCTCATTCTAAGATGTTATTCGTTACACCATAAACTTACAGCACCTGGTATTACCAAACATACCTCCCATCTATACATTGACCAGGTTCGATGTTGCTTAATTTCGCTGATTGAACGATAACCGGTGTTTCAATATGGTATGGCCGTAAGAAGAGGCACGGTGGAGTAATGGATAGCGGCTCGGATTGAGGAATCCATTACATTCGCTTTGTAAAATTATGAATCCGCTTCTTCTCCCTCTCCCCAGCTATGCGTAAATAGCCGAATAGACCGGGTTCTATAGCCTTCGATGGCAAATGATCTACCGCAGAAAGAAATGACAACCTACTGCGGGAAAAAATTGCCTCGTTAGTCATGTATCTTTCGATACATGATCGCCTAAGCGCGTATCAAGCATGGCATATCTGATGGCCATAAGCCGATAACCACTGGTGCGAGCTAACTTTATGCCTTAAAGTATAAAATAACCCAATCTAAACTAAACCTGTTTAAACCAGATTATAGCCACTTTTATTGTTCGTGTCAAGAATTTTAACTAGAATATGTGATGGATACAATCTACAAATTGATCATCATAACAATTCAGACAAATTATTACACTTCAATTATTTTGAACAAAGTCAATAGGTAACCAGAACTTAGGCTCAATAATGTGCAAACCAAGAAATCAGAATCAAATTAAGGGTTTTAGAATACAGACAAGAAATCTCTGTGTATGTTCCATAGTACCCCCAAATATTATTTCTAGATACATCTTATTCTTTGGGAAAAGGCTGGGTATATTCAGGCCAAACAGGTATATGTTAGCCTAGACCATGTTATACCCGCGTGTATAAAATGGCTAAGCTTAACTATCATCTGTAGATACAATCATTTGCATTTTATTATATGTGAAAAGCTGGGGTATATTTTAGGCTAGCCCGTGTTATATCCAAGTGTATTGACTGGCCTGTCCTAACCCTGAGTATAAAACTTCATATATGAAACTATTATCTGTAGATAGAATAATATGTATCTTATTATATGGGAATTGACACGGTATATTCTTAAGGAGAGTGTATATTTTAGCTTATCCATGTAATACCAGGCTGTATAAACTTGTCTAATATAACTTATAACTCCGGTATAAACAACATATTCTAGAATAATCACGTGGATACTCTGAGCAGTATTTAATCATTAGAAGATGTATTTGGACATGAAATCGAGATTTTTAGTATCAAATTAATAAATGACTGTGGAGGACAGACTAGAAAGAATATAATAAAACAAAAAATGTAATTAAAAGAAGCAAAGCTGTGTTCGTAAGAATACTAATATTTGAACGGATTCAAGCGAGACGGGTATAAGTAGGTACAGCTGAGTGGGCAAGATTTACAATTCATTTGTAATAGTTCAAAAGTCTAGGGTCTTGACTATGTACACTAAACATTTTCATGAATTTCATTGATTTTTAAATATTAAATACTCTTGAAATTTGCATAACAAAACAGTCAAAATTTGCGCAAAAGTAGGCTCAGCCGACGTAAGAAGAAATCTTTCTCAAATTCATCCTTAATTTAAATGTTTCAAGAAATCCTATTGGCTAAAAAATAAAAAAATAAAACATTCGCCCACACATTTGTCAAAAAAAACATTCGCAACAGCTACCAAGCCCCGTTGAACCGTTTTGGTTGTTAAAAAAAAACTATAAATAGAAATAGCAAACGAATTTTCGTCGTATTTGAGACTCACACACGCGAAAGACACACAAAGGAATTACGTGTCAAATAGCCGTCAAACAAATAAACTTTCCTTGAGAGATAAGAAAAATTTACACAACAACCTTTTTTTCACTTAATATTTTTTATAGAAAAATCTTGTCTAATTTAAGTTCAACCATTTTTAACAACTTTTTAGGCATTGAACATTTCCGAAAAAAGCATTTTTCTCTAAAATATACTTTTGCACACATCATTACAAATAAATTGTAAATTGTGTATATAATATTTAATTTGTTGTTTCAAACATGTATTTTTTGCCGTGATTGAATATCGTTACAATTTGGCCATTTCTTATAATTTATGTTTGTGGATATTGCATGTTTTATTTGCAGCGAAATCTTAAATATTCACGCAACCTTCCTAAATCCACTACAATGTCACCGGTAGAACATTTACTACAGGCTTCGGAATAAAACTGAAAGTGGGTGAGAATCTGAACTTTACCAGTGAATTCAAAATTGTGAAATAGGTAAGCGAATATTAAAGAAGCGCTTGTGATAATTCAAAAGCCTTTAGATAAGAGTTAACATTTAAAAAGCTTCAAGTAAGGGTTAAAAATTATTTAAGCAAAAACTACTAAGAATAGCGAAAACGATAGTGGAATATAGATGAGACGGCCTGTCAGTCGGTCTTGAGTTAAAGTCACTTAGTGTAAATATTCAGCGGGAACATAGTTCAAAGGATGCCGTTCAACAGAATCTCTGGTAAAGATATCAAACGGTTACTGTTATAAAAAAAAAAAAAAAAGCTAAAAAACAATCGGTCCCAACAAGTTCAAACAATTCTAAATGAAATAAATATTTTAAAGTTAAATTTCCTATTAATTTTCATACTGTAACTTTGTTTATGACAGGGAATGGATAACAATGACTGTCAATGTTTCTAGTTTTATAGCCATTCTTTAATGCTATCAGCCGGTTAATATTTTCTAAAAGGTACAACCCACAAAGTGATCACAATAGTCGGCTTTCTTTGTAGTAGTATCAGCAGTAATAGTAGCAATGATGATAATAATAAGAAGAAGAAGGGAAAGAAGAAGTAGAAAAAGATTAAAGAAGAATTCAATGAAAATGTCCATCGAGATCCAGTTTGTCTTCGTCAAGCAGTAATCGTTTCATTAAATCCTCTTTATACTTGTATAACAGACTTTTGCTAATAAGATGAAAGCGATTTTATGTTGGTCATTTACTCTTGCTTTGTAGATAATATATCAATTTTTTCTCATTTTTAACCATTTCCACTTCAAAAGTCACAGGTGATCCGCGTAAATTTATGTACGATTCAATTATATATGGAGAAAGAAAACTGAAACCGAGTGTGGCATTATATAAATTCGAACTAATAGCTCGATTCCTCTTATGATGGCATCATTTCGATCATCGCACTCTCCAGCCTTCTTCGGCTGTCTGACGATCCGATTAAACTTCTGGCAATTTTGAATAGGACTCTTTATTAAACTGCTTAAATAGGTTGATCTCGCTCAGCTGTCGATATCTTGGAAAATATCACCTTGTGTTAATCAGTGAGTGCTTGTCCTATTTCCACTTAAGCTGAGATTGTACTACCTGCCACAGGGATTGAACTCACAAGAATTATTATGCCAGCAAATTCACGAATCAATACTTTAAATTCTCGAAGATATCGTTTCGTGCCGTGGACATAAAGCGTTGGTTTGTAAATGTAAGTAATTATAACTCTTCATGCTAGATATTAAAATAGAAATAAACGGGAAATCTATTGTGCGTTTCAAAGCGACATACATTGGGTATATTCTGGAATATTGTTTTTTTTTAGATAAATATATATACAGCAAGAAATGTTTAGAGCTGTATGTATACGCCAATGTAAAAATATAGGTGTTTAATGGTTATAAGTATTCAACAAAGAGAGACAGAATTGACAAACCACCTTCAAATTTCAACTAAATTTCACTTAATATCAAAATATATTTATATGTATACATACATACATACATATATATATATATATATATATATATATATATATATATATATATGTGTGTGTGTGTGTGTGTGTGTGGGTGCGTGTGTGGGTGGGTGTGTGTAGGTGTGTGTGTGTGGAGAGAGAGAAAGAATGCGAAAGAGTGAGAAAGAGAGGGAATAGCAGTAAATATCTATACAATATCAGTATATATATATATATATATATATATATATATATATATATATATATATATATATATATACGTGTGTGTATGCGATAATATATATATATATATATATACATAATCTCTTAGATTATGCGTTTAAACTTTTGAAAGAACTTAGATGCATATTTTTTATGGAGTCATATATATATATATATATATATATATATATATATATATATATATGTATATGTATGTATGTATGTATGTATTATTATTATTATTATTATTATTATTAATTTTTATTATTATTAATTATAGAAAATCAAACACTTAAAATCCCATAGGTAATAATTTTTTATTAAAAA
>OZ010576.1:122933864-122943864 GCA_963932145.1 Acanthosepion lycidas | reverse complement strand
GAACTGATCTTCTTGACCCTCATATATATATATATATATATATATATATATATATATATATATATATATCTGTGTGTGTGTGTGTGTTTGTGTGTGTGTTTGTAAATTAAATGGGCCGGTTAATAAAATTTGAGAAATAAGAAGCTAACAAAATGATCACGAAGAGAAATATTTTAATTCGGAATTTTCGGATACGCCTGTGTCCTTTTTCAACGAGACGAGGAATATAAAAGCGTATATATATAATTATAATTTAGGCTCTACTTTTGTATTGAGCAATGCTTTTTAAAAATAAAAATAAAAATACTAGAGAACTTCGGATTATTTACATAACGTGTTTTTTCCTATTTTATATATATTTATGAATACAAATGACAATAGGAAAACTAGTAATTGCTGACGCGAAATGAATATAATTTAACAAGCAACTAATAAAAACAAAAACTGAATGTTACTCGCAACTGGAATTTAGAGAAACGCTATTTTCATATTTTTAACTGAAAATAACGTCAGTATTTGTCACATGTGGCGAATATTGTTATTGTATCTGTGTTCATGTATTCAGCCATTTTCTTTTGATTTTATGAATCTGTCGTGTACATTTGCTTGTGAGAGCAGTAATATTTTTTTAAGAAAGGTGAAATGGGGAAAAAACCTGGGCGTAGATTAATATTTGGGTATTTGGTCCAGTTGCTGGTAACATTCTGTTTATGTTTTTATTAGTTACCTTATTTAAATTATATTAGGGCTTGAAAAGTCACATGAAACGTAAGTATATACGGTATATACACTCCATCACTGATATATATATATATATATATATATATATATATATATATATATATATATATATATATATATATATATATATATATATATATATATGAATAAAAATGACAATAGGAAAACTGTTAATTGCTGACGCGTTTCGTCCAATGTGGACTTTATCAAAACAACATACGAAAATGAGATTAATTTAAAAAAAAAAGTAACTAATAAAAACAAAAACAGAATGTACCTAGCAACTGGAATGTAGAGAAACGGTATTTTCGTATTTTTAACTGTTTTTTTTTGTTTTTTTTTGTTTTTATTAGTTACTTTGTTTAATTAATTTCATTTTCGTATTTTACTTTGATAAAGTCCACATTGGACGAAACGCGTCAGCAATTACTAGTTTTCCTATTGTCATTTTTATTCATAAATATTGTCTTCTCTACTGGTTAAATCGGAGAAATTTTCATATATATATATATATATATATATATATATATATATATATATATATATATATATATATATATTCATCTTTACACACACACATATATATATATGGCTGTGTGTGTTAAGTTATGCGATTTTAAATTAATCCGCATCTTCTCTTCTCTAAAGTAGAGTAACGAATATATTTAGTGCAAATGTAGCGGACAAAATTCTTACTGTTCATTCAATTAAGAAAGAACACAGGATTTAATTTTTATTACATCTAGTTTCTTCATTTCGTTCCATTTCCCTGGCTTATGGCCGCATCATGTTGAAACATTGTTTTCCAGACGATCACTGAACGTAAACAACGTTGACCCTGGTCAGTACCCAGATGCCTGACCGCTTACCAAGTGTTTCTAAAATTGGATAATCCGGTTGGTGAAATGGATAATGGTTCGGAATTGTTAATCTTTTTAATTCTAATTCCAGTTGGGTTCGTTATATTTATTTATCTCGCAAATACCTTTCGGAAAGGCATGAATCCACCTCCTTTCCCGCTAGCTATGGGGTAATTAATAAGACTTGTATCACTAAAACCATTATTGTCTTAAAAATATAACATTGCGCGCAAAATATTTAGATTTCGGTATTAAATAACCCATAGAGGTTGATACACCGCTAAATAAAATCGACCAAATCCACTTTCTTCTTCTTCTTCTTCTTCTTCTTCTTCTTCTTCTTCTTCTTCTTCTCATCGTCATTATTATTATTATTATTATTATTATTATTATTATTATTATTATTATTGAGTGAGAGATTAGCGCACCATCAAAGCTTTGCTGGGGTACAAATATACAAAGTCCATTTGCCCATCATATCACCCAGTCTAATAAAGGTATACCAGGCACATGCCTAACAGCCAATTGTACGTAATATGGTGACAGGTTTTGATAAAAATAATGCATAACTGTGCATGTGGATTTTACTTCAAATAACTTCAAACCGCTTGGAATGTGATGGCTTGACACTTAACTCCTCAACAATCCTTCACCAAACTGCTATTAATAAACACTATTGTTTCACTCTGTCACCTTTTTGCCTTTCCTATCTTTTCTTTATCCTTATACGCCCCCTCTTCAAATTTACTTTTTTTAATAATATTTTTTTCAAACAAACAGATAAAACGTAATTGACGTTCCAAGTGCGGCCTACTTCTAAACAGAATTGTTCATAACGATTTTGATTTTCACTACATGCACCGAAACGAAGTTGCATCTTTGTAGTGAGTAAATTGATTTTGTCTATATGAAAAAATTATAATAAATAATTATTGCTCTACTCTCGGTATTGAGTCCTCCTTTGAATTAATACTGGGAACTTTAGAATTTATATATTAATTTCATTCTCATTACATTCGTATATATATATATATATATATATATATATATATATATATATATATATATATATATGCACACACACACACACATATATATATATGTGTGTGTGTATGTGTGTTTGTGTGTGTGTGTGTGTGTGGTTAGCTTCTTCCCAAGAACCGCTGCTTCGAGAAACTGTCTCCCGAGTGTATGCTTCACCGATTACTAAAATCTTAATCTCTTTCAGTCTAAGCTTAATTGCTATTTCCTGTATATCCTCTTAAAATGCAATTCCTAACCACCTCCTGTTACGTGCAACAGCTTCAACCAGTGACTTTCTATCCTGAATAAATCACGGTTGTTCTACTGGACAATTAGTAGCACACATGTTGGTATCAGAGTAGATTTGAAATATTTCTGTCAATAACACATGGTTCCTTTTTTTTATTTGTTATAGATAGTAATCTGACAAAATGGCAATTGGCATGAAATTCCATACGAAGTAGAAGTATGTCACTGAATTACTCGATTCGGAAAAGAATTCCTCGACCATAGCTGACCGTTTACGGAGACAAAACAGAAAATGTGAGCATGTTTCGCCGGCATATAATGCGTTTCAACAGTAGGAACAAGCTACGTTCCGGGCAGAAATATCAACCCATGGATGAAGTGAACCTCGAAAATGTACAATAAAATATTAAACAGACAGACCGTGTCGTTTCTTTTATTCAGACCTGTTTAAATGGATACTTGATGCCTAAATATATATTATTCTTATATATATATATATATATATATGTGTGTGTGTGTGTGTGTGTGTGTGTGGGTAAAAAATTCTCAGAATTGACCTGTAGAAAAAGACAATATGGATAGAGTAAAAAGACAATAGGAAAACTGAAGTATTAGCCGATGCGTTTCGTCCAATGTGGATTTTTTCGAAGCAATAACGAAATAAATTTATTGAAACAAAGAATCTATAAGCAAAATGTCGTTAGCAACTAGAAGCATTTTCTAAGTTCTTCTAGAGGCTAAAGTTTGCTGTTTATAGATACTTTCTTTCTATAAATTCATTTCGTTTTTGCTTTGAAAAGTCCACATTGGACGAAAGACGTCGGCTAATAGTAGTCTTCGTATTGTCATTTTACTTCATATCTATCTATCTATCTATCTATCTATCTATATATATATATATATATATATATATATATATATATATATATATATATATATATTGATTTGAAAATGACGGAGTGCAATTTTAAAAGGAAAATTTATCGTCCAACATTTTTGCAGAAAAATTCGATAGAACAAAAAAATATAATCATAAACGCCAAAATTGAAAAAGTGCATGGGTGCAAATGAGAAATCAAGACTCAAAAAAATTATGACTAAAACAACAATTTGATGTAAATAAGTTCCTAGTGAGTATAAAACAGAAAAAATATACTTACGACCCAACTATGGGACAAAGGGAACGAAGAAAGTGATCATTCTGCCTGCACAAAGTTGTCCGATAAAGCTTAATAGGAAGAGTTTCTATAAAAAACGTAAATGTTCATCCGAATGTGGTATATGCTATACACTAAACGTTTCGTAAGAATATTTTTAAGCGCAACCCGGGTTATTCACCAAATGTAGTCTAATCGGTGAGTCACAAACCAAATGATTCAAGCGAATACTGTCGCTGACTCCACCTTTTCTTATATGAGCAGGTACGTTCTGTCCAATCCGGGTCTCCAAGCGCAATATATATATATATATATATATATATATATATATATATATATATATATATATATATGGTTAATGGTCAGAGTTGAATCAAACCAGAAAACAATAGGATAAAGTGCTCAATACACGTGTGAAAAAAAAAAAAACAAAGGTAAAAATAACATGTAAAGCTTTAAACTTTAAAAGTTAGGAGGTCAGATAGAATACGCGATCTTGGTTTCAACCTCACAGTTTCATCAGGCTAAGTCTATCAACTGACCATCCAACACTTTTTTTTTAAAAATAAACACAAAGGACGCTACATTATTATTTTTCAAAAATAAACAAACGCACGACGGTCAAACGCATAACGCCGAGTGTAATAGAAAGGTGTGGGGTAAGAAGAAAGAAGAAGGAAAAGAAGTTTGAAGAGACCAAGGGAAAAGAAGAAAGCAAGCGTATCATAAATGTATAAAGAAAAGAAGTAGAGAATAAAAGTAAGTGTAACTTAAATCTAAGGAAGGGTGTCTTGTAAATCTAAGGAAGTGTGTCTTGTAAATCTAAGGAAGGATGTGTGGGGAAGCAAACGTATTGTAAAAATAACAGTGTTTTTTTTTTCTTTTTAAATTATCCGGCCTCATATTCACTTAATAAAATTTTTTTGATAAGAAGGCAAGGACTTAAGGTTTCGGATCTCTGGATAAAAAGGTTTTTTGGATTTGGAAATGTCACAATCGCTAATTTCTCATATTGACAAAGGTAGAGAATGCGCGTATGATTGCAGCGTGGTTTTACATTTTGTTTTAATTTTCCACCTTACGAACAGGACCCTGTTGTTTATTGCTTTTAGATTCCACATATGGCTACCAATTTTTGTGAAGTATCTAAGATTTGCTAGCTTAAAAGTAGATCTTTGGTTATACCATCTACGCTTAAAAGAACCTTCTGTACAACCTATATATGTTTTATTTTGGCCATTAACATCAGTTACACCCTCTTTATAAATTATGACTTCTCTTTTTAAAGCTCCACTTAATGGGCATCTAAATTTATTTCTACAGTTGCATAAATTACTAGTGTTATTTTACTACACGTTACTTTTGAGATTTCTGGTATTTTGTCTATTTGTTATCATATCTAAATTACATGTGCAACTGTAGCTTAATTTAATTGTATTTTTATTTATGTATAATATTTTGGGAAGTGTTTATTAAGCAACTTGAAAAATAATTTACCTCTTTTACATTTTACCTGTAAGTTAAGGGGGGGGTTATACCAAAAGTTATTTTTTTCTTTTCCTCGAATTGTTCTTTGTATGTTATTTAATTTGTTGAGGTTTAAATTCTAGTTTGGTTTTGTGACCCTTTACCTTTAAATTCTTCTCATATTCTTTATTTTTTCATCAAAAATCGTTCTACAAGAAGATTTTCAGGATAACCTACACGCTATTCCTTTGGGGATATCTTTAATTATATTCGGAGAGTGGTTGGATCTAATATTTACATATTTTAACTTTGTCTTAGGTTTCATTTACGGAGAGATTCTGCCAGTATCAAGGTTCAACTCTACGATTTTTTTTATTTTATTTATATCGACTTCCATTTCAAAGCCGAGGCTTTTCAAGAGCTTGAAAAGAGCTTTTCTAATGGTTTCATTAATTCTCCTATTGTTTGGTGCTATCATCAGGCCGTCATCCCTATATAGACCGTGGTTATCCATATAAACGATCTTATTAATTTCATATAAAATATGTAGGCTTATTAATTCAGAAATCTCAGCAGCATCAAACGAGCCTTGTGGTACATCAAACCTGTCTTTTTTTAAATTTTTTAACCCAAGTTGCTCGATTATGGAATAAAACAGATTTGAAACAATCTAAAATTATTTCCACTTGGTAAGGTGTTATGTTTACAAAGCCTTTGGCGAAATGTAAAGCCCCCGGAAGGCCTTTTTTCTGATATTGATTGGTAAAAGTTCTTAATGTCATATTTTATAAATACATATTTATTTTTATTGTTGATATTATGGAACCAAGAAATGCACTCACTTGTGTCCTTCCATTCATTGGCTTGTGTGGCAATTCTTAGTGAATCGCATTTTTTTTTCAAAATTTCTTGGCTTATCTAAAATAACCAAGAAATTTTTAAATAAATTTTAACAATGTGTTTCAAGCTTTTGCAATCATCAGACAAAATGACGATCGTAAAAGCGTGAAACCCAGCGTTCCAAACTCATATCCATACAATCGAATATATATATATATATATATATATATATATATATATATATATATGAATGTATGTATGTATGTATATATATGAGATTGTCGTGTTAAATGAAGCGTCTACACAGGAGTCTGTTCCACAATTTATTAATTCTTCAGAAAAAGCTTTCAGAATGGAACTTCCTCCTTACAATTAGAGTATTAAGGAAATTAAGATGATTTGTCTCTGTGGTTATAGTCTCGCAAGTGTTAGCTGTAAATGTCTGAATTGTCTTTTTAATTCCTGTTGTAACGTATACCACAAAAATGTCTTACATTAACTCTTTGTATTTATTTTTAAATGAACTTATAATTTTACTGTCTACAATAATCTTCCAAAATATTACTCCATCCCACTGTTCTCTTCTAAGTATTAGGTTGGTGCAAAAATAATGACGTAATAACGTCGTTTTTTGACGTTAAAAAATACGTCAAAAAACGAAATTATTACGTCATTATTTTTGCACCAAACTAACAGTATGGATTAATTTATGTTTTTTTTTCAATGAAGGATCTAATCACTAACCCATCAATCAGTTTTATCCACCATATTCTTACATTCATCACGGAATCTTACTGTTGTCAAATCAGTTTTCATGTACTTCTTTGCCCAATTTACACATTTCAGTTTTTGATGTCTACTTAAATGTGGTAGTTTTTTTGCTTTCATGTCTTTAGCCAATATTTTTTAATATTTTGCATTTGTTCTCACTTTTTTCATTCTCTACACCAGCTTCTACAAATATAATTTTCATATTATTTGAAATATTTTTAAATGTTTTAATTTATTTGTTATTTTAAATATTTTAATCGACTTGTGTTTTTTGTTCAACTTTTACAATTTCCAATTTTGTTTTACATCATTTCTAATATTTTCTTTTTCTTTTGAGGTTATATAACCTAAGGCTGCCGTTTTATATTTGATATTAAAAAATATGAATAAATGTGTAGCAAAAAGGTACATCTTTTTGGAGTACCAATTGTACCACGATATTATGTATTGTGCGGGTGCAAGTATATATAAAATAGAATATTTAAACCAATATTAGTAAAGCGTCGACTCGGTGTAGTGTAATATTTTGCGAGGTAGTCTGGTTGACCCTTAACTACTGAATAGTGAGCTCTGTTCTCACTATGTGCACCATACTTCTAGCCTTGTGCCAAAACTAATCAAAGCTTTGAAAATAAAAACACTCGTTAGTAGATTATTGCTTACCATAACGTCTTTTTCTTAGTTAGGCCTAGGCTACCCGGCCCCACTTCAAACGATTGCCACCTCGGGGTTTGGGGCTTTTATGACTAACGTTAAACGTTAATCTTCCATTGAGTCGTTGTTTGTTCGCGATGCGACACAATGGAAAAGATTTCCGCCGTACCAACTTCCGCGCACTTTCGCTGTTTTTCCCGCCGTTCCATTATGCACTGTAACCGTAAAGCCCGCCACTGAGTGACGCCATTTTCATTTTCATTATTATTTTCATTATTGTATTTGTTGTTGTTGAACTGCAATTTCCACTCCCCGTATGAGCACTTCATTATGTAGACATTAGCAGAGGTCGTATCGCAAAGAGAATAGTTGGGCACGCACTATTGCGTCTTCGTTACAGGCGAGAGAAAGAGATTAAGGGAGAAACAAGGAAGGAAACGCTCGGGTGAGAAAGAAAACCGAACGGAAAAGGAAAAGAAACAAAGGAGAGAAAAAAAGACAAAGAAAAACCTAACGTGGACACGAAAGACATTAAAGGAACAGAGAAAGTGTTACAGAAATGATTAACTAAAAACAAAGTAGAAGTGAAAATGAGAAGAAATAGTAAAAAAAATAGGTGTACGTTCATGGAAGAGACTGAAGAAGGAAAATGTGATGAGATGTGACAATCAACAGGAGAAAGAAAGAAAGAAAGAAAGAAAGAATGGAAAAAGAAAGAATGCGAGAAAGAGGAAAAAGAAAGAATGGAAAAAGAAAGAAAGAAGAAAAAAGAAAAACGAGAGAAAGAGGCAAAAAGAAAGGAAAAAGAGAATGAAAGAAAGAAAAATAGAAGAGGAAAGAAAGAGGAAAAAAGAAAGAAAGAATGGCAAAATAAAAAGGAAAAAGAAAGAAAGAATGGGAAATGAAATAAATAAATAAATAAAGAAAGAAAGAAAGAAAGAATAACAAAGAATGAAAAAAGAAAGAAAAAAGAAAAGAAAGAATAGAAAAAGAAAGAGAAAGAAAGGAAAGAGAAAGAAAGAGGAAAAAGAAAGAAAGAATTGAAAAAGAAAGAAAGGAAAAAGGAAAAAGAAAGAAAAAGAAAGAAATAGAAAAAAGAGAGAAAATGATTAAAAAAATTGAAAAGAAAACGTCATGAATAGAATAACTCAATAAAACAAATAAGTAAAATAAAAAGGAATAGAAAACGGAATGGAACAGGCCGAAGAAATAAAAAAGAAAAGAAAATGGAATTAAATAAATCAAGAAAAACTAAAAGAGTTAATCGTTTAAGAAAGTAAAACAAATGATTACAGAAATGGTGGACAGAAAAGCAAAAAACGATATATAAGAACGATATATATATATATATATGAACAGAATGTTTCTCTCTTTCACTTCTATCTCTCCCACTTCATTTTTCATCCTCAACATGTCCGAATATGAAATTCCGAGCCGTATTGTTGACATGGGATATTATGTATATCTATTAGAGTTTTCATAAGGTGCTCCATATTTGTGTCCTTGCGCCATACTGAGATAATTTTAATAACCAAATCTTTGGTAGCTATGGATTCTCTTTGGCACACAATTATGACCAGAAGCAAAAAAAAACAATGTTGAATTTTGGGGAAGACCAGATTTAAATCTAAGCTTTTGGCGCTTTTAAAAAATAAAAAAAACTTTTTTTCCATATGCCTCATAAATGATGTAATTTAAATCATACCTGATAACTCATCATTTAACTACTGATATAAAAACTAGATTTGGGGTGGTGTAACAAGGTGTGTCTCCTTTGACACCTACTTGAAATGAATAAATCAACTCGATGTATGCGTCTGTCTGCAATTGCTTTATAAATGAATAACTGGCATAATTATTTTCTTTAAAAAAATTCAGTTGTAATGAGGATGAGCTGAGGTAAAGTTTCGATGTCTGATTTTTTTCATACAGAATGAATCATTTGGGTAAACAAGTAATATAAAAACTGATATATATATATATATATATATATATATATATATATATATATATATATAAGCATACAATATTTCAAAAAATACAAATGACTACTAAACTTTTCCATATATATACATACATACACAGAAACTATATCACTATATATCTATGCATGAGTATACACACACAAAATATATATATATATGGTGGATTCTCCCGTTGTATTTGACGTATGAGGGTTAAGCAGCTCAGTTTCTAGAAACCAACAGTCATACACTAGCACATATGAAGTGATTATAG
>OZ010576.1:122921364-122928864 GCA_963932145.1 Acanthosepion lycidas | reverse complement strand
TTACCCAATAGACGAATAATAAAAAAGAAAACTTATTTCTGAACATATGACAAGTTATCCAATGCTTTAGTTATACACAGAAATAATTTCAACCACAGCTTCGATCACATTTATTAAAAGAGAAATTAACTTAAACGAAAAGTTCTTCATATCACAACTATCGATTCTTGCCAGAATATTAAGTTAAAAAATGGATTATTGTCAATATCTTCTATCTGAAAAGTACTACGTCTTTCCCAAACCATCATACAAAACCATAAAAATTTAAAAAAATAAAATAAAATGTTAACTCAAAACCTTTAAATATTTAAAATAAAGACGTAAATAATTTATCAAAATAAAACAAATAACCATTTCAAATCTTTTTCTTTCCTGTGAGAAAGTCCCTCGGAGGATGAAACGCGTTGGTAAAGAACAGTTTTGTTGAGTTATATTATATTTACATATATACTTTATTTATATCTGAATTCTCTCTTTAACTCTCTCTTACACACACACACACACACATATATATATATATATATATATATATATATATATATATATATATATATATATATATATATATATATATATATATGTATATATATATATATATATATATATCACATATTCTCTGTGATAATTTCGTGTTATGTTTATATCTATGTGTAATGCAGTACATAAATATCTCTGACATGTATCTAAAATGTAATATGTGTGTGCGTGTGTATCTATGCACGTGCGTGTGCTTTTATGCGCTAAATAATAATTTGGTAGCTTGTTTTTTATTAACGCCATATTAACGTCTATTGGCTATTTAATGGTGAAATCTAAATATTTTTTACTCAATTTTATTTTATGTTTGGGGGAGATATAATGGTTTTAGCGATAAAAGTCTTACTAATTAACCCATAGCTAGGGACAGAAGAGGTGGATTCATACCTTTCCCAAAGTTGTTTGTGTGTAAGGTAATATAACCAACACAATTGGAATTGAAACTCGTCTCCTCGATAATCAATTTCCCGCCTTTATCCATTACACCGACCACACATCTAGACTTACAGCATCTGTTATATTCCCAAACAGACACTCTAAATAAGAAAATCACAAAAGAAAAAGTAAGGTTCTGGACAACTATTACCAACTATATTTCAAATTTAATTATTTAAAAAAAATAACAGGGTTTAAGTCTACATAAAAATGTTATGCTTTCTTACATACCTGTTTAAGTCAACAATTTCTCTATTTCTCGGGTTTCCACCGTATATATTTTTTTTGTTATTATTTTTTTCTTTTCTCCTGACGACAATTTTGTATCCTGCTTTTCTTCCTTTAAAATAAAACGACGAAACTTTTGATGATTATTTATGTTTTTGTTTTTGTTTTAAATTCTCGATGAAAGACAATCTCAGTTAAATGCTAAACTCAAAATCCAGGTTTTCGATTCAATTTAAGGTAAGTTCCAATCACATTTAAATTCCCAGACCTGCATACATTTTTTCTGATCAAGTCGATTCTTCTTTCTGATTGCTGGTGTCATTACTTTTGAGTAAAAATCAGTTCATAAAATTCAAAATGAAAAACAGGTTATATTACATGAGTGTTGTCATGTGTCATGTCTTTTTGCGTGTTTTAAACTCATTTTGGCATTGTGTTCCGTTTTCTTACGCTTTCATTTACTTTTGCTTGATTTTGATTGTTGCAATGACGACTTGTTTCATTCCTTGTACTTCACTTCTCCTCCCGTTGAAATGAAACACTTAACAGTAGCAAGTACAACAGCCCAAAATATAATCAAATAATATGATAAATGCTGGAAGCAAAACAAAGAAGACAACGTAATACAATAAAGAGAAATAAAGAAATGGGAGAGTAAATAATGAGAGAAGTTAAAGTGAAAAAGAAAAGAAAAGAAACACAGCGAAAAGAAAAGAAAGAAAAACAGAATAAAGAAATAGGCAAAGAAAGAGAATGAGAGAAAAGAAAAAAATAAATGAATGTTGATAAGAAAGAAAATGGAGGAATAAAAAATTAGAGAAAAACAATGAAAGATAGAAAAAAGAAAGAAGAATCTGAAATATATAAAGAAAATAAGCCAGATAACCCCGCCTTCCTAGAAAAAGTAACCCCCTACCAGTTACCTTGGAGGGCATAATAAAATCCTGCTTAGTAATCTAAAGAAGAACAATAAAATTAAGATAGTTGAAACCTCCCCGCACTCACCAACTAGACTATTTGTGAACTAAGAACTAAAACAAATATAAGTAGAAGAAAGATTGAATAATATGATTTAGTAGCGTTAAAGGGAAGAAGTGAGAATTCTTGAAATGGAAAAGTTTAAATATTTAGAGAAATCAGAAAAGAAAGACAAAGCTTTTTGTAAAAGAAACCAAAATGGAACCGTTGTTAGCATTGCAGGTATTAAGAGAGTTTTTTTATTTTATTTTTTAATGAGAGATGCTTAGAAGAAAACAAAAAATTAAATTCGCTTTCTTCCTTTTTCCATGTGCCGTCTCTGTTCAAGACATGGGTGATAATGGCTCTCCACAACGTCGTCTCTCTTATAACTCTGAGCAACGTTTTATATCGCACCTTGTCTGATTCTCGCCCATCCATTCAGACAAACTCATTGGGTAATTTGCTCCCTACTTTACTCACTACGTCCTGAGCGCATTAAGTTTTCCAAGCCGTCCTTCCTCATAATATGTCACATAAATTTCAGCTCTCTGTCGTTTTTTACTTTTAAGCATGAGTATCGTTCTAGATTCTATTTTCTTAAGAACTTCATCGTTGCTCACATGTTTAGTCCATGTTATTCTTAGCTTCTTTCCGTAGTACCACATCTCTTTCACTTCAAATGTCTTTTGTTACTTGCTAGGAAATTAGCATACAGGAGAACAGAAATGACATTGAATTTCAGCAGTATTTTCTTTGCATCAAATGAAATATTATTGTTTTGATACTTTGCTTAGTTTCTAAAAGACATATTTCTCTATTCCGATGCGTGTTCGGATAACATTTTCTGTATTGCAGGTTAGTTGACATTAGCAGTGGCTGTATTCTAGTCTTCTTCATAAGTAATAATAATACACTGTCGTGGCTTACAAATTTCTTAAGTGAAGCATTTTCATTATTTTCATTTTTGACTTGTTTTTCCTCCATCTCAACGTATGTGTCCTGTCACAATTATTAGATCGTTATTAAGCTTTTGTTAAGTAAGCAATATAAAACTTATATGAATTTGAAACAATAATATAAGAACAGATTTCCTCAATGGTACCTAAACTAAAAATTTAACCGCAGTACTAGATTGGCAGTTAGGTTTCATCATTTTACAGCTGAAATTGCTAGATGTAACAGCAAGTTCTTTGATAAAATTTTCTTCTTGCAATTCTCGCTTGTGTAACTGTCTTCCGGTTTCTTTCTTTACAGTCAATTTTGATCTTCAAAGATATAAATACAACGTCAATCGTTATCTTCTGTTTTTTTGTTTTTGTTTTTTTTATTGTCCACTGCCCTGTCTTTATTCCTGTTCTTTCGTTGTTCTCTCTCCATAATAACGTATTTTGTTTTAAGATTTTTCACGCTCAGCAACCCCCACTTCCTTCTTAGTTGCTTTATTACCTTAGATGAGGTGAAATGATTAAAAAAAGAAAAGGTATTCCATATCCTAATTCTATCTTTCTGTAATAGTGGCGTTACCATAATTGCTTAAATAAACCATAGTATATATTCCATTCAGAGATTAATACATTTAATGCTACAAGTCTATACAAACAGACAAGATGGCAACGGAGTAGTAATTACTTGTATAAAAAAAGGGAGAGAATTACGAGAAGAGAGGGAAGTATAATTAGATAAGAAAATGAAAAAACAAGTTAACAAAAACGTATCAGGTTAGCAACAATGGATTAATAAACAATAAAACAGGAACAATTCTCAAATTGGTCAACGCATCAAGAGAATCGCGTGTTAAACTTCTTTTTAAACAAAGTTGCATATTGTCCCGATCCCTCACCCACTGGTAATAGTGGTCCGTATTCTAGTCTAAATATAACGTTTGATTTTTAATGCATTTTTCATGTCTAGCAAGTGACAATATATCGTGTTGGATTAGTCTAATATAAGTTTTCTATTACAGTTTAAGCCCATTTAAGTGTTATGCGAACGTAGCAGCGAGTGATCTACAGCCCTGGACACATAGACATAGTGCTAGACGATCTATTCGCCCAGAAATCATCTACATTGATCAGCTCTTTTATGACACAGAATGTCACTCTAATGACCTTCTCGCTTTTTTGGTCAGGACCGTGATGGTTGGTGCGATAGACTCATGAATGTCCAAGCTAACTCGACCGAATAATACTAAGCGTTATGCTGTACTAAACTGTGTTTTGTAAGATTCGATTAAAATTCAGGGTTAATTTGTAGTATCAGCACCATAAGCCCCCGGTATTGAGAATGTACCATTCTGGTACAAAAATGCCTGCTTATTTCGAAAATAACGTTAAAACATTGCGCTCGATTCGAGTTTTCGATTTATCGTCAATGTAAGTTCGATTTCTTTCGCTTTGTCCGGCCGCCATTCTCGCGTTGTCCGGCCGCCATTCTCGCGTTGTTTAGATATTTTTTCCTCTGCTAATAATGCGCGGAAGCTTTCTTAGTTAACGGCCTGTTTACAGCTTTTTGTATCTTACTGATCTTGATTACTGCGCGATTTTCGGGGATGTTATTTTAAAAATGCTCTTTTTTTTTTGTAAAATGAAGTTTTAAATCAATAGTATTTTTCTGTATGTCCTTAATAAATCTGCTTATCGCTAATGAAACAGAATCTAACCCTAAAATGTAATGAATGAAGCTTTAATTTCAAGAAACTTTCAGGACACACACACAAAAAACGTCGTTGAAAAGAAGGAAAAATCATTCCTTTTTTTTTTACTTTTCAGGCAGGGAATTTTTATTGTTTTATTTTAACTGTCGGATTTTACGTTTATTTGCGCATTATTTCGCGCATTCATTTCAAACTTCGTGCATTGCGCAGTAATCAAGGCAAGTGAAGCTTCCGCGCTGCATGACTAGTCGAGGCAAACGTGTGTTAACAAAGCCAGTAATGGCGGACGTTCTGTGTACGCGACGAGAAAGAAGTCGAACTTACATTGTCCATAACTTCTAAACGGTAATCGAGCGCAATTCAGTAATGGGCTTTTCTCTCTGGATCAATGGCAAATAAGTTATTACTACTTGAAAAATTCTATCAGTTGAGTCATGTTTAATTTCTGTTAGGGTGAACCAATTGTAACGATTCCTTGAACAGATAATAACAGGTGATATAATGTGAGTCACATGCGACAATGATCAACGCAAATGGTAGTGGATTGAAAAGAATAAATCTCCATAACCGACCCCAAAATCTGAGCTCAGTACTATATTAATATTGTGCGTGTGGTGAGATCGTCAGTGGAGTTTTTTTTTTTTTTTTTTTTTTTTAAATGCAATGAAATATTAAATGCCTATTTATACGTCCAGCAGAAGCAACGTGTCTATAAAAGTTTAGTCAAAAAGCGCTTTGTTTCCGTCAATAGGAAAACATATTCGCGTCCATGTCAATGCTAGGCTGCAGACAGGAAAATGGAAGGTGTTTTCCTGAATAGAGATGAGCCCTTATCCCCAACACAATATCACTCCCGTTACTAAAATCCTTGAAGCAATTACCAGCAAGAAGGTTGCTGATCAGCTCCACAGAATTTGTATTTTATATGAATATTACATTATAAAAATTGAGATGTAGTAGAGTGGGAGGTAGGTATTATAGATTCGGGATGGTGTTGGTCAGGATGCCGTTGCACTGGCCGTGACCAAACTCTGCAACACTCACTTCGCTCAGCAAAGAAAATCGCATAGTTTTGAAATCCTGGTGAGTCCAGCTCACTTACCTGTTCAACAGGCCGATACATGCTACCTCCTTCACCTTCTTCACTCCACAAACTCTACTCTCTGACAATTTCTGTGACAGTCTAGGTTATTCGAGATATGAGGTTTCCTTTTTCTGAGGGAGTGCAGGTCGAGGCTAAAGAATGGAGAGGCCAAAATATGGTGTTAATATCAGTAAATATAGGAAGAACATCTTTGAGTATCAGAATAAATTTGGATAAACTAAATGCAAATAAAGGAAGCCTACTACAGGGTCACTTCGAAAGTAATGACCTATATTTATTATTTTTTGGTACTGTGACTGATTAAACCAAGCTTCGCGAATCATTCAGAAGTTTTGAAAAAGAAAGAATAAAAATGAAATAAAAGTTGGTTCACTGTGTCGTGCGAGACAATTTTTCTCTAGAATCTATATTACATATCTATACATCTACCATATCGTCCATGCTTAGAATATTGCTGTCATATGGACTGGTGCCTTTACTATTTATCTTGACTTCCTCCATAAGATGAAAAGAAGAATCAGCAATATTACTAGTCTTGATCTGGCAGCTCGGCTTCAGTCACTTTACAATCGCAGTAAGGTGTCTTCTCTGTGTCTTTTCTATAAATACTTTCATGGCAATTGTTCGGAAGAGTTCTTCGCTAGAGTACCTAGATTTTTAAATTTAAGAGCAGCATTAGACTGGCGTCAAGATCTCATCAATTTATAATTGACCTGCCTAGATATAACCATAAATTCTATGCTAACAGGTTTTTCATGCACTTCTCGCTTGTGGAACTTCCTTACGGTTCCATGTTTTCCTGTAACTTTAATCTGCAAAAATTTGAAGGTAATGTCAATCGCTATCTAGTGTCCTCCTGATTACTCTTTCCTCTTTCACTCATTGATAAGGTTTCTGTTCGCCATTCTTCATCATCTTATAATTTCTTGTGTCTTAGTGACTTTATTGCCTTGCATGGGGTTATACCGATTATAAAAACAAAAGCAGTCAATGTAAAGAAGGTAAGTGAAAGAAAAAAAAGGAAAAATGAAATATAAAAAAGAGAAGGAAAATGAGGAGCAAGCAAAAACTGAAGGAAAATTTTTAAATAGTCGTTTAAGAAGAAAATTAAAAAAAAATAAATAGGGCATGGAAATAATTTTAAGAAATGGAAATATTAAAATTTGAAATTAAAATTTAAAATTAAAATTTGAAATTAAAATTTAGAATTAAAATTTAAAATTAAAATTTGAAATTAATATTTGAAATTAAAATTTGGAATTAAAATTTTAAATTAAAATTTGAAATTGATATTTGAAATTAAAATTTGGAATTAAAATTTGAAATTAAAATTTAAAATTAAAATTTGAAATTAAAATTTGAAATTAAAATTTGGAATTAAAATTTAAAATTAAAATTTGAAATTAATATTTGAAATTAAAATTTGGAATTAAAATTTGAAACTAAAATTTAAAATTAAAATTTGAAATTAAAATTTGAAATTCAAAATGTGAAATGTGAGATAGAATGGAAAGTTAAATGAAAATTAATACACAGGAAAAAACAGAGAAAAGATTAAATAGAAATCTGAAAATGAGAGATA
>OZ010576.1:122826364-122916364 GCA_963932145.1 Acanthosepion lycidas | reverse complement strand
ATAACAGTATAATTTAAAGGTTTCTGGTATTTTGTATACTCTGAAATTCCTAGAAGTAAAAATTCAATACTCTATATTTAGAAGCAAGCATTCATTACTGAGCAAATGGGGTGCCTCCTGGATATGACGGTAAACTACATCCGTGTCTTGGGTGGGATGATAAACTGAATCCAGCGGCGGGGCCTCTGGTCGGGAGGTTTTGAGGAGCGTAAAGCCACCTCTTGAATGTTGGTGGTCCTAGGTACAGTCTGACTTGAGGTGGTGGCATTATTGGGGTCCCAGCTATGGGCAAATAGTTGACACCCCCACCAGTACTATGAAGTTGTAGGAGTGGGTTTTAATACCAGCAGTGCCTTTTTGTAAAAAATATTACCAGCAATTCTCGAGGGAAAAATTATTACCAGCAATACATAATTACCAGCAGTACATTTTTGAAAAAAATATTACCAGCAGTACATTTTTGAAAAAAATATTACCAGCAATACATTTTTGAAAAACATATTACCAGCAGTACATTTTTGAAAAAAAAAGATATTACAAGTAATACATTTAAAAAAATATTACCAGCAATACATTTACAAAAAAATTACCAGCAATACTGTTTTGAAAAAAAATATAACCAGCAATATATTTTTGAAGAAAAAATGTTACCAGCAATACAATTTTGGAAAAAAAAATCTTGTCGCCGTTAAATAACCCATTGAGGTTGATATACCGTAAAAAAAAAAAACAAATTAAACAAACTATTCGGATACGCTATTATCTCATGTGATATTCGATATTTAGAAGCAAGCATTTATCACAGACCAAATTGGGCTCATCCTCACTAAGATGATACAACGTACTAAATAATAGAATTCGCCTATATATATTTTAACAGATTTTAATATGATGGTCAATATTTTCAAATATATATTAACTAATGGTAGCATTTTCAGGGTATAGTTATATTTATTTGTTAAATGTATCAGGTAAATATCACCTTATACTATTTAAAGTTATAAATATTTTCAGTAAATTATTTGGTGACGCGAGACGTTATCACTGTCAAGAGCTGTTTATATCGTTGCAAATAAATATATGTAATAGTATAGTTATTAATGTTCATGTTTTTTTTTACAGGGCTACAATGATTATGATGGAAGGAAACAATCTTAAAAGAGAAACGTGATATTGAATGATAGTGACACAAGGTTGGAAACTACAATAGAATTAAAGAGAGATCAAAAACGAAAAAGTCAACAAAAACTGGATTTAATGTATTAAAAAAAAAAAAAATAAAAAAAATAGAATGTTATTAAAGCAAGAAATGTAGATTATCCAGAAATGCGAATATAAACAGAGATAAAAGAAGCAGATTATGAAGAAAATTGGTCAAAGACATGGAATACATGAAAGCAGCTAAACTCCTTGTAGTAAATATCACAAAGAAAAAAAGTAGAGTTGATTGTAATTTCAAAGCGAACGTTTTATATAGTCCACCGGTGTAGATTGTTCTAGTTCCACGTACCATGACTCTTCCCGATGTCTGCGTTATTTCCCTTTAACTCAACTTTCCAAGATTTTTTTTTTCAGTGCTGGTTTTTAACTCACAACTCTTTGGGTCTTGTCACTGTTACACATGGCCCAGTGGATAAAGGCGTTTGCTAGATCCAGTGACTAGACTCGAAGAGTTGTGAGTTCAATACCAGGCTACAGCAGTACTAAACCAAAAAACTTGGAGAGCTGAGTTAAATGGAAATAACTAAGATATCCGGAATTATCATGCCACGTGGAACTAGAACAATCTAGGTGAACGAAATAAAGGGTTCGCTTTGAAGTTCCAATCACCTGAAGAAGGCCGAAACGTTGTGAATATGGCAATTGAGATGAGGAAAACAGTTCGAATAATGTACATAAACATAATGCATCAACTCAGAGATATAGACAGATAGAAAAGGAGAGATTAGGCAAAGTAGAAAATTAAAAACACTACTTGTTATCTTGCATTACTGCACTTGAGTACCTTTCTGCATAAAAAAAAACTAGGCAAAGGTAGAACTAAAATGGATGGTTGGATCTGTCTATTGTTCAAGTAAAATACATTATGAAAATAAACAAACAACATGTTTCTTCTACAGAGCTGAATTTCCTTCATTTCCTTCTCATTCCAAATGTGAGAAGAAAGTTCCGCTCAAAGAATTTTCCCCAAGAACACCTACGATGTAGAACTCATTAAGAAAATAACATAACCTCTTCGTCAAGGAAAAATTGTTATATATATATATACATATATATATATATATATATATATATATATATATATATATATATATATATATATATATATATATATATATATATATATATATATGTGTGTGTGTGTGTGTGTATTGATATAAAAGGAAAGAACTGTTGGATTGATGATCCGAAGTTCTTTAGTAGTTTTGTTTTTATTTTTAAAAACAGTGCTCGATACAGAAGTAGAGCCTAGATTATTATTATTATTATTATTATTATTATTATTATTATTTTAAAAATATGATTCCATCGGGAAACTGCCACGCGGTAGTTAGGGTTTAAACCTGAATACTGCTGACCAGTTTCGAAACAGTAATTTCTGTGTCGCGATGGAATCATATTTTTTTTTAAATAATTATAATATATATATATATATATATATATATATATATATATATATATATATATATATATATATATATATATATATATATATATATATATGTAACCCATAACCTCAAAATCTTGCCATCTCCATTTCTCTCTCTATCATACACCTTGTACATAATAAACATTTTAACGTTATCTCCCCAGCACGCACACACAATTAGAGTGGCTAAGGTACCTTGCTTTAGCCGAAGTACAAAATTTAGATAACAAGACAAGGGAGTAGTATAATGTTTAGGGCTAGTATTGTGGGCAGTTAAAATGTAGGTCTCTTCAAATTTGACGAAGGTATCAAAATAAATTCAGGAAATTATTGTGTTTTTAAAAAATGGGTATCACTCCAAACAAGGCAGTACAGCCATTAATATGCAGCGTGTGGATGTATTAGGAACATAAACATTAGTAATGAGTAGAAAGAGAATAGAGTAATCAGGAGGACAATAGATTACGATTGACATTGTAGTTAAGTATTTGCAATTTATAATTGGCTGGAAAGCATGGAGCCGAAAGGGAGTTCCACGAGCGAGTAATGCGAGAAAGAAACTGTTAGCATAGAAGTTACATATAGTCAGTTCAACTGCAAATTGATGAGATTTCGCCGCCATTCTAGTTCAGCGCTTAAATTTATGGGAGAATGAAAATTAAATAATAAATAAAATAAATAATAAACATGATAATTAAAAAGAAAAAAGAAATAATTTCATTTTCCCATAATGCAAATGGAACCAAAAAAAAGAGTTTCCGTTCACTTGCAAAGTTTGTGATCCGACTTCCGGAAAAAAGATAATATTGTTCTAGATACTTTTGAATCATTGGATTCGGACGTGTTTTGCAGCGGTCTTAAATAAAAGAGATTCAGTCAGCCTCTCTCAACGTCATGTCCACTTGAGGTCGACTACAATCTTACCTCCGAGTTTAGTACACAAATGTGCGTCAATACAGAAATGATACTTAATTTTCCAACCAAGTTTTTGTGTTATTTATTGTGGTCCAGCGACATTTACATCTTTGATACCGGACGAAAAACCAAATACCAACCCGCTACAATTTCACACAGCCTAGGTACCATAACGAAAAGCTTATCCGAAAAATTACCATGAAAATTTAAAAAAAAAAAAAAAAAAAGGCACAGCTTTCTGTGCCTTTTTAAAAAATATTTTCATGGTACCTAATAAACTCTTTACAGCAGTGGGTAAGTAACTAAAGCTGAGCTGCCATATCAGGACCAGTAATAATGCTGATTCTTCTTTGCATCTTATGAAGGAGCTCCAGGTAAATAGCAGGGACACCGTACTATATATGGCATCAATAAACATCATTGTAAAAAAAAAAAAAAAAAATACGTCATATTCTGCAAGGCTAAATATTGGCGAAGTTACGAGGAAAAATTGTTTTGCAAGTATCTAAATTGACTAAATGAACATCAGCTACACCATATACTAATCCGATAAGTAATTTGTTGTCCACCATTAAATGTCATATATACGAGAATAAAAAGTAATATTTCAGCAGTAACATATCTAGGAAGCAATTAAAGTCAAAACAGTGAAAATGTTAAGAAAATCAATAAAGGTAAGATTAATGAAGATTATCGAAGGCCAG
This sequence comes from Acanthosepion lycidas, assembly GCA_963932145.1. Lineage (NCBI taxonomy): Eukaryota > Metazoa > Mollusca > Cephalopoda > Sepiida > Sepiidae > Acanthosepion > Acanthosepion lycidas. Next base: position 122,912,095 of record OZ010576.1, on the reverse strand, counting down.
GAAGGTTATAATATATATATATATATATTAGGTTGGTGCAAAAATAATGACGTAATAATGTCGTTTTTTGACGTATTTTTAACGTCAAAAAACGACATTATCACGTCATTATTTTTGCACCAACCTAATATATATATATATATATATATATATATATATATATATATATATATGGTAGAAGCCATGTATGTATGCAAAATCATAAAATGATCATTTTGTCAGATATATGAGACATTATGTCAATGAAATGGATGTTTTTTTAGTCTGTGTATTGTAGATTTGTTCATAATAAAAAACGTTTGCTGATCATCAGAAGTCGTTATCAATATTGTCAACAAGGGTAGACATTATAAACTGAAATTCAACAGATGTTGCTACACGGGGTTTTGACATCAATGCCCACACTTGTTATATTTATATATATCCTGTAAATTTTACCCGCATCGGTTGGTTAAACCCAATTTTCTTGTGAAAAAATTGACATATATTATAAAATCTGATATTGTAATACGAAGTAGATTATATATTGGGAATTGTAGTTTAAGAAGGAGGAAACGAGTGATCTCTATGATTAAGCCGTATTACTCTGGTTTATTTTCATATTAATTAACTTTTATAATTAACCATTGAAAATTTCAATATACTTAAAAAACATTTCACGGTATCACGCGATACTGAAACTATGTATATAAAATTTATTAGGCTAATATCTTGCCATTAATAATTATGCAATATAATTATTAATAATCATATAATATTAGAGGAATATGAATTTTATCCTCTAAATTATGTATACCACAAAAAAACAAAAATAAAACAAAAACAAACAAACCGTATTTGCATTAAAAATACTCTTAGTAAATAATATGGAATTCGGATATCTTTTCTACACTTTTCTGTCTGCCGGGATGGACATATTCATCTCCTGTGATGTTATACATCTTTTTAAATTTTAGTGGGTAAAATTTTATTTGTCTTCCAAAGAATCCAATATATTATCTTATCGATGTCTGATGTCGGGTCGGAGAAATATATTGTCAAATCATTAAAGACAATCAATACTTAATTATGTATTTTTAATTTTAATCCTATCAATTTGAAAGTTTAGATTTTCTCGTTTAAACGATATAATCGTAGAATTGTTCTAGGATGTTAATTTATTCAAGGGAGACTAATCTGATATACTGGGTGAAACTAGGCACGAATTGGAGGTCCGAAAATATCAGTCACATTATTTAAAAGAATTTTTGACAAAATTTGTTTTAGTCATTTTTCTCGATATCATTTATTCTTTGCCCGAGGTGAAAGTGTTTTCAAATAATGTTTTCGAGATTGAAACCTTTTTGTATCCTATCGTTGATATTAAATTATTAGGTCTTTTTTTATTGTGGGGGTCTGCACTCTACACCCTGAAGGTTATCATAAAAGGTACACTAGAATTTCTAGTATCTTTTTTTTATTATTATTTTTAAAAGTGAACTGATGCTATAATTACAAACTTCCGAGTTCTGATTTCAATGACTTTTTTCTTTTATAGTTCAATAAATTAATTCCTCTTGTGCACAGAAAATTTCTGAATATATTTGGACTATACAAATCTTAGTAAAAGTCTACATCCGCGGTAGAAAATAGTCTACGCATTTCACTGACAAAACTTTAAGATAGTAAAATCCTTTTTTCTCCTCTTTTAAAAGTATGAATACGAGAATACGTCAAAAATCTGTCACAGAGCAAGCAATTCCATATATGAGGAATAATATATATTTGCGAATAGCGAGACGAATATCGGCGCAGAAAATGGAATCGGCAAAACGGCTTAAAATCCGCGAAAGCTTTTTGCAGTCCTTTTCGCACTAAGGCCCTTGAAAAAAGCATGACTCGGCGTCTTTTCCACAGAATTTAGTTAAATGATTGCGAAAACTGGGCACCCCAGCCTTGGGAAGCAAAGAATCTAAGAAAAGGAAAACTTTGAAATTAAAACCATGGAGAATAACGAGAAACAATTATATTACCATGGTTAACAATTTATATCAATTCCCACATGTTAAAGAAAAAGAAATCTGTTGGGATAGCTTGCGTCCAAAATAGACATGGGAATATATATATAACCTTATTAAAAAATTAGCATATATATATATATATATATATATATATATATATATATATATATATATATATATATTATTATTATTATTATTATTACTAGTCATTGAGAATCTATATCACTATCAGTTTATTTTAATACAAACTCGTTAATCATCTTTCGTTGGTAGCTGACTATACATAGACTTCTACCATGGACAATCTCATGCCGGGAATTCGATTCTCACTTAGCGGCACAGTACTGAATGGCATTACACAAGAATCGAATTCACCACAGCTTAGTAATTCAACGTTAGTAACTAACCATTGCATTACCATTCAGATTGGTATGCTAATTTTGACTATGTCACTTATTAATTCCACCATTTTAAAATTTCTTTGTCTTCGCACTTGGTAACCAGTTTACAGTTTCTAACTCAACACTTTATTGAATCCGCAGGTTCTTATCCCGCTTTCCATGCTGAGTCAGTATCACCCATCTTTGTCGTCATCTTGTTGCTACGACTTTCTTAGCAATCCAAGGATTGAACTTAAAACTGATTTGTTTCAACCAGTGCCTTAAAACACTAGATCACGCGTTTATTGGAGAATCTAATGTTGAGATTCTAGCGAAATAGACATGGGTATACTCAAGTAGCAGTACTGTCTGAGTGTCCTGACGGCTTGGGTGCCTTGAATCAAGTGGTGGGACTGTATGAGTGTCTTCGTGCAGGTGGGATAGGTGTATGAATCTCCTGACTCATGTGGTAAGACTATAATTGTCATGATTCAAGTTGTGGAAATGTATGACTTTCCTAAATCAGGCCGTGGAACAGTGTGAGTGTCCTGACTCAGGAAAACGGACTATACGAATGTCCTGAATTACATACTGGAATATATGTAGAGTATTTTTTTATTCTTAATACGAGGCCCTTAAACTTATTTATCTCTATGCTTTGTCTACTGGGAAGGTTTTCAGTACCTCTCATGTGTTTCACTTGTCTTAGTGTTGTTCTCAGTCTAATATCGTGACGTCACAAAAAGTCAAATGAGAAACATCTTCCTCCAAAGATTGAATAAAAGTCTCTGTTCGAAATTCCAAAGAGGAATTGAGCGCGAAAACAGAATCCTGAAGAAAACGGGAGAGTACAACGGCTGAAACATTGTGAGTTCAAAAAACAAGATGAGCAGGTTAGTACGAATTACAAAAGCTAATTATGATAATTCTTCACCTAGAATGTTCCGAGAGTTTTGTTATATATATATATATATATATATATATATATATATATATATATATATATATAATTATTTCAATCCATGCAAGGCGATAAAGCCTTTGAAATACAAGCGGTTACTGGGAGTGAAACAATATGAAGAAAAAAAATTATTACGGGGAGAGAACAATAAAAGAACAGGGCTTATTAAGACAGAAAATGACGATTGACATTGCATTTAAATTTCTGAAAATCAAAGGTAAGTGGAAAGCAAGAAACCACAAAAGGGATCCACACGCAACAAGCAGGAACGAAGAAACTGTTAACAGGGAAACTACATTACGGCGGGTGGTGGGTGATACCATGTCTCCCAAACAGTTATAATCATTTACTAAGCGTAGCTTAGATGTGGCACAAGGCCTAAAGTATGAAGCTCCCAAAAAAAGATCGAACTACAATTACAAACTACTGAGGCTAAATTCGATTCTTAATAGGCACCCGAATATAATAATGAACACAAATAAACATTATTAATACTTATATGAACTTCTGGTCTAGATCGATGAAATGGTATGTGAACTCGTACGGTAGGATATAGGCGATGCACAACTCAACTCCGCCGACTCAACACCGCCGACTCAACACCGCCTACTCAACAACGTGACAACTCAGGACCGAGACAACTCAGCACCAGAAAAACACCTTTTTATAACCGAGTAAAAGTAATTTATTAAGGATTAAAACATTAATTAGTGAACAGGTTTCTTCAAATAAGGCATTTTAAAAGGCAATATGTAAAATATGAAACATTAAAATTTGACAGAGAGAAGATTTAGCTCTTCTCTTTAAAACTTCTCTCTGTTAAAAATTTTAATCCCCATCTTCACTTTTAGGCCTTCCTGTTCTTCTCTTGTCTGTTACCCCTCTCTAGAGCTTTCATTTATCTCTCACATTCGTCCCCCACTCTCATACATACACCCTCACTAAATTTTATTTTTCATTACCGGAGTTATATTTTTCTGATTTCTTTTTGAATTTGTAGGTCTGATCAATTGGATCGTAATTACGTAATGTAATAAATTATAATTATGGAATATTAGTGTTTAAGTCTTTTTATTATATTCTTACTCTGTCCTGGACATTGAGTTCTACCTGAATTCTATCCTCTTGGAAATTTACACACACACACACACACACACACACACACACATATATATATATATATATATATATATATATACGTATGTATGTGTATTTATGTATTAGGTTGATGCAAAAATAATGACATAATAATGTCGTTTTTTGACGTATTTTTAACGTCAAAAAACGACATTATTACGTCATTATTTTTGCACCAACCTAATATGTATATATATATTTATATATTTTATATATATATATGTGTGTGTATTAACCACTATTGACATGAATTGTTAGTAATGGTAATATAATGCTATCTCATTACCTTCTCCATGGTTTTAATTTCAAAGTTTTCGTTTTCTTAGATTTTTTGCTTCCCAAGGCTGGGGTACCCAGTTTTCTCTATCACTTAAATAAATTCTGTGGAAAAGACGTTGAGTCATGCTTTTTACAAGCGCATTAGTGCGAAAAAGACTCATATATAAAGTCTTTTCAAAAGGCTTATTTGAAGAAAAATATTCACTAATACAGGTTTTACTCCTTAATTTAATTTTATTCGGTTATAAAAAGCAGTTTTTCTGTTGTTGTCTCAGTCCTGAGTTGTTTCACTTCTCAGTTGTCCCAGCGCTCAGTCGGCGGTTCTGAGTTGTCCCTTCCTAGAAGGTAATTACTATTGTAATCGATTTTCATTGGATGCTCGACGAAAGCAACTTTTGTGCCAGACTAGACGAGATGAGTAACTATGTGACTGAGATATTTATTAGTGTATTTATGTATGATGATGAATTTCTGATTAACTATGATCATACAGAATTTTCGAAAAGTGTAGCAAAATCCGCAAAAAGCTGTTGTCATAAACAACAATTCTTTCTGCTCCTTGGTGTCCAACTATATTGATCAAGTCTCGAGAGAAACGTACCCCACCTCCACCTACAATGCAATCATACAAACACAGGATATTGGAGTTATCTCAATGTTCATCATTGACGTCTCCCATTCGAATGTCTGCCCAATAAGGGCCGATAACATCATTTTGTAAGCCCTGTTCGAGTCTGTCCTATAGCGACAATCCAAAAGAGGGAGTGTCTATTCTCACAGTGCACAAGGCCCTTGACTTTTCATTAAGTCTTTTGTTTTATCGAAGCCTCTTCCTGCACCATATTTAATTGAATACAAAATTAGGTTTCAGAGTATCATTCACTCTGACGAGATGTTTGGGAACTACGGTGAGTTGGGAATTATAATGATTTCCATCTCATCGCAGATAGAAAACTGGCCGTAACTGTTTCAACATATAAAACGAGAAGTATGGTTTCAAGTATAGTGATACATCAAAAGTATTATTTTTTGCCAACGTCCTTTGGAAATGTATGTTCTTTGACATCTTTAACATGACACAGCAGGGATCAAAATTTTGAAAGTATATCAATGTCGTACTTTGAAATTAACTTGGCAGAGGAAAGTCAGTTAAAGGCAATACATGATACACGCTTGGGCGATCATGCCTCCTTTGATTCATTACTGATTAAGCAGATGAAGTAGACTGCCATTTCTTTCCACGATATACTGGTTGCCAATCAAGACTATAGGACCTAGTCTGTCCTGCTATTCAACCAAGAACTTGGAGATAACAAGCTACGTGTAACCCGACTAGAATTCGAAATCGCCTCTCCGATTTTTTATTCCAAACCGTTAAGCACTATACCACACCTCGCATCTCCAGTAGAAAATAGTCTACGCATTTCACTGACAAAACTTTAAGATAGTAAAATCCTTTTTTCTCCTCTTTTAAAAGTTGAATACGAGAATATGTATCAAAAATCTGTTACAGAGCAAGCAATTCCATATATGAGGAATAATATATATTTGCGTATAGCAAGACGAATATCGGCGCAGAAAACGGAATCGTCAAAACGACTTAAAATTCCACAAAAGCTTTTTGCAGTCCTTTTCGCACTAAGGTCCTTGAAAAAGGCATGAATCAGCGTCTTTTCCACAGAATTTAGTTAAATGATAGAGAAAACTGGGCTCCCCAGCCTTGGGAAGCAAAGAATCTAAGAAAAGGAAAACTTTGAAATTAAAACCATGGAGAAGGTAACGAGAAACCATTATATTACCATGGTTAACAATTCATATCAAATCTCACATGTTAAAGAAAAAGAAATCTGTTGAGAGCCATTTTGACCGGCATACATTTTATTCGACAGTTGGAAAAAATGGCTATTTGGTCCAATTTTAAAAAATACCACGGTTGGCCTCAGATGGTTTTGAGGAGCGTGGAACCACCTCTTAATTGTTGGTGTCCCTAACCGATGCTGCCACGCTGAGCCGATGTGGTAGCGTCTGTTAGGGTCCCAGCTATGGTCAAATATTTAACCCTAAAATGGGTAAAAACATTATGAAAGTGTAAAAATAGGTTTGAAAATCAGAACTACATTTTTGTAAAAAATTATTACCAGAAGTAAATTATTAAAAGCAATACATTTTTGAAAAAAATATTACCAGTAATACATTTAAAAAATATTACCAGCTATACATATAAAAAATATTACCAGCTATAACATTTGAAAAATATTACCAGCAATAAAAAAAATTTGTACGCATTAAATAATCCATTGAGGTTGATATGCTGTAAAACCAAACTAAACCAAACCAAACAATGCCTATAAGATTTATGCTAATAAAAAAAACAGTGTAACATTCTCTCAATCCTGGTAGGTATTCATTATAAGAAAGAATAGATCCCCCTCTATGATTATGATAGATAGAAAAAAAAACTGAACTCATTTGATGATGTAACCTGTGAAGATTTTTATTCTTTTTATCTAAGTCTGTTTTAAGCACATTTCAATACTCAATCTGTATATTTGCTTTTTGGATTTTCAATGTTAGGAATTAATAAAAGCGTTACAGACAGCATGGCAATATAATTTTTATATACTTTTGTGATTGCGAATGTGCCCTTACATGTGTTTGTGTGTCTTACATTTGTTCAAACTCTCAGAATAGGTCTTAATGGATATAGAACATTACATGTAGCAAATTTCTACAGCGGATGAAATTAATTTAGGAAAAATAATCATGGCATTTAGCCCTAATCTATTGATGAATCTCTTTACTTTTCCCTGATGATAATGTAAATAAACATCGAAATATTATGGATGGTTATTGCTTTGGAAATAGTGCTACGTAATGAAGTGAAGTGATTTATCTGCAATTATTATAAATATTGACTATGAGTAACTAAAAGCTCATCACTGGTGATTCAACTTTTAACACTTTCTTTCCAATCATTTTTTGTAACGATATATTACACTTTATCAGGTTGATTCTCAGATCATAATATATATATATATATATATATATATATATATATATATATATATATATATATATATACATACATACACACACACACACACACACACACACACACACACACACATATATATATATATATATATATATATATATATATATATATATATGCCTTGTGGCACGTAGTGCACCAGTTCTCTGTATTCGGCCCTTCAAAAAGTGTGGATGGTCCTGCACGAAACCTTCATCACAATTCTCATGTGCTGTTGTCGGGCTGTCGGTTTCCTGGGAACTGATCTGCTTGACCCTCATACGTTGAATTCGACGGGAGAGTCGAGTATATATTCAAATGTCACCAAACTTTTATGGGCGCACCTCCAAAAATCTAGATGAGCAGATCCCGGGACCTGATTTCTATTCTGATCAAGCGCTTAGAGTTCAATACGGAAAAAAACTGGCTTGTAACAATCAATACCTCCAAGACCATAACATGAACGTCCCACCAGGCCTTGAATATTCTGCAATCATAATGAACGTTTGCAATCTCAGAGAGGCTCCATGTCTTGAACGTTTATTGGGAGTCATGTCCATCCCTGATCGCAAGTGGCGCTCAAATATACGATCGCTAATGATGCTGGAAAATGTTTGGTTATTTGTGACTGTTCCAGAATGTACCTAACGCCCTCTACCATGGTCTAACTTTATAAGAGTTAGAACAGATCCGAAATGGAGTATTGTAGCCATATTTTGGCTTGAACCTCCGAATCCCTACTTTCAAGCCATCACAGAGTTCAAATGCGAGGTATTATTTTCCACTACACAGCCCCTTTCCCACTGACAACGCATCGCAAGCCTGTCGCTAATATAGATATTTCTATGGCAAATGATCGAAAGAGCCTCATTCTTTAATTCAGCAAGTTAAGATCTTTCGGGGTAGGCCACGTTATCCCACATACACAGGGTAAATCACCCTCATTCCGTTCGTATTTCATTGATAAGAAAGATGTTCTTTGAATGAAATTCAACTTCGTCGAACAGATGCCCGAGAGAGACACTTCCCTGATTACTACAATCTTGACGTCTTCAAGTGTAGGATCAAACATTATCTATACTACATATACTCATAAGATGCACTTACTTGCCACTATGATATAAATACAGCAACCTCATTCAGTAACCCTTTGCCTTGAATGGATCTTGAGCCTTGTATTTGGTGACTATTTAAAAAAAAAATAAACACTACGGAGGAAGACAGAAGACCAAATCAACTAAAATGCTATGATGCAAGCATAGGTGCGAATGCCCGTCTGAATGCATTCATTAAATTATAACTATATCACATTTCAGAGTTAGGAAAATACAAACGGATGTCTTGATTTCTTTCCCTAACCCATTCCCAGCGAATGGAGCTGGTGATGAAATTGATGGCGGTGAAGCAGCAACTGTGGTAGAGGCAGTTGTGTCGTAGGGCAGAAGGGATAAAAATTCCTAGTTTATGATCAACATTGAGCTAAGAATTGTCAGATAACGACACAGTCATAGTTACGGCCCTTGAGAGCATGTTTGTGGTTTATGGGTCTCCCTTAGGTAGCGGAGTCAAAACAGGGATTTCCGGTGAAAATAGAAAGTGGAAAAGTAAAAGAAAGAAAGAAAGAAAGAATGTTACGGGATCTGGAGAAAATGATGTTAAGAAAGTAAGAATAAAAAAAAATATACGGTCAGGAAGCGGAAAGTAAAAAAGAAAAAGATTAGCAGGTACTGGAAAGAAGGAGACAATGGAAAGAAAGAAAGAAAGAAAGAAAGAAAGAAAGAAAGAGCGATAGGAGAAGAAAGGGATTGAGAGATGTTAGGTGAAAGAGGAGTATGAAACGGAAGAAGGAAGGAATGGAAAGATGCTGGAGTCTGAGAATGATTTAGGACGAAAAAGAAGGATAAAAACAAAGAAGACAAAACATTCTGCTAAAAAGAATGCTGAAAAAAATAAAAAGCAAAAACAAAATTAAAGAAAGAATGAAGAGAAATGTAAGTAGAAGAAAGTAAGATAGAAAGGCAGAAGAAAAGATAGCAAGAAAAGGATTGAGAGAGAATAGGTGGGAAGGGATGGAGAAAGAAAGAAAGAAAGAAAGAAAGAAAGAAAGAAAGAAAGAAAGAAAGAAAAGACCGAATCAAAAAACAAAAGAAAGAACGAAAGCCAGGGAAAAAGATAGTATGAAAAGGATTGAGAGAGTATAGGTGGAATAGTGAGAAAGAAAGAAAGAAAGAAAGAAAGAAACAAACAAACAAACAAACAAACAAACAAAGAACCTGATCAGAGAAAGAAAGCCAGGGCAAAAGACAGTATGGGAAGGATTGAGAGACGTAGGTAGAATAGTGATAAAGAAAGAAAGAAAGAAAGAAAGAAAGAAAGAAAGAAAGAAAGAAAGAAAGAAAAGAGAAGTTAAGATAATGTTGCGATATGTTGGAATAGGACAAAATTTTCTCAGACTAAAAAAAATACAAAATAGATACATAATATATATGGAAGAAAGAAAGTAAGAGAAAAATGATATGCGTAGAATTAGATAAACGTACCTAAAGAAACGAATAATTATAAAAATGAAAGCAAAACAGAAAAAAAGAAAAAGAAAAAAAAAACTGAAAGAAAATCTAAAATACTGATGAATGAAAGAATTTAAAGAAAGAAAAAAGGTTAACAACAGAAAGAACAGTGAAATGAAGTGCGAGAAAAAAGTCCAGATGTTCAAAAACAAAACAAAAAAACAAAAAAAAAAAAGAAGAAAAGAAAGAAAGAAGGAGTAAAGAAGAAAGTTTCAAAACCGGCCAAATGACGTAGAAGATGAAATTAGGAAGGGCGCCGATCGGTAACTTATGCCCATCACTTCTTAAAGAGAGTTTACTTGCCTCTTAATTCTGCTCTATTTTGACAAGCGACTTCGCGTAACGAACGATACTGAGGTCCCCTGGACTGATAAACGATTCATCCGAGCCTCCTTTCTGGGATTTCAAGATATCCCACGGCTTCACGTGTTGTGCCACAAGTCAATGCCCGCCAAAGGCACGACATTATGCCAACTGCCTTCGTCCAGCGCTCAAATTTATGAACGTTCGTTCGAACGCTGAGTCAGAAAATATTAATAGACAGTTTTGTGACGGCTGTTGGCTCGTATGGTAAAAATGTCCTTTTTTTTTTCCAGGATGAATTTTCTCTTTATTTTGGCCAAAAATGGAATCGTGTTTTGGTTCTTATATAAAATACAGATACTTTGTTTAATTTTATATGTCATTATAAAATTACCAACATCAAGTGTTTTATTATAAAATTATTGCTTGAATTCAGCGAAAAGAGAAATGTCGTTTGTTGGATTGGGTACTATTCGATTCCACTATATGGTGTTAATCAAATAATAAACAGGGTAATATTTGACTTTGGTCACGTAAAAACATTTTCGATTTTCAGTTGTTTCCCGATGAGCTTTTCTATCAAATTGTCATCGGTGGCAAGATTGTCTTCAGCTCTTTTTCATGTTTCGAACTACTAATTGTTAAAATATTTATGATCTAATTTTACAATCATCTTCCATCATACTCGCTCAGCTATGTTGTAAAAATGATCGGTGAATTTTATCGCTCCAGGAAATAACTGACTCCTTCTGACATGCATTTAGATATTAGACCAGAAATAAAGTACTTTTGCCATATTGTTGCTGGACCTGCTCTGTTTTCTGCTTCGAGCCTTGACAGTGTTCTGAAGCCTCTTCCGTACACAAGCTATTAATATACTGTCGCTATTTCCATGGTAAATGTTCAGATGAGATCCACTTTTTAGTTACACCAGTGCAGGCCTTTACTGATAGAATAAGCCATGCTACCTCGATGAAATCGAATTTCAAATATATATTTTTTTTCTATTCTCCTTTTATTTCTTTGCGGAAATTGCACGCTGTCGTCAGGAGACGAGTGTAGATTTCAAAATAAAGCCTGCTGATGATTGGACATAATTACATACACACACGCTCGCACAAACACACACACACACACGTGTATATATATATATATATATATATATATATATATATATATATATATATATATAACCAAGTAAATAAATACTCAAATAAGTATTTAAAATCGTATAAGTTAAAAGTGCTCAATATCAAGTTAAAAAAATCAAACCTGAAGAGCGATTTAATTTCTTGAAATAATAAAACGATGAATGGAACACTATCATGGTTTCGACCGCCAGAGTCTCATCAGGTTTTTAGCTCAGGTAAATAATTACAGATAACACAAGAACTTAAATTTTTTAATGCGGCACCGGAAGTAATAAGGAGGAGGAGGAGTGACAAAAAAATGTTTTCCAACTTCATCTGGGTTCGTATAATCCCAAATTTAACTTCCTCATGTGCCTGCATTTAGCTATAATTTCGTGCCTCTCATTTGAAAACTCTAAGAACTACTCTTCTATGTTGTAATTGCCAACTTCTCCTTCTGATACAGCTTACAGAAGTTGCTATTCGCTTTACTAGCTTTTATTTTTCTTGAAATATTCCATTTAATGGCTGAGCTTTTTTCATTTCTTTTCTCTAAAACTCCAATTATAGTTTGCTAGCCTTGTATTGAACCCGCGTTCTGCTATTCTAAATGACGAGGTATGATCATACCACCTCTTTTTAAATTGGCTCTCAGTGCAGCCAATGAAGGTTTTTGCACTACCATCGTCATTTTCTACTTCGGCAAAATACACTACACCTTCTGTGCAACATACCCTATTTGAGGGACAATTATTTTTTCTTCTGCAATTACAAAGGACCTTAGTTCCACTTCTCACATGTTCTTCCAGATTCAAATCTTTATTTGATCAACATTTTAATAATAGGTTGCTCGTAAAACTGTAGCTTCACTTGACTGTGTTGCGAGTAAATAATTTGTACAAACCGAACGTTTTTTTTTGGGGGGGAATGCTAATTTAAAAGTTTTAAAATATTTTCCATATATTAGTTCTTACTTGAATGTTGAAGCGATGGTTGAACCAGATAACATCTGTTTTTCTTTTTCTTTTTCTTTTGTCATCTGTTCTTGGATCAAATTAGACCTTGATATGGCTTGATATTATGCCCTCCTCTCTTAATGCAGATACATTTTTCATTGAATATTTCTACATTTGAATAATTTTTCGATGGTCCGCATTGCACGCCTAACAGGATATGTTTGATAACACTTCATATATATATATATATATATATATATATATATATATATATATATATATATATATATATATACATATATATTTAAATAGTAAGCAGGCAACCTTAAGGGTCCATTAGCTATAATTTATTTCCCCAGGTATGTAGTTTTAACCTGGTTTATTGATTAAATTTGCTATATATGTGGGGAAGAGTGCCCGATACAAGTAGGTGCATATAGATATTAACAGTTAGCATACAGGATTCTACACATTTTGGTGACTATAAGTTTCACGCCTCTGTCATTGTTTGAAGATTACTTGAGGTGTGAAACTATCACCATGCAGTATTAAATCCTATATTCCAAATCTATCTATCTATCTATCTATCTATCTATCTATCTATCTATCTATCTATCTATCTATCTATCTATCTATCTATCTATCTGTAATTGCATAATAAACTTATAACTATCTCTTTTATCCAAAAACAGAAATAGTGATCTGGAATAAATAGAAAAGCAGTGTTGGCACATACATTGACTCCATCATAAAAATTCAGAATGTGTAATTAATAAACTCAAAGCTCTTCAACTATGTACGTGTATGGATCAGTTATAACAAAAAAATTTTTTTAAAGGAAATGCAGAAATCGAATATAGGATGTGCTACGCTAGGGAGAGTCTTGTCCAACGCAGAAAGACGCTACAAAAATTAGCCGAAGAACACTTAAATAGTTTCTCAGGAACGAGATTCATATACGGATCGCATACATGGCGTCTAACAATGTCGAAACTGTAAGTCAACAGATCAATAATTACAAATGGTTTCAAACGTAAGTGAAAACTACCTTTCCAAAGCTAAGCAAAGTATTAAGAAAAGGAAAATTATGTTAAAATCAAATTCAAATTGACGTAATATTAATCCTCCTATATGATAGTGAATGCTTGATAATCTTTTCAAAGATAAAAAAGAGACATTAAGCAACAGAAATGTTGTTCTATATGAGAATGCTGAGAATAGCATGGACTGAAAGTAAACGAAGTTTTAGAGAAATATCAATATATTAGTATCAACCCCACCCCAATACATTTACAATACACTTGCTTTTCTTCTCTTCCCCATTCTTCTTCTTCTTCTTCTTCTTCTTCTTCTTCTTCTTCTTCTTCTTCTTCACATCCTCCCTCTTCTTTTCTATTACACTCAACGTCATGAATTTATTTATTTATTTTTGAAAATAATAATGTAGCGTTCTTTAGTTTTTTAAAAAAAATATATATAAAGAGCATTAAGAGATCATTTGATAAAAATTGCCTGAGGTACCATGAGGTTGAAATCAAGGTAGTGCATTCAACTCACCTTCTGATTTTTAAAGTTAAAAGATGTACATGTTATTTTTTTACTTTTGTTTTCACATGTGTATTGATCACTTTTTAAAGATACTGTTTCCTGGTCTGATTCAACTCTGTCCATTAAACGTTTATGTATTATATATATATATATATATATATATATATATATATATATGTATATATTATGTAAAATATATATCAAATTATAGTTTTAATGTATTCTATATTTATGAGCTAAAGTGCTCCATGTTAAGGATACAGCGTATGCAAATATAAAAGTGGACCCTGAGGTCAAGGCCCAGCGGTGACAGTCTGTTTAAACGCAATCCTCAAGCCATGTGCAATTGTGTTTTTGCTCGACTATATGCTAATCAGTGATGCATTATGTGTAGGTCTATCTTATGATTCTCCAGTTGTCTATTGTATAATTGAATGAACATGAACGGTTACGTTTTGTGTAAATATAAAACTGGACACTGTGGTTAACACCGAGTAGCGACAGTTTGTTTCATGACCGTTACCGTCCACCATTAGAATAATACAATAGACCTACCTACAATGTATCTCTGATCAGAATCTATATAAATAGTCGAAAAAAACAATTCCCATTGCCCGCCAATTTAAGCATAAAACAGACTGTCGCCGCTGGGTGTTGGCCTCAATGTCCACTTATATATATATATATATATATATATATATATATATATATATATATATATATATATGTGTGTGTGTGTGTGTGTGTGTGTGTGTGTGTGTGTGTGTGTGTGTGTGTGTTAAATAATTACATGTAAGATATAATGATTTGTTCATTTTCCACACTACCTTAAACAAGATGCTAGAAAGAAAACTTCCATTAATAATAGAAAAATACAATAAATCTACCCATAATGCATCATTGATCAGCATATATATATATATATATATATATATATATATATATATATATATATATATATATATATATATATATGTAGTCGAGAAAAACAATGCTGTAGACGCTGGATGTTGATTTTTAAATAATTAGATATAAATAATTTGTTCATTTTCCAAACTAACTTAAACAAGGTGTTAGAAAGGAAACTTCCATTAATAATTGAAGGAGCAATAACAGTTAGTGGACTTGAGAAGCATATTTTTCTAAAAAGAAATTAAAGAAAGCTTTTATGAATTTCAAACGATAGTAACTATTAATATTCAGAAAATGAAAGACAATTCTTGCCCGTATGCCAATGTATGCAAATGTTGCCCGTATGCAAATGTATGCAAATGTTGCCCGTATGCAAATGTTGCCTGTATGCAAATGTATCCAAATGTTGCCCGTATGCAAATGTATGCAAATGTTGCCCGTATGCAAATATTTAATTACATTATTACCATTACCATCTGAGTTATATTAGCAAAAATTTTTCCATTATCCATCGGGATCTTCATGGGCATTATTAAAAACATATGTGAAATTAATTACAATTAATAAAATTCATCAAATATCGAATATTTGATTTAACCAAAATATCCCTTTTTCACTTACTCCATTACTGGACATTGAAAAACTTTTAATAATTCTGAGAAAAAACGTATCATACATTTTTCTGTTTTTTTTTTTTTTTTTCGATGACATAATGATTTCGATAGCTATTTGCCGATCTACAGGTTAGAAATTTGCGCAATCCTCCACCCTCCCAAAAAAAAAAAAAAAATTAAGAAATAAATTATAAAGAATACAACGTGCTGATTATAAATGATAACTATCATATCTAATTATTCCTCGTAAAACCCGGGGTTGTTGTGTTCACTAATAGAACTTGCTATTTCAAACGTCCGACCACCAGTCGTTTTGTCTCCTATATGCATCACGTGATTAACTGATAAGTTTGGCCTCTGCGATAAAAGTCATTTATCTTCGATGAACATTAGAATGTCGCGCATGTCTAATTGTGCATGGTCGGTTAAAGAAATAAACAATTAAAAGGACGTTTATAATAACAACAATGGAAAATGTATCAAGAAATAATAAAAATTGTAAACGAATACTCCAGTTTTGCTCAGTGGGAGTATAAAATAGCATACCTGGGAGGGAACAGTATTCCACTGGGAATTGCGCAAGCGACTGGGATTTGACCATGCAAGCCAATTATGTATGTATAAAGAAACTAACCAAGAAATGAAATGTTAGACTTTGACATAAAAGTGGCTCATCCAATCTGTTTGAAGATTAATTATAACTGTCGAAAACATTTAAAATGATTTCAGATATTGAACGTTACAGTTATACGTTGTATCAAATGAAATTTAATCTCCTTCTTTTATGTTCTGTTTACCTTCAGATCGTACGCGAATTTGGCTCTCCACAACATCCCCTTATATTTCTAACCACGTTTGACTCTTCATCGTCCTTCTTTCTCCCTCTCTCTGCCATTCATTTGAACAGACTCATTACGTGTATTACTCGGGTTTTCCCTCTGGCCCACCTGCATTCATTTTCTTGTAAATATTAAATTGTTCAAACGAGAAAAATCATATTATTGCGAGAAAATTTTATTTTAATGACAGAAAAGACGAAATACAAGAGAGTGTTTTTACTGGCGTGATTTAAACAGTCACAAAATGACTGTAGTTTTTTTTTTTTTTTTTTTTTAAATCATTTCATTCCAAGCAAGAGTAAAAATAGTGAACGAAAGAAATGGGCATATAGGAAAAGAAAGAAAGAAAGAAAGAAAGAAAGAAAGAAAGAAAGAAAGAACGTCTTTTCCCATTTCTCACCTGTGGAACTCTCTTCCGATTTTCTTGCTTCCCGTCCACCTACAAGCGACACAAATTTAAATGCAATGCCAATCGTCATCTTCTGTCTTCGTGAACCATGTTTCTTTATTATCCTTCACTCATTTTTCCTCACTAAAGTTTTCTTCATTGCATTTCTTTCGTTCCCTGTAACCTACGGTAACCTAGTGGCATTATACCTTGCATCGGTTTAAATGATAAAAATTAAAAAGAGAAGGTAAAATAACACGTGATAGATAGATAGATAGATAGATAGATAGATAGATAGATAGAATTACATAAATTCTAATATAGTAAGAGATTAAATCAGATAGATTATTAAAAGAATAAATACATTTTATACAGCCTTATAGAAAGGGGACAATGTTCTTGTAATGAAAAGAGAAAAAGAAAAAAATTAAGGAACGAAATGGGTATGTAGGAAAAGAAAGAAAGAATACAAATAAAAAAGAAGAAAAAATAACATGTACCTGACAAGGATTGGCTTTTAAAGAATTTATAAAATGTATAGATAATGACAATTCTATAAATCACAACAGGTGTGTCAAAGAATTATAGGATGACTGTATATATTCATACATTATGAAAAAATAATATTACATCTCCCGAAAAGACCGATTTTGATCCGATCACGATTTGCGTACAAACTGGATATCCTTATAAAAACTTTTATTCCGTGGCCATTTTGATATTTCGAGCAAATGTTAGCATCTAAGTTTTAAATGTTGTTGCGCTTTATAAATTTAAATGAAGCGGGGCGAATCGACTGCAAACAGTTATCATATATTCTACGGTGACACAAAAGTACTTATTTCGTGCAATTACAAGAGAGTCTACAATCTGGGCGCTCAGCTGTTCGATGGTTATTTCATTTAATTGCTGCTCATGCTGGTCATGACACGTCCATCGTACTTCGATGTTAGCTACAGTGGTCATATCTAAACCATTACATCAGATTCTGGTTGGCTATATAGTAGAGACACTTAACTCGATCAACAAAATGCAATCGTAACCGTGGAAGATCGTTCAGCGTCAAAAACAGGTAAGTGGGTGGAAACATGTTAAAAAAAATCTCTTTTTAACAAAATTTTCTAAAAAAAATTTCATTCATTTCTGAATAAGTCCTGAAAGTTTCATTAAAATCTGACAATGATTTGATTTTTGCAAAAAATTCCTAAATTAACGTGTGTTTTCCTCGGGAAAAGCGCAAAATAAAACAAACCTTTTTTTTTTTCTTACTGCGCTGTCGTTAAAAAAAAAACAAAATTTTAACCAAAATTTTCTACGTGCTAGAAAGGAGTAAAAAATTTCAAAAAAATATTTAAAAAATACTTTGGTCTTTCCTCTTCATAACAACATAAACATATTGAGACAAAACTTTGTTTTCTTTGATTTATGAGCCTTTTTTCATCGTGATATGCTGCTTTTTTACGTGACCTAATGGAGGTACCTACATTAAACTGAAAACGCGAATCATATTCTTAAAATGCCGCGTCTGATTAAGACTTTCATATGGGCCTCAGAGATGATGCTAAAGATGTTTAGAAATATGTAAACCCTAACTTGTATACAACCGATGTCTGAAACCGATGGTTAAAATGCTTTTGAGCGAATGAAGCCTATGGGTCTTGGTGAAGGTCACACATCTTCGAAATATGTGGACTGGCGCTACATAATCATAAAAAGGTCTTTACCAAATAAGAGAAACCATGCCACTTGATGATTTTCAACAACAACAAAAGCTAGAATGGATATCACATGTAACCGAAGAGAAAATAATGGTATAATCAAGATGTTGACATTCCACGCTACTTCAAGTAAACGGTTACGAAAGAAAACCCCATCAATACTGGAAAGAGCCTTAATAGCTACTGAACTTGATTGACCTACTTTCTGGAAAACATTGCTTTAAGAGAAAGATTTATAAATTTCAACCGACAGTATTGCAAATTGCTCAGGCAATCAATATCAGATGTTTTCTCATAAAGGAAAATGCTAATGAGATCATTACCATTAGCTGTTCAGACCAGAGCTTACTTCGGGTGATTTGTTCAAAATACTATCTCTGTTGTATTAACTTTTAATCTAAGAGCGCTAACCTGTGTATATTTCTGGTGGTGGAGTAAAAGAAAAATGTTAAGAATCACTTTATAGTACACTTGCGCATCAAATATTGGCGCCGGTGTATTTATTTCCTTCACTTTCTCTTTGAATAGTACGTAGGTGGTACGACAATTTTATTAATTTTCAGATATTTTCCCCTGTACTATTATTTGTTCCAAGAATTAAAAAAAAGAAAACAATTCAACGAGGAACGTTGAAAAAATACCACCGACATTACTCTTCTAGACAGCACTTGTATTTTGTACAAAGAGAGTATAAACACAGGATTTGAGTATTGATAATCCACTCATTATTTAATTATTTTGCATGTATTAATCACTAATTTACTCTAATCCGCCGATGTTAGCTGTGAATATAACCTTGAGTATATTGAAACGAATATTCTGGGGACTGAGAGACAGCTAAGCGGACTCTAAGCTTCGAACTCATTATCGATGAATTGCTGGGTTAAACTATAAACAATGCAGAAGTAGACTCATACACTGGATGGAGTAGATATTCTGTAGACGATGTATGTGAAATTCTCTTTTGAAGAATAAAACATGACAAAAGAACGGATCGGAGAAAAAAATATAGACGATTGCATTAATTAATTTAACCCAACTTTGACGATCAAAGTTGCCGATATATTATTTTTTGTTATCGAGATTCTAATAAGGCCTCGAAATCGCTATCAAGGAGCGGTGTTGCCTATGATCATTGAAAGAAAACAATAATAAAATTAATGAAAAACAGTGCGGAGAAGCAAATCCTTTTATAAAAAGCAAAAGCACAACATACATAAAAAATAAATAAAACTTACCCACGCGCCAACTGATAAAAACTGAAAAAGGAAAAAAAAAGGAAAATATAAATACTTTTTTGCGACAATATTTGCTATGAGGTCATTCATACAAATACGACATCTTTAAAGAAACTGATAAAAAACAATACAAGGACACGTGACCTAGACGATAATATTTATTATTGTATCAGCAAATATCTGTTTTGCTTCAACAGTGACGGCCAATTTGGGGTCTTTCTCCTAACCCTTTGTCTCTCTTATTTTTCCTCTAGCCAAATCCAACTCCACTTCCAGCCTTCAAACAGGAGATAAAAACAAAATTGATCATCGTTTTAGTAGCACCTGAAAAGCGACATTTAGATAAAAACTGGGGAAATTATTGAACGGCTTTCCTAATTGAAAGTGTCATTTTTCAACTCTGCGTCAAATGCATCATTACATTTCTGACCCACAGACCTGTTGATTGTCTCTTATTTACAAGAAAGGAAAATAATCGGAGGGGCCAGACAAATAGTCTGCACACACAAAGTGTTACACATAAGTTCTGTGATATTGAACGGCGCAAGCGAACTGAATTTAGTACGGACATTTGCATTCCAGTAAGACATAGTATCATGAGGGAACAAGACCGTTGAGATGAATTTGCGAGTTATTAGCTTGGTGCAAAAATATTGACGTAATAATGTCGTTTTTTTACGTTAAAAATATGTCAAAAAACGACATTATTACGTCATTATTTTTGCACCAACGTAATATTTTCTTGGTTAATAATAATTTTGAAAGAACAAATTTCTTTATTTTATTCGACCTATCAGAGAAAAGGTATTTTATCGAAAGAATGAGACTGAAAATAAATGAATAAAGAAAAGGCTGGGAGTTTAAGAAAGAAAGAAAGAAAGAAAGAAAGAAAGAAAGAAGCGACGATGTTATAGTAATTAAAAAAAAATAAAGAGTAAACGAATGAAGGAAATAAAGGGTTGTGAAGGAGAAGAAATAAAGGAAGAAACGTTGTTATTGTAATGAAAAGACAATAAAAAAGCATAGTGAGCGAAAGAAAGGGGCATGTAAAAAGAAAGAAACAAAGAAACAAAGAAAAAAGAAACAATGTAGCAGACAACGTTATATTAGGTTGGTGCAAAAATAATGACGTAATAATGTCGTTTTTTGACGTTAAAAATACGTCAAAAAACGACATTATTACGTCATTATTTTTGCACCAACCTAATAGTAATTAAAATGATAAAAGGAAAAATAAAAAGAAAGAATGAAAGAAAGGGTTTGTAAGAGAATTAAAAACAAAGAAAGAAATAAAGACACAAAGGAAAGCGAAGGCGTGATTTCTGTCATGAAAATGCAATAAAAAAGAACAGTGAAAGAAAGAAATCGGCATCTAAAAAAGAAAGAAAGAAAGAAAGAATACAAATAAAAAGAGAAGAGAAATGAACATCTGACATACAGGCATTGACTTTAAAAGAAGTTATAAAACATAGGAAATGCAACAGATTGGGAGTATCAATGAAGGGATTAGGGAGAGTGCAAAATAGATAGATAGATAGATAGATAGATAGATAGATAGATATGAGAAGATTGACATAGATAGACAGACAGATAGATGGAATTACACGCATTCAAATATAAGAGAATAAATCAGGCAGATTAATAAAAGCATAAGTAGATTTGACAGTGATTGTAGATGCTTGAGAGTTTCTCATTTTTCATTAGCACCAGAAATCCCCATAGAAAACCTCATAAAAACGAATGATTTGCAAGACTGATTTTCAAGACAGTGTGGTTGTTTATTCCCATATGGTTGATTGTTGCAATCTACCACTCTATTTTACTTTCCAACAATTCTTAAATATTCATAGATTTATAGATTTGCAAGACAATAACTATCTAGACAGAAAAAAAACCCAGAAAAACCACAGATGTCGCTTCAGTGAAGAGGCGAATGAAAAGGTAAACCATATAATAAATGAATGCAAAAAGCTACTCCGAAGGAAAGACAAAAGAAGGAACGATAGGTTAGCAAGTTATTTATTGGGAACTTCGCAAACGATTTGCTTTCGATCCTGCAGAGAGGCGTTATCAGAACAAACCGGATGTTCTATTTAAAAACAAAAGTCAAAAAATGACCAGTCATGCTCTAAGTCTGGTAATCGAGAATAACCCTTTGAGCTCTGACCACCGTTTTACCGGTGGTAGAGAAAAATGACTTAATGCCCAGCCACCGATTGGACGGTGGGTAAACATTTGCGTCGTGTTTTGCTGTTGGTTGTCTTATTTGGGTAGACTGGGACACAATGAAAGAATTCTGACGATAAAATGAAGGCATGCAATCATACTCTCTCCCTGCTAAGTATAATGACTATATTTTTGTAATTATTTTTGTATCTACCCTGAAACATTACGTACCAATTATTTGCGAAGTTTGACTCAGGAGCTCAGGCAGAAAAGGCTAAAATTGTTCAGGAACCCAGAATTCAGAGTTAAGAGAAAAATTGAACCTGACAGATCGTGGACGGTTCTATGCGATCTTAGAAGAAAATCCGAAAAAGATAAGATCTTATTCGGAAGCTAAGAATACTGAATATGAAGGTTAAATTAAAGGTAGGTGCATTAGCCGAGACCTCGAAACCCTGGAATAGGGATTAGATATCTTGGAAATCGGAGTATGATTTAAGCCTTGAGAAACAAAAACACTGCTAATGCCTCCGTGGATAATGAGAAAGATGCCGGAGATTTAAATGGAATTACTGTCATTCATTTATTAGCTATGAGCACCAGACAACTTGTGTGAACATGTAGTAATAATAATAATAATAATAATAATAATAATAATAATAATAATAATAATAACAAAACTCAAATGCAAATCCAAAGGCAAAACCGATGGCAAGATAAGTTTCTTCATGGCCAATCCTCTGCTCGTCTAAACAAGCTGTGGTCATGTAGTGCAAGGTTAAAAGCTGAAACCGATGGTTTTATTCTTGCTGCACAGGATCAATGCTTTCTAACTAGAAATTATCAAACACACATACTGAAAAATTTTGTTAACCCGAAATGCAGATTACGGGATAAATATCCAGATACAATTGACCATCTTGCATCAGGTTGCACACTTTTAGTACCCAATGAATATAAATCTCGGCTTGATAGAGTGGGCCAAAGTATGTACTGGAAAATATGCAACTTTTACGGGAAGGTAACTGCAAGAAACTGATATGAACATCACCCAGACCCGGTTACAGATTATGGGACTTTAAAAATCTAATAGACAGAACAATCACTGTTCATCACCAAGACATTGTAATCAAAGACCACAAAAACAGAATGTGCTTTCTTATTGACATGCCAGTCGCTGTTGATTGTAATGTATATTTGAACATCTTCAAAAAACTATCTAACTACAAGGACCTTGAAGAGGAAATCTAAAAAAAAATGTAACACATGAGGAGACATCAATAATTCCAATTCTAGCTAGAGCCCACGTATTGATTGGAAAAGATTCCGATATACTTATTTAGGGGATTCCTTGTAGCATATGCCTTAAATAAATACAAAAAATTATAGTCACAAATCGAGTTTACACATTTATCTATGTAAAATGTGTGTTATCGTAGTTTTTTTTTTTACAAAAATGATCAGAAGCTATTTCTGACCTTAGGTCTCTGGTTGGAACCCCTGAATGAAACGTGCATACAACAGAGACTCAAGGAAGAAATAATAATAATAATAGCCGATACTGGTTGAAGTGAAGAGAGAGAGAATAAAGGTCAGATTTATGGCTCTGTCGGCAGGTTTTAGTTTGAAATGAAAGAAGACGAAAACATAAATTTACCATGATTTTGCTCCGGAACTGAAGACGTTCAGGTCATACGAATAATAATAATAACTGACCGATTTGTAATTTTAAGGCTACACTGTATGAATTGAAGAATCGTTGAAATGTTGAGACATCTACGAATCTGGCAGAGTCTAAATCAATACGAATATTAAGGAAGGCGCTGAAATTTTTAAAAGTTTTACGGACATCCACTCTTCAACGATAAATATCAGACAGTTTATATAAATGTAGAAAGGGCACCTCGGCGTGGTGTAATGGTTAGAAAGCTTGCCTTGCTAGATCAGTTTCAACTGAAAAGTGAGTTCGATCCTCACTAGATGCCCCATACTTTCGGCCTTGTGCCACATCTAAGCTTTGCTTGGAAAATAGCTATATAAATGTACAAAAGTATGAAAATGACATTAATAACAATTGACAAAATTGCAACGAAAATCGAAAGAATTACTGTTCCATCACATTTCAGAAATCTGAGACTTTTAATTTCAAACCCATCTGTTGGTCATAAAAAAATAGACAGATTACCAGATCATTGTTTTTACTTTTTCGGTCGGTCACAGAATCTATCTGAAAGAACATTAAAAACGTAAGTATATCAAATCATCCGAGGAGCTAAGGATATTTTGAAACATGAAGATAACTGTCGTTCCAGTTGTTACAGAGGCACTAGGAAAAGCCTTGAAGATAAAAAATGTGGAAGGGAGAATTAGAGGTATAGTTGGAACCAACAGTGTTACTGAAAACAGGATACTAAAAAGGATGGTCAGGTATTGAGGTCACTTGGTGCCACTTAATCTCCAGCGTAGATTACCAGTTACTGATGGTTAGAAGGAAAATAACTAGATATTTTTCCTATTTTAATTTCCGGATGAATCACTGAGTAAGCTGCTTGTGATTTCCATCACTATAAAATCCCCATGCAAATACCGATATGGCATCGCTAAATATTTGGAATTGAACAAAATATTGGAATAACAATCATAAATATGAATTATTTGAAGAAGTAAGAGGGTACAAAGGACTAGTTTTGAAACTGATAAGTTTTTGCCATTTCACTGAAGAAGACTTTCTTTTCTCACTGAAACCAAATAGCGTTTCTAATATATATCTTCCGTCTTTCCTCCCCTACACGCAAGTTGCTACTGGAACGCTGGTGGGCCGGCAATGACAACGCCAGTGGTCTTATGGTAGCAGCCACCGGCGGCCCACTGGCAAGCCACTTATGCAAAAATTGCCGAACCGAACACGCCGGCGCTCCGATAGCAGGCCACCAGCGGTAAACGCTAGTGGCATGCCACCCAATTGCAGATTGGGTAACGTCGGGATCAAAAAAGAAATGGGCTAAGAAACTAAGTAACAAGCATAATTATAATACGAAACTAATAATTCAATAATTCCTGGGTATGACGATAAATTACAATTGCGTTCTGGATAAGACGATAAACTATATCCAGCATCAAAGCCTCTAATCAAGAGGTTTTGAGAAGCGTGAAACCACCTCTAAATAGACGGTGTTCCCAAGTCCCCCAAAACCCGAGGTGGTAGCACCTGTTAGGGTCGCAGCTATCGGCAAATAGTTAACAACCAAACTGGGACCAAAACACTATGAAAGTGTAAAAATAGGTTTTAACACCAGCAATATATTTTTGTATTTTTGAAGGAAAAATTCATTACCAGGAATACATTTTTGAAAAAAATATATTACCAGCAATAAAAAAATCTTTTCGGCATTAAACCACCCATTGAGGTTGAAATGCCGTAAACTATACCAAACCAAAGCAAACCTAATATTTCAATATGTTATCTTCACAGTATTATAATCGAACATAAAAGTGCATCCCCCATGTATAAGTGTTGTAAACACTCCATGAGTGAATAATAATAATAATAATAATAATAATAATAATAATAATAAAGACCACAAACAAAAAAAGTGCCTTCTTATTGATATGGCAGTCCCTGCAGACTGCAATGCATCTTTGAAGATATTCAAAAAGCTGTTAAAAAAATAAGGACCTTGAAATGGGAATCTCAAAAATGTTGCACATGGGAACATCAACAATTCCTGTTGTAGTTGGAGCCCTAGGATATTTTGGAAAAGATTACAGTAGACTAAATTGAAGGGATTCTTGGAAGTTCATGTCTCAAAGAAATACAAAAAATCGTTTTCACAAGTACAGCCCACACTTTACGAAAGGCTTTATCTATGTGAAAAATATGTTTTTTTTTTGTTTTTTGTTTTTGTTTTTTTTTGTTTTTTTTGTCAGTGGAAAGTGTCATGATGCTATTTCTAACCTTAGGACTCTGGGCGGGACCCGCAAAGAAATGTGTACACGCCAGAAATCAAAGGAAATAAAAAACAACAACAGCAGCAACAACAACGACAATAATAATAATAATAATAATAATAATAATAATAATAATAATAATAATAATAATGGAAGGATAGATTTTACCTGAAAACTGACTGCATCACAAAACCAGCTAGAAGAATTCTAAAATATTAACAAAACTTGCTGTCACTTGATCTCCGTGAAAATTAAGTAAATTTGCACGGTAATAATACCAGAGATGATGATGTTAATAAAAATGATGGTGATGAAAGTAGATTAATAGTTATAATATTTATACCAGGACCTCACACGAGATGTCATACCAATATTCATAAGCAAATTCTTAACTAGACTAAGACTACTAAAAGCAATGCTGGAAGAAGTGAATTTTCCAAGAAGTGTTCAAATTGTCACAACCACGGCAATACTGAAATCCAAGAGAATACTGAGGAAAGGACTAATGATTCGAGGAAACATTCTGCCACTTCATCAAGTGACAGACAACAAAAAAACATGTATTAGCACTGAACAATAGAAGAGAATTGAGAGTTGTGTCGAAAACCACTGCAATGACATCAGACGACCCGAATAAGAATTGAAACTCCATAAATGTAGATAGAGGTGGGTTAAAATATAAAGCGATGAATTGATAGAATTTGTTTTAGCTTGGACACAACTTAGAATCACTAGAATCTACAAAAAGGAAGAACATTCAAATAAAAGCGACGTTTCAGGTGGATGATACAAATTTAAAAAACGAAACTCCCATATAGGTTCACACGAAATCAGGTAATATGTTAGAACTTTGTTTCAAATTATCCTTTTAATTCAACAATAGAGGTTTCTCATCCTTTATAAAATAAAGGGCGATAAATATGATATATGTGGGTATTTTAATCCTGCAAACCGCTCACTTGGAGTATATGGTTACAGAATGCAATGCAAGTTGGTTTTTACGTGATGTACCTTTTAGACCCACGTAGAGACGGCTTAAAATTAAGAGTTTTTCTTCTTCTAGACTGGTTGCCAAGCAAGGCTAGAGAGTTAGGTCTAACCTGATATTAATGTGGGAGTAGAAACGGGTTCAAATTGTGGAAGCGTAGCTGCATGAATGTGATCAAACGTACCTCGGCTGGAATGGGAACTTCGACGCGAATAACATCTATCTATCTATCTATCTATCTATCTATCTATCTATATATATATATATATATATATATATATATATATATATATATATATATATATTCGAAAATTATAACATAAACATGTTATAAAATCACTACTAAAATAGCCATTTTGCTTCAACACTTCTGGTGTCTTATATTTTGATTCAATACCCTCACTTGGCAAGACACCAGAAGTGTTGAAACAAAATGGCTAATTTTGTAGTGATTTTATAACATGGTTATGTTATAGTTTTCGAATACATAATTATATTTTCTCTACTCTCTATTGAGCGCTCTTTTAAGAATAGTATTTGTTGGTTATTGGAATTCATTCCGTATACACCAATCCTATATTTGGGTATATATATATATATATATATATATATATATATATATATATATAGTAATTATACTAGTATAATTGTCAATCCTACAAAATATTTAATATCTAAAAAAACACTAAACTAATTGAGTTACTTTTTTTCCAAGTTTTCAGGTAAATCGTCTAGTCATTTACGTGTATCCAGTAAAAATAACATTTAGAGTGATAATATATACATACATATATAAATATATATGCATACATATATAAATAACATTTAGAGTGATAATATATACATAAATATATAAATATATATGCATACATATATAAATAACATTTAGAGTGATAATATATAGATACATATATAAATATATATACATACATATATAAATAACATTTAGAGTGATTATATATACATACATATATAAATATATATACATACATATATAAATAACATTTAGAGTGATAATATATACATACATATATAAATATATATACATACATATATAAATAACATTTAGAGTGATAATATATACATACATATATAAATATATATACATACATATATAAATATACCGGGTATAACAGCAAAATTTTACAAATCGTATTACAGCAGAATTGTCTACAAAATATTTAATACCTAAAAAAAATCATTAAACTAATTGAGTTTCTTTTTTCCGTGTTTTCAGATAAGATGTTTAGCCATCTTGATTCCATTTGTGGTAAGAATCACTGAAGGACCCTTTGAGTTTTTCAGCTAGAAAGGCTAAAATCGTTTTGTATCAGCCACACTGTCTTCTCAACTGAGCAAAGGTGGGAGGAAAAATCATTCACAACTTCAGTAATGGTAACAACATTCATAATCTGGCTTCCATCTTCAAAGTCCATTCAAGTACCGTCAAGAGAATGGTGAATAAGTTTTAGAAAGAGGTGCATGTGCGCACGCGCGTGAGTATGCGCGTGTGCCTTTTTGCTCACGAATATGTACGTGTATCAGCATGACGCCTAATGATGGCGGTAGATGTTCTTTATTAGCATATAATAATTTTTACATACTGAATTCTTAAACAAAGATTTTTAAATCAAGAAAGTATACTCGGTTAGGAAAATGTTCTATCGCTCAAGAAGTGTAGGTCACAGCAGGTCAGATCAAATGGCAGTTTCACGTAGGGGAACGTAGTTTCGAATCCTGACAGAGAGTTCATATTTTTTGTCTCTTATAAGATTTCTCGAATACTCAGGCCGGTAGACGAAATTAAATAAATATACTGTTTAATAAATAAACACAGTGTATATCAAATTCGAGTATACCATAAAAAATATCGTTTAGTTAATAAAAATATACTTGATAACCCGAACGATATTTTTGGCCAACCCAATAAAATCCAAATAATATTTCTTATATCTTTCAAAAAGTTTCAGTAAAATCAGAATGAGTAAACACACACACACATATATTGGATATTCACTGATTACGATTATATTCATACTTAAAATTTATATATGTTTATATATATATATATATATATATATATATATATATATATATATATATATATATATATATAAGCATATATATATATATTACACACACACACACACACACACATATATATATATATATATATATATATATATATATATATATACTACGTACGATGGGTGATTTTTTTTCTTTTTTCATTCTCATATTTTTACCGAATTTTCATGAACATATATATATATATATATATATATATATATATATATATATATATATATATATAATCACCTATATATATATATATATATATATATATATATATATATATATATATATATATATAATCACCTATATATATATGTATATATATATATATATATATATATATATATATATATATATATATATATATAATTTTCATAATAGGGAAAGATTAAAAAGATGTTTACTGACCATTTTAGTTTCATCTTCCTACGGTTGGCGCGTATTAATTAAAACGCAGTCATTCAGAAAACGTACTTTACCGTTCTAATACGTAACTGATCTCGAACGAAAACTTGAACTCGGTCAATCTAACAAATCAGAAAAATATTTTTTTTTATGTCTCGTCCAACTTTTCTTTCTCCGTTTTTACGTTTATGTTTTAAAAAAAAAAGAAAAAAAAAGAAAGAACTCAATATTAATATGTCTCTTTATTATTTTTGGCCATCTTTATTTTCCCAGTGTTACTGTCGCAGCGGACAATGTGATTATATTTAGTCATATGAATATATTTAAGAATTGTCTATGGTACACTTGACGGAATATTTAAAATGTTGCTAGAATATGGGTCATAGATTTTTTAAAATATTTTTTAAAATATTGACTTAAGTTTAATTTTCTAAGATATTCATACCTTTAAATGGTTTATATTATCTTTTTTAACATTCATTCTTTTTTCATATTTTTATTATCATTTTTCTTCTCGTTTTCCGTTTTTCTTCATTCATTAGTCATTTTTATAATTCTTTGACGCCCAAAGGGAAGAAAGCGGGTATCGAATTACCGGAAAAATTCCCGGAGATTCCCATTTGAGTAATCTCCCTTACAACGTGGAAGATGTTGATGCTAGAAAGCAAAACGACACGACAGTAACCATGGAGATAGTTTTTCCACATTGCCATTTGGAGATACACCTTCGAATTACAGCAGCAGCCGACACCTAACAAAGGATACGTCGAGTCCGTTTTGTAAGTTAACTAAAAAAAAAGATAAAGAAAAAAGAAGTCCGATATCTCTTGGGTAGAGTTATTCACAGTCACATTAAAAGATAAAATATAATTTGTGTACACCGAAAAATAAAATGAAGTATCTCTGTAATTTCAGACTAAATAATACGTTTTTCTGTTATACAAATTTTACGGAATTTTTATTTGAAATAGTATTTTTATTTTTATTTTTCTGAATTTGTTACTATCACGACCGGATACTAATAGTTTCTATTGCAATCGTAACTGTTGCAAATATATGCTTAGCCTATATGAATTGCTTTAGATACTTACTTAGCTCTCTTTAGCCCTATCCATGATACTATAATAGAAAGAAAAGTGTGTGCTTTGTTAATCTCACAACAAGGTATACTTTGCAATTTAAAATCAAAAAGCTGATTGCGGTACTCACGTGACTTAAAAATATCAGTTTTGTACGTTTTTACGAGCTGACATATCCCACGAGTGGGCGAAACAGCTGGATGTTTTTTTTTTTATTATTATTATTTACCGTGCCACTTTCCCTAGATAGATTGCCAACCAAAGTTATGAGGAGCTTCTCTTTGCCCAGAGGGTGTTGCAATCAGAGTTGTCCTCTTAGTTTACCAACGAATGCTAGATTACCCGGTCTGCCCTGCTATTTTCCCATACCATATAAGGGAAAAGAGGTCTATTCAACCAGTATTAGTGAGTAAGGGATCGTAATAAAATCGACAGGAACTCAAACTAAGCATACCGATTTCTGTCTCCGAGAAGTCTAAACGTTTTCGAAAACCGACATTCGAAAAATGGCTGACATTCGAGCTCAGATGATATCTTCTCTGAGCTTGAATATCATCCACTGGCCCCAGTGTGAAATACGTAACTCCATCATCTGTTAATCAGATGCTTTTCCGTAGATGAACACATACCATTGCTGTCTATTCTTTTGTAGCCTGCGGACAGCATTTTATAATTGTGATGAAGTTTAAAATACGACAGTGTAATTTTATATCTCTCGTCTTGAATAAAAATGAACACATTTTGTTTTTCCCAATATCAATAGTAAAAAAAAAAGGCTCTGAGCAAGAAAAAGCCTGTGAGTCTTGGCAAAGTTCGTTCTTCTTTAAACATTGTGGACTGGAGCTACAGTAGCACAAATAAAGACCTGTACCAGGGTACAGAAACTATGCCACTTGAGGACTACCAGTAGCGGCAAGAACTAAAATGAATAGTACATATAAGTCAAACAGAAAATAATGAAAATCAAGATGTTGGCATTTCACATTTCTTCAAATAAAAGGAAGGGATCCCTATTAATGACGGAAAGAGCAATAACAGCTACTGTACTTGAAAAACTTTTTTTCCTGAAAAATAGTTTTGAAAAGAAAGTTTTATAAATTTAAACCGAACTTAATACTAGTTGTTTGGTTAATGTAGGCCATATTTTCTTGTACGGAAGCGATTAATATTACCATTGCCATTATTCTGTCATAAATGTATAATGAATTACTTGGTTTCAAAAATGCCACAAAACTGTCTTTATTAACATCAGGAATGAGATACTTAGGGTTTAAATTCTGGTTAGTATTGAGTTGTTATTTTTCTCTCTCTCCTTCTCTCTCTCTCTCTCTCACACACACACACACAAACACACACACCAAGTCTTGTAATCTTTCCTCTGTAGAATATGTTCAAGTTTTTTTTGGGTTTTTTCTAACGTGTTCGTTTTTTTTCCTTAGGCTCCTTGGAGGGATAATCTTTTTCAGAATTGAAATACCGGTTTGTGTCTGCTGGAAATCGATATTATATAATGAAGTAAAGCCGGTGACAAAAAGGAAATTGGGAACGTAAGGTAATTAATTAAAATAAGTCCCAACATTTTAGAATTTCCGGCCTGCACCGGAAGCAAGGTATGTAATTTCGAGGCCAGTCTTCTTTCATGTGCCTAAGAATAGAGTAATGGACAGCACTGGGACAAAGAGTTGAGAATAAAGAGAAATATAATAACTGAAATAACAACTACCACCTCAAAAATATATATTAGCCTTCTGAAGGGAGCCAGCTGCGTTAAGTTTCAAACATTTAATTCATTTATTTACTAATTCAACCATGACGTCACAAACACTGCTTTCCTTTTTTTAAGTACTTACATTTATACTAGATTTTAACATGTGAGTATTTAATTAGATTTTCGAATTATTTTTGCTCGACTCGATTCGTAAATATCTTGGAACATTCTAGCATTTTCATGAAAAAGATAAAGATACTGCCACACACACTCACACACACAGATACACACATTATATATATATATATATATATATATATATATATATATATATATATATATATATATATATATATATGTATATAAGTATAGGATTGGTGTAGACGAAATAAAATTCCAATAACCAAAAACGCCATCTTAAAAGAGAGCTCAATTCAGTGCAGTGTAAATGTTATTTATTCAAAAATTATAACATAAACATGTTATAGCATAACAACAAAAATAACCATTTTGTTTCAACACTTCCGGTGTCTTCTCAAGTGATGGTGTTGAATGTCAACATTCAAAAAGAAGACACTTGAAGTGTTGAAACAAAATGGCTATTTTTGTAGTGATGTTGTAACATGTTTATGTTATAAATTTTGAATAAATAATATGATATATATATATATATATATATATATATATATATATATATATATATATATATATATATATATATATATATACACTCAATACAGAGGACCAATATTATTTATGAATTTACATATCCCTTGAGAAACTGCTTTCCTGATCAAAAGAAATTGCTGAATAATTATTTTTGATATCCCACTACATGTTTATCAAGAAGACTTGTGTTATATCACTCAACGCACAGATCAACAAGGACCGGTTTAAAAACAGTTGGAATCCTACTAAACTCTGTCTGCACCATACCTGTAGATGATACAACCACAATAGACTCATCGACGTGTTAAAAATCGGCAAAAAATAATCGAAGCATTATTAATAAAATTTAAAAAAAACAACACTCAATATTATCAACTGAAAAATACTATCATCCGATCAACAGATAAGCATGGGGCATCCGCTGCTAGGGAAAATGCCCAAATATTTATGGTCAGGCAATTGAAAAGTAAACCAATTCTATTGAAAGGGGAATTTACTGTTGCCCATTTTAATACCTAGAAACAAAACATGTATATATTAACACTTCCACTCAATTAAGATCAAAATCTAACAGAGGTATGTTACGTGTATCATAAATGCTTTTATTAATTCTTAATTCATAAATTATTATTATTATTATTATTATTATTATTATTATTATTATTATTATTATTATTGATATAATAAAAGGAAAGAACCTTGCACTTATCTAAAATGATTAGACTATAAATTATGATTTAAGCACCGAGGTATATCTTTGATGTCATTTTTTACTGTTATTATTCGTATCAAAACTGATCTCCTCCAAAATGGACCTTTGAATTTTTAATTACATTTCCCTAATCGTCGACTCCAATATTATCCTATAATCCCCTTACAGGTGGTTGCTGAAAATTCATGAGCTTAGCCCATTTCTCAAACTCTAACCAAAGATCTAAACATCACAATTTAACTATTCCGAATCTCACCTAGTTCGGAACGATAACCTTTCAACAACCCTTTGAATTTTGTATCCGCCATATACTTTTGTATATAAAATATATTCTATGAATCACTGTTTCATAGACTACTCAGTTCTAGTGAATATTTTTGGTCAAACGCAAGTACCAAAGTCAAAATGTTAACCATTTATTAGATGTATGAAAAATTATCGAATGGTTTTATTTTATTACAAACAAAACCCCCAAAACATATTTGGCACGCATCTAATATTACTAAATGTTTTTACTGATCAAAATTCTTCTGTATTACCATTCACTCCTAAGCATTTAATATAAATAGGATAAGTTCTCATCTTTATTTACCCATTATTTTAACTGATGATTAGTATTTATATCATCGTACGTGAATTTCGACCAGTTTTCCTTCCACAGATTACATTTGATAAAGAATATTGGGGCACAGATAACTTTTTCTAATTTGAAATCTTTTAGCAAGAATATATATGTTCTCCTCTTTCTGGGTGGGGAAGTAGTTACGAATTTCCTACTGCTATTTGGTCAGTGTTCACGTCTAAGTAAAAAAAAAAAGAAAGAAAGGATTTACGAATTTTGACTTTGAATGTATGTTGAAAATCCTTATTTACTTAGAATGAATCTTCCGTCTCGAATAAGAGGGGAAAATTCGCAACAACCCGAAAAAGACCATGATGATTGTGTTCATATGTCTATATGTGATTTAGTTATTATATGTCTAATGTGACGGTAAAATGGATAGAAATATGTATGGGTTTTAAAAGTAAGGTTATTCTTGAATGTTAATAACCTGGTGCATTGGTCACTCTGAGGAATATCGGATAAATGTAGAATTATCTACTTTAGGAATGAAAAGACTGAAAATAGTGAATTTCTTTATGGTCTGCTCCAGACAATATGGAAGACCGATATATTTATTGAAACTGAAGACAAGCAAGCAAACACTTTAAATAAAACGAAAAAGATTAAAAGGAACTGAAAAGGCGAAAACAAAAAGCTGTCTGAAATTTTAATATTTTTAAATTAATTTGTTTGATCATTTTTAAAAAATATATTTTAATTATGTAAAAAACATCTTCCATTTTATACTCTATATAATGGTATGGTATTGTTAATTTAAATTAAAAAAATGAACCAATTATTAAATAAGGAATCCAAGTGCTTATTTTGTCTCAATCTCTATATGCGTTTTCACTTAAGCATGTACTGTGGTGCCATCTATCGGAAATAGGTTGGGGTTCGAGCTTAGTTAACAAGCCAATATTGATTTTAAATGCTAATTTTCCCAAACGAAGTAGTGATTTTTTTTTTTCAAGAGATTTGATCATTTTAAACGTTATTTTTAATTGGTACCCATATTTGAGTTGACGCACCGTTTATTTTAGACAGTATATTTATTTTCGTCTAACCACGGCTATGATAAACTGTTTTGTATCTGAGTTTTCCCACATATGACGTTATCATAACCACTAAATTATTGATCATTAGTTGCCTCTGAATATCAAGAAACGGTTCATTTTGCCTCGCAATTATGCACAAATTTATTGCTTTTGTTTTTTTTTTTTGTTTTTGTTTTGTCTTTCAGCTCTAATTTTTGCTTCATCCAGTAAATTCATTAATAAAAAATTTGAAAGTAAAAATTAATAATAAGGATTCATAATGTTTCGTATTAAAATGAAGATGAAATAAATATTTGCCAAAAATTACGAATGATTGTTGACAATTTTTCATCTAATAAAAATAAAGTTGAAAGCAAATACTAGTTAAAAATTATGAATGATGACTGAACATGCTTTGAATTGAATTTGCAAATAAATACTAGTAAAAAAGGAAAAATTACGGCTGATAATGCTTTATCTAATAAAAATGAATTTTAGATTAAATATCAGTCAAAAATTAATAACAATACATGAAATTATATATCAGTCAAAAGTAAATAACAATGCTAGAAACTCCTTCATTATTAAATAGTAAAATGAAAATAACATCTAAATGTTTGGGATCTCTCAACATCGGTTTGTTATTGATCTTTTTAGAGTTTGAAAATATTTCTCTTAATATTTAACTTAATATAAAGGTGAGTTTTCATATTCTCCGTGTTTCCATTATATATCAGCAAATATACGTATAGATAGCAAAAAGTATACGTATACTTAAAAAATTATTTATTTAATAAACATCCAGTACCGACTTTAAATTTACACAGGTGGCGGAGATAAAATGAACAATGAATCGGGAAGAAAACTACATTTTCAAACACTACATCAGTCGTGGGAGGTTGCATTCCATGGTGTCTCGCATAAGTCGATCAACAAGAATACAATTATTGATATCAGGGCATCTGTTACTTTGCCTCACCTAAACTTGTGAACATAGCCATTAGACTGTGGAGGCCTGGCGCCATGTCGCCTGTTCAGACGAGTCAGGGTTTTCAGCTCTCGCGAGCAGACGGTTGACATTGTGTGTGGAGAAGGCATGAGGCTACGGATCCAACCTGTTGTCAGGGTGTTTTGCAAGCTCGTGGTCGTTATATAATTGTGTGGCGTGAGTTCCGTTGTAAATCGTAAGTACCACGGGTGAAAGTGGCGTCTTTATTGACAGAAGTGACAAACACAGATCTTCTTCAAGACCATCTTCAGAAGTCATTTTACGATCGTCATTTTTTCCTCGATGTTGACAGTGTGTTTCAGGAACATTGCGCAGATATTCGTCGTGTGTGGTTGTCACGAATGTAATTCCCCAAAACATCCGAATTACTTCCAGATACTCCACCGACTCCCATGCTCGACAAATTTAAACCCCATTGATCATGTATGGGACATTTTGAAGAAGCCCCAAATTCCCTGCAACAACATCCAAGCAATACGATTCAGTCAACGACATCCATAGAATGTAAGTTTATACATACACCTTCGCAACAAATCCACTGCCATGTAGATTGTTATTTATTATGTCTTTGATGCACAATTACGACACAAGGCCAAAAAGGGGAGGGGTAGAGGCTGGTCGTCACTAACTATCTTATATCTAGTCAATCCGATTCACGACCCATTCACTCATTACAATTTGCCCATTCACCATAAAAGCTCGTCCATCACCAATCAATCCTACATACACCATAATACTGCATTCACTTTAGGGGGTCCTACAAAACGCGCCCCATGCCATAAAAATCGGATGATGCTAAAATTTATAATTAAAAATCTATAGATGACTAAAATGAGAGGGGAGGGAATGAACCCCAAAACAAACTAAATATGAACACAAGTAAACTAAACATAACTGATGTTAGTAGGGCCCATCCAACCCTCAAAACAGAGAGGCCGCTGTATTCTGTCCATGGGACAAAATCAAGAAGCTCTCTCACTAAGGGAGCGGGAAAGGTGAAAATATAAACGTGAAATAAAAAAGCTGTCCAGCGGCCATGTAGATTCCATACGAGGAGTTAAATCTAACTATAGATCATTTTGTAATTTTTTGGCACTTCAGCTTATTATTTGAATTATTTATCAAACAAAAACGGACTTATTGATATATCTACCTTTGTACTTAAGTCGGTTTATGTTTGCGTGATAGGAGGCCGGGAGTTGATAGGGAAACAATAATTTATAATTAAAATAACGTGAGCAGAACCAATAAAATAATAATAATAAAAAACAAGTAAAAAGAATTATATAAGAAAGAAATCTATTTCTATAATGTAGGCCTACCATGGTATCCGGGTATGAAGTGTGAAAATTTTATTCCCAAGATGACCGCAGCGTATCGGTGAGAAAATGTGTCGGGCAAACATTTTTGCCCAAGCACGCACGGACATGTTCTAAAATTGTCTGATGAATCAATCATTGCTGAACAGTAAGGGATGTACTACCTGTTCATGTTATACTGTTGGCGAAAAATTAATGAAATTTTAAAATAGCCTATAGTGAACATAGCATGAAGAAGTCGAGTGTTTTAGTGGCACAGCTGGTTCAAGAGGAAAAGCTAAAATCACAAAGAGCTGTGCACAGAGTTCAAACCTTGTTGGCTTGTTGAAGATTAAGTGTACATCTGATAGTGGAAATGAATATGAATAGTGAAATATTGTGACAGATTAAAACAGGATTTAAGAGTGAGAAAAAATATAAAACATTAGTTTGTGAGTTCTTGGTTAAGAAATCCATTACAAAAATTGCCCGTCCTGGGTATGACGATAAACTACATCTGCGTCCTTGGCAAGACGATAAACTACATCCAACAGCAAGGCCTCTGATCAGGAGGTTTTGAGGAGCGTGGAACTACCTTTTTATGACTGGTATTCCCAGGTTCACCCTGACCGGGGTGGTAGCACCTGTTAGGGTCCCAGCTATGTACAAATAGTTAACCCCATACTGGGGTCAAAACGTTTAAAAATAGCTTTTATTACCAGCAATATATATTTTTTTTAAATTATTACCAGTAACGAATTTTGGAAGAAAAAATTGTTATCAGTAATGTATTATTACCAGCAATACATTTTTCCAAAAAATTACCAGTAATACATTCCTGAAAAAATATTACCAGCAATACTGTTTAGAAAAAAAATATTACCAACAATACAATTTTGAAAAAAATATTACCAGCAAGAAAAAAATATCTTGTCAGCATTAAGTAACCCATTGAGGTGTTGTTATGCCGTTTAACTAAACAAAACAAACCACACCAAACAAAAAATGACCAACTACATTATTTCCTATAATTAATCCTTGTGATTTCCTGTACTTTATCCGAAACTGAAAAATGTTCTGAAAAGACAAGAATTTACTGATATACCTGATAGTATTAATAATTTCGTAAAATAAGATATTTTTACAATGTCAACATTGCGTCGAATAGTTTAGCTTTACAAAGTGGGAGTAATTTGAAGGTGACAGGAGCCAAGAGTAAGCAGGTAAGAAAATGTTACGTACACAGCGCCCTTCCCAGAATTAAATTACCACACCCCGTATATATTCACTCATGTCATAATTAAAAATAAAAGCAATAAAATGAGTAAGGAAATTAAATGAAATGTTAAAAATAAATTAAAAGTTAAGACAAAAATAAAACATGAGAGTGCACAAGAAAGTTTACAGCAGCCACTTCTTTTTCTATGCACCGTGTCACTTCAGGGCGTTGGCGATCATGGATTACCCCAATTTCCTCTTATTTGTAGCTCTTAATAAATTTTGAATTTTTGTTATCTCTCCTAAACACTGGTTCTGTTGCTTCAAATCTTTTCTTCATCTGTGAAAAGATTGTCCAGCATTCACTGCCATGTAAGACTAATATTATGGAGTGACATAACTAATTTCAACTCAGAACTAATTTCAACTCGGAACTAATTTCAAATCGGGACTAATTTCAATTCAGAACTAATTTAACTCGATTTAAAATCCATAACACTAACCCTTAGTTCCAAGTTGAAATTATTTCTGCACTCCATATTATGAAACTCTTTAGTACTCTTTTTTTTTTCTTTACATCTGAACATTATTTTTTCGATGTAGCTGGAAATACTGTTCGTTTATCATTTACACTGGCAATTTGTTTATTTAATTCTTTTTTATCGTTTACTGATGTAATTTTGTAAGCAAAAGCTGTTCAATTTCTACTGACTGAACTCGCAACGTTCACGATGTTCATTTTTTTTTTTTTTGTTGAATAAATCTACAAAGGAAATAATACGAATATATGATGGAAAAATTAGGTGGCAAGTCCCTATCATATTCAACTGGACGAAGAGCTGCGCCAACTTCCAGCATGAAGGACTTGGAACCCAAGATGCAGTAAATTTTGGGAGTCCTTCAAATATATCAACTTTTGTAATTACTTGCACACATTCATGAGCTAATTTTGAATTATCGTTGGATCGTAAGCAATAGAACAGGTGAAACATAAAGGTATCCAGGTAATGCATTGGGTTTACAATCCATGAGCAGCTGGATATGCAAAGGTTGGCGGATAAATGCGCGCTAAAGTGTTTCAATGCCAACCGAAAACGATACAGAGTGTCCACTTCGAAGATAACTTTACAGCATTTTCAGCAATCTATTTTTGGAAGATTTTGGGACACTATATCAATGTTCGTAAAAACGGTTATGCCACTATGATCTAGTGACCCATCAGCAGACCATACGGTGACGGCACTCGGGTTTTTTCAAAGGAAAGAAAATTCATGAACCAAAATTTAAGAGGAAGTTTCATTTACTTGCATTATTTATATTATTCAAACTGTTAACCGAATCTTCATTGCCATATGCACAATGTTTCGGCCATTGTACGCTCCAGTCTTCTTCAGGTGATTGGAATTTCGAAGCGAACCCTTTATTTAGATTGTTCTAGTTCCACGTGCCATGCCTCTTCCGGATATTTCAGTTATCCCATGCAGATTAAAGGAAGTGTTATAGGAAGGTTGACTGAGAAAATGTGTTCTGTTTTTGCTGGGATGAAAGGCGATAGATGTTTATAATAATTGGGGGATTAAGTTCATAGATAATACACACATTGCATTATCTATCTCATTGCTTAAAGGGGAATATTTTCGAATGTTTCCGTGATGGCAACAGCAGGACAGTATTTCAATGACTAAAAATCTGAATTATTTTGAAAGTATTAAATAAACTTTAAATATGATATGACAAGTGTGTTGAAATGAGTTCTAAATGTGTGGGAAAATTTTATTGCTTCACGGTTCGATTACGCTCCCTTTCTGGCTGGGCTGAGAACTTTTCAGCACAACATCGTAACAGAAATATAAAATAAATGGTAGAAAATTAAATCAATCCAAGCTAATTAGAAAAAAAAATAAAATGTAAATAAAAGAGAAACAAATAATCTACGTATAAAGACCATCATAAACATAATGATTTTTCAAGAATTGCTTAGACATGGCACAAGGTCGAAATTATTAGGCGCCCACTAAGGATCTAACTTACTTGTCCGCTCCGTTCTCGAGAGACAAAACTGCTAACCGTTACTCCACCTCGAGGTAACCAAATGATTTTCTAAGCGTAGCTTAATTGTGGCGCCAAGCCGATAGTATGGAGCACCAAGCGAGGATTGAACTCACTAGTCAGACATAATTGATCTAGCGCAACAAGCTTGCTAGCTATTATACCACGTCGAAGTAACCGAAGATTATAATAATATATGGGAATTTCAGATCAAAGACTGGTTCATTTATTTATTCTTATTCAGTTAAGATCATTGTCGTTGGACTCCAAACAAATTGATCAAGAGATGAAAAGAAGACAAACTTTTCTTAGACGCCCTCTGGCACAGACATTGGAATAATAAATTCATAGTTTCTCAAAAGGCTAAATTTTGAAAAGTCGTTACATTATCAGCACACGGTCAAATATATATATATATATATATATATATATATATATATATATATATATATATATATAGATAGATAGATAGATAGATAGATATATGAAGGTTTAAATAGCAAGTTGGTACATAAAAAGAGCGAATAGATAGATAGATGCATATGATTTTTATCAATATGCACCTACTCTGTCTGTCTGTCTCTCTCTCTCTCTATATATATATATATATATATATATATATATATATATATATATATATATCACATTATGAAATAGACAAAGCCCGACAATTATTTTAAGACTTTTTTTTATGTTTATCCGTTCTTTTTAAAGATACAAATATTTAAGTAAATGGTCTGTTGTTAATACTGTTTATTATACACAGAGCATTTACTTAAATATTTATGTCTTTAAAAAGAACGTATAAACAGAAAAATGTCTTTATATGTATATATGTGTGTGTGTGTGTGTGTATATACGTATATATGTATACACACACACACACACACATATATATATATATATATATATATATATATATATATATATATATATATATATATATATATACATATATATAAAAGTGAACATAGAAGTCAACACTTAGAGGCGACAATCTGTTTCATGCTAAATGCAATCGGCAGGCCACGAGTGCTGTTATTTTTCTTGGCTATTTATATATACGGGTCAGTGGTGCATTGTGGGTAGTCTATTTTGGCGGGTATTTTACAGGATGTTGTTTATTTGTTTATTTATTTATTTGGGTTAAATTATTTTGCTTGTTTTTATTTATTTTATTTTTATTTTTTATTTTTATTTATTTTTTTCTTATCTTATATATTTATTTTTTTATTTTTTATTTTAATCAGTGTTTTTATTAACGTAGTAAAAATTTGTTTATATCGCTTATTTAAAGCTATTTATTCAATTTTGGGGGTTGATTGTTGTAGTTTATTCTAGATCTTATTTTGGCGGGAACAATTTTTAATTTGTTTATTACTTATGTAAAATTTTATTTACCTTGTTAAAAACTTCAGGGACATATTTTATAAATGTTTAATACCAATCCAATTTAAATTCTGCCCGAGTCTGTTGCATTTTATTCGCACTAATGCTCTTGGTGGAGGCATGAATCCATAGCTTCTCCTTCTAGCTTGAGATTAAATATCATGGCAAACTGAGTTCTCTAATTTTGTGTGGCAACCACTCTTGGAAAACAAACCGTGAAGAATACACCGAGAAAATACGCCATTACTTTACCCAGAAACAGTCATAGTAATTTACATATTTAAAAAGTAGAAATTTTAGAGGGCCTATATCCTGAAGAGACATAGTAAGAAAATATACAACAGTTACTATTTTAAAACAAAGTTGCTATGCGCTTTACTTCCCTATTAAAAAAATACAATATTTTTCTTAAGAAGATTGTTTCCACGGCATTAAAATCGTAGAGATGCACCAAAAAACCATTCCGATAAAGCAGCGATCACCAACATTTTGGAGCCACGGGCCGGGTGTCATACAAGACAATTTTTTCATAGGCAGCGGGGGAAGCAGTATCGATCAAGCGCATAACAAAACACCAGAAACGAGACCGCGGTAGTCAATAAAATATTTAAAAGTTTTTATTCTTTGTGTGCGGCCCGGTATCAAATAGTCCACCTCTCGGTACCGGTCCGCGGCCTGGTTACAAATGGTCCACGTCCCAGTAGCTATCCGCGGCCCGGTAGTTGGAGAGCGCTGTTACAAAGTATTCGGAACCAGTTTAAGGACTATAAAGATACTGTAATTGTTTACACGTATCTTTTGATTATCCACGCCACGGTAAAGCGACCCAACCTTAACTATAAGCGCTGATACACGTGTTATCCACGCAGAACTTAAACGCATTGTAGAGGAGCATGGAAGACAGGGAGACTAGGAAAAAAAGGGGAAATGATAAAAGATTTGAAGATAAAATACGTGGGTGGTTCAATTGTAGGAGGCTGAGACAAAGTGAGATTTGATAAATGAGGAAAAACAGGCTGTTGGTTGGTGTTAGCGTCTAATGTCTCATGACAGAAGCCAATGGTCGGTAAATCATGGTATTGTTTCATCAATGTCGCAGCCACGACAGTTTAAGACACGGAAAATATAACTTTAAAAAAATGTACTGGCTACGCTTCGTGGCATGGGACTTGAGACAGCAAATGTGATAAAATTGAATTTAATAATGATAATACATATCGAACAAAACCGGAAATTAATGGTACATGATTTGACCTTTTCTTCCCAACATTTGAGATTACATCACATTCTTTATAAAAATTTTTTCTTCAGAATATTTTACAGTAATTTTTATCATGATCAATCCTGATGCGTTAAAAGTAAGTAATAAGTAAAAAAAAAAAAATAGTTCACTTACGCCTGTATATAGTTTCGCGAAATTCTATGCAATTTTTACGAGAAGTTCATGTCAACCAGATTTTGCACTATTTGTAAACTTTCTAATTCATTTCTAAATATTTATACACTACGATAATGTACTGAAGAGTAAAAGCAAATTCAAAATTCAGCTCAATATTCATACATTATATCAGGTTGCATACCGTAAAAAAGTCCAAGTCGAATTTAAATTATTTTCCACTTTATTTATTTTGATTCATTTTGAAGAAAGAGAAAACAAACATGATAAAAATTTTCGTACAACGTATTAGGTTGGTGCAAAAATAATGACGTAATAATGTCGTTTTTTGACGTTAAAAAATACGTCAAAATCGACATTATTACGTCATTATTTTTGCACCAACCTAATACAATACCGACTTGTATTTTTATTCTTATTTATTTAATGAGAATTTAAAGCTGCTCGTAAGTTCGAGGTCGTAATGCAACAGGTGTAACAGCAAAATTGTTCATTTATTAGATTAAGATTTAGACCGTTGTATCTTAGAAATGATTAAAGCTGACTTACTGGAATTCTCCGAGGTTTTTATGACACTACTGGACTATA
The DNA here is from genome assembly GCA_963932145.1 of Acanthosepion lycidas. Taxonomy (NCBI): domain Eukaryota; kingdom Metazoa; phylum Mollusca; class Cephalopoda; order Sepiida; family Sepiidae; genus Acanthosepion; species Acanthosepion lycidas. The sequence continues at coordinate 122,867,755 of OZ010576.1, read as the reverse complement.
CGTTGAATAAAAAGAATTTATAATTACTCTCTAAGTTTAACAGAAGAATTATGATGAAATCGATCATAAACGAAAATGACATGTTCATCATTAATAATTATAACTAAGAATCGGAAGCTCATGAAAGATTGAAATAAAGTTCAATATATATATATATATATATATATATATATATATATGATTCTAGGATAATTTTCTAATTTTTGTCCTAGAGTTACATAGGTGTCTCACAGGTTTCACGTACGATTTCATTTTCCAGAGTTTTTTTTCACTGCTTTTTGGACTGTCATAACGGAAACTCCTCTCTCACGTGCCAAATATATTATAGATTGAGTTGGATCTTTTCTAATTGATCTCTTTAAATCTAAGTTGACATGATAATCCCTCTTCCTGTTGTGGCGTCATTGTCCAATTTTCTTCTTTAATGTTACCTCTTTTTAAAAATTATTCACCTTTACCTTGATGGTACTTGAATGCATTTTGAAGATGAAATTCAGATTATGAATGTTGATACCATTACTGAAGGCCTGAAAGATTTTGTGCTCTCACAGTTGCTCAGTTGAGAAGACAGAGTGACTGACAGAAGACGATTTTAAACTGTTCTGTTGCTAGCTGACAAGCTCAAAGAGTTTTTCAGTGATTCTTACAACAAATGGAATTAAGATGGCTAAACATCTTATCTGAAAATCTGGAAAAGTTTAGTGTTTTCTAGGTATTAAATATTTTGTAGGATGAACAATATTGTTGTAACAAGATTCGGACAATTTTGCTGTCATAAACAGTATATCTATGTATGTATATATTATAACTCTAAATATTATTTTTAGTGGATACTCGTGTTTGAATAGACAGGCCGCTTATTTGTTAAATAATATATTTAATTATAGTTAATTAGTTAATTAATTAGTTAATGTAAATAAATAATCTTAAAGACTCCCGTTTCATCATCGATTAATTTTTCTTATATTTTTAACCGTGCGGGGCACACATACACACGCACACACACACACACACACACACACACACACATATATATATATATATATATATATATATATATATATATATATATATATATATATCGCCGATTGAGCACTATGGGGAAAAGGGAACTTTGAACACTGCTGCGTTAAATACATCTTTCTTCGTAAAAACTGAGGGCTATGGTACCCTTATGGCGTAAATCACGAATATAATGCGTTATAAAGATCCTTTCTTTGCCGTACGCCAATAGCCTAGGTAAGGGCCTCTGACTGATGTCAAATCTGTCGTATTTCGATCCCAGCTTGAAACAATCGGATATCTACTTACACTATTGAGCTGTGCTACATCGAAACAGTCTGTGGATGATAGATTTGTGTTTGTGTGTGTCTGTGTTGATTAAAACTAAAGATTCCGGCTGCGTGTTTTCGCGAAAGGAACATGTTTCAAGTTTTCAACCTGCATTCGGTAGTACATAAAATATATTCGAACGTATTTAGTTTCATACAGAATGTATTTCTCTTTCGAATAATGTAAAAATTGTATATTTTTCTACAACTTGAAAATTTTTAATGTCGAATTAATGTAAATTATCCAAATTTGCCGGCAAAATAAGTTTAAGACCACATGTGAATTATTATATTTAAAGCAAAAAGATTGCATATTTTTTTACGATATGAAAAATTTTAATGCTGGATTAATTTAAATTATCCAAGTTCTGCATAAAGCGTACACAATAAAACTAATTTATATTGTTTTATTAGAAACATATTCTGAAATGAACAAAACTTTAACCATCGTTCTTAAACATATTTTCGCCAATGGATGTACATATTAAATCAAAGGTTATTTTTAGTGGTCACATGTGTTTGAAATATACGAATCGTTTTTTTTTTTTTCATTATTTTTTTTTTATTTTAACCAGTGCGTATTACATTTATAGGCCTATGCAGTCAGGAAATTTAAATAAATGAATTTTGTTCTCAATTACATCACCACCCACCCTTGTAGAAGTATCCACCATTTGATCCAGTGGCTTTTAGACTGAGAGAGTCTCAGAGCAGAAAAGTTTTATTGTCCCTTTTGAAGAAATTGCATTTGCTTTTTTAAAATTTTCCGAGTGGGCAGGCCGATAAGCATAACATATACTGTTTAAAATAAAACTGGGGCGTTTATTCAAGCACGGGTATCCACTAAAAATAACATTTGAAGTAATAAAAATGGCGGATTAAAAATAAATCCATTATTTTTTATTTTAGAAATATCTATATGTGTGTGTATGTTTGTGGGTGTGTACGTGTGTCTATGTACGCATTGTTGCTTAAAATTTGCTATATTTACTAAGAACGACAGCTCAGTATTGAATATTCAATATTTATAGACTGGCATTTGTCTGAAGATCATATTGAAGCGTGAACGTGACAGTCATCACGCAATATATATTCCCGTTTAAACGCCACATATCCCTTTCTCCATATATATATATATATATATATATATATATATATATATATATATATATATATATATATATATATATATATATATAATGATAATAGTGAACAGTATGGATATTTTAATAGGGGCTGTTTTACGACCCTAATGAAATAAATTATTACCTCATGAAGTTTTAGTGTTTGTTCCTTTTATAATAATAATAATAATAATAATAATATATATATATACTGTAATATCGTTTCAGATCAAGTAAAATTGAATGTACGTATGCATTGATTTCTAAAAAAAAGTGCATCCATTATCTATAAACGTTATTTACAATAATTTTTTCCTGAAATATTATCTATGAAGAGTGCTCTTATGTCTGTAAATGTATATACTGTGTAACTTGATAAAATCTCACTTGATCGTATGACTGAAAAAGCTTATAATTGATATCCTGTAGTTACCGGAATATGATCTGCGTCAAAAGTCAATAAAATACTGAATTTGGCAGCCGGTGAATTAAAGGAAATTTCAGAATAGAATTCTTTAATTAACGACTGTCACACTTCATTTCCTTTATTTATTTATTTATTCTTTTTTTTTTTTTTTTTTTTTTTGTTTAATTTATTCAGTTAATTATTTTTGTGTAGATTTGCAGATGACGGATAATTTATTAACTCATCTTAAGGATTGTATTATTAAACAAAGATTACACATTTCTCAAATTTATACACGCACACATAAAAACACAATCCTCTCTCTGTCTGTCTCTCTCTGGCTCTCTGTCTCTCTCTGTTTCTCTCTCAATATATATATATATATATATATATATAATATCAATTGATAATTAGTAGGGATAATTCCAAGGAGTATAGTAACCCAAATGGAGTCTCAATGTAAGAACAGATCAATATAATAATGAATACAGAATCCTTGAACTCCATTTGGTTATAATTTATTTCGTGGTTATTTACATCCATCTCTTCAGATCAGCTTTTTTGTTAATAAAAGAAGTCAATTTATCCAAACGCAAGGAAATGATGGGGAAGGTTATTTTTTAACACATTCCATTCTTCCCCTCCCTCTATGACTTTCTCCTCCCATCCTCTCTCCGTCTTTGTCTCTTTCTCCCCACAATTTTTTTTAAAACTTTATAAGGAAATTCTTATTTTTCTTTATTCCTTCTCAAATATTGAAACTTTTTCTTTCTTTTTTTCCCCTTTTCGTTGCGTCTGAATAAATTGACTGCATTTGTTAACAAAACGCTGATCTGAAGAGATGGATGTAAAATCCACGACATAAATTATAACCGAATGAATTTTTAAGGATTATGTATTCATTATATATATATATATATATATATATATATATATATATATATATATATATATATGGAATAGAATATATAAATTTCTCTATATCAAAACAATGTAAGGCTGGTCAATGACAAAGTGGAAAACTTCTATGTAACGCGTTCCATCCTCGAGAAGGACTACATTAGAATAAAGTAATGTTTTTTTTATTTAATTTATTAAAGAGATTATATATGTGTGGAAAGGAGATGGAGATATAATATAAAGTGTCGGTTATAATATGTAGCAAAGGAAATGTGGCAATGCTGATTTTAAAAACTTTATTTTAATTTTTTTTCTCAATTCTAAAGATAATTTTCTGACTTGTCTGAACACACAGGCTAGATAATTTAATTCAGTTTTTCGACGCATTCGTTTTGCTTTTTATCGTGTTTGCTTTTATGTATCCTGCATTTTGACAAGATCAGGTCTGTCAAGAAAAGCGAAATTTAAAAAAAAAGTAACCAAATTTTACGGAGGATTATTTACTAAGCAGTGTACTTTTTAAATACATTTTAGCCTTAATATTTTTTTTCTTTTAATTAAAGTAGAATTTTTTTAAATCTAAATTATGGTGAAACTCATTACGTCAATTGACTAATGCACTGAGTGTATTGATTTGTAAAATATCTGCGTTCATATAGTAGCGTGATTAAATCCCTAGAGGTCAGGCCTATGTATTCCCTGTAGTGACCCTTACATATATATATATATATATATATATATATATATATATATATATATATATATATATATATATGTGTGTGTGTGTGTGTATGTGTGTGTATTGGATATACGGCAAGTAAATTATCAAGACATCTTACTCTACTCATGTCTGACGATTCGGCCATTGCGAGATATTTACACCAACATTCCTGTCCACATCCACACTATAGAAAACACTGAGGTGATAACACAACTATCAGTCGACACGAAATAGAATAAGCTACGAATATTGCCTATAAAAAGAACAGTTTTCTCGATTTAATGCGCGCTTGAATATGACATTCCAACATAATAAAAAAAAATTCCATCGTGGAGATTTAAAAAAAAAAACTGTCAGCCTTTGCATTTAAACGTAAAAAGAAAATAATCAGTAATGGATAGCTACACATAGTTTTTGCCTAACTAGTTGCAACATTGATGATGATCTCAGAAAAAGACGGAAAGTACCAGTGAAATAAAAGTGATTTTCACTGTTACAGTGCATGGTTGTAATACTCAGAAAATTATCCGTGAATAAGAACCGATTATGCTAAAAATAAGCAGGCATAATATTTGTAATTTGTTTAATCAGACATTCCTAAAAGAGAATTAAATACACACACACACACACATATATATATATATATATATATATATATATATACACACACACACTGCTGGCTCAAATCTTAAGGTCAATGAAAATAAAGAAAGAACATACCTTTTGTATTGTTAGACTCAATCACTTAGTTGAAAAGAGCTTAAAAAATATGAAAAGGAACAGTTAAAATTTTAAAATTCTTTACCATTTAATAGGGTAAATTTGAATACTGGTAAATTTGCATAAATACAAGAAAGTTAAAAGTTTAATACCATACCTACTAGAATTCCAAAACAGAGTAGGAAATTCCCAACAAGGCGTCTCAGTAGTGAGTTGCACAGCCGTCATTGTGAATAACTTCGAAAGTCACATTAGCATGGTCGATATAAACGTCCAGAGAAGGCTGCCTATAATGTTATTCCCGAAGATCTTGAACTATTTGAAACTGACAACTATTCTATAAACTTCATTTGCAATCCACCCACCAAATCGTTCGAACCCGCTGGATGGCCGAAAATTCACCATGGAAAAGCCCGTTGTATTGTGGGCATTATGAATGATAACGTCGACTAGTTGAAAGATCCAGTCATTTCCACACAAGCGACGGCCTTCAATCTATAAGGACACTTTCTCAAACCAACCAAGGTTTGACGCCCCTGTACAACCTAAAGCTCTGTTGTTCCTTGGAAAGAAATAGGACTCCAAATCATGACGGAATCTCTTCCACTGATTCGTGTAGAAAATGCCTCCTGTGGGATCCCTTATCATATCAGTAACGGTGGAAGCCATCTGGAAAATCCAGATTAAATTTCTTTCTCATCAGAGAACAAAATCTTCTTCCACTTTTCGATGTCCCATGTTTGGCGTTGCTCAGTAAATTTTACCTGAGCTGTTTTGGGAGTAGGCGTGTAATTTAAAGACGTTTACGGCCTTTAAAGCTTTCCTATCGGAGATGGCGTATATTGTTCTTGAGAGGCGTTCGTCGTCTGTAAGGACCTTAATCTGGTTCGATGATCGGCTGGTGTTTTGCTGGACAACCTGTCGAAACCTCCTGATCAACGACGACGAAATTTTCTTGGATCGATCACTTGAAATTCTCGTTCGGCAACTCTCATGATCTTTTAAGTAATTTGCAACACCAGTTTTACTCTCCAATCCACCAGCGATGGCAGATTGAGAGAGAGAGAGAGAGGCATTACTTTTGTGGGTCGACAATTCTATCACGTTCAGACCCTGTCAAAATTTTAGCATTTGCCATGTTTTTACCTAATATAACGCAGGAGATGCCAACGGGTGATGTTGACTGCGCTAATGCTTGAACACAAATGACTTAATTTCGTTACGTTTTTACCAATTAATGCTTCGTTTTAATATGGTCTTGAACTTTTGACCAGATAGTATTTAATCTCATTTTCCAGCTTTCAAATTTTCTCTATTAAATGCTAAAAAGTTTTAATTTGTATTTTTCTTTTCCTTATCTTCATTTTTCGAAACTCTACTCAAGTTTGTGGTTGAGTCTAAGAACGCAAAAGGTATATTTTTCTTATTTTTTTCATTTCCCATTTTGTTTTTTGCCAGCAATATATATATATATATATGTGTGTATATATATATATATATATATATATATATATATATATATATATATATATATATATATATATATATATATATATATATATATATGTCAGTACGGGGTTGGTACTGATGGAATAAAATTCCGATAACCAAAAACACTATTATTAAAAGAGTGTTCAATACAGAGTGGAGCAAATAATATTTATTCAAAAATTATAACATATGCATGTTATACAAAAATAAAAAAATACCTATTTTGTTTCAATGGTTATTTTTGTATGATGTATATGTTATTATATATATATATATATATATATATATATATATATATATATGTATGTATATGTATATATGTGTGTGTGTGTGTGTGTGTGTGTGCATGTGTTAAAATATATAGAAAATAGGAAAGGACTCGTTAGGTAAATAATCCAAAGATTTTTAGTATTTTTGTTATTATTTTCCCCCCAAAAAAATCGGTTGAAGATAGAACAGAGCTTGGTACTTTAATTCACTTTAATTCAAATAATTATATTGAAGTTTTCGGCTCTTGTTTTGAAACATGAGAACTCTTATGTAGCGATGTTATGATATTTTTATATGAATAATTATATATATATATATGTGTGTGTATGTGCATTTATTCTCATGTAACGTATATGCTTATGAAATATGTCTCTATGCTGATTTTATGCAAAAAACTGTTTCCTTCGCTCCTTATCTACACATAGGTCCGTGCGCGCGCACATACACGCACACATTTGGAGGTGTCGATAGCTTTGGTGTTAGAACCATCTGCTGATACCAAATCGGGTGTGTGCATGACGATATTAGCTCCCGAAAAAATAATTAAAAATCGGTCGAGCAATGTGGGGAGAAGAGCGCGAATTTGTAAACATTCAGTATTACTGCTGATAATGCAAGACTCTTCAAATTTGATTGAGTTCTCTGTCGTGTTTATAAAAAAATAAATATGTAGAAAATCGCCTTTCTCTCTGCCGGGCGTCGATAGCCTAAGTATTAGAATCTTTGACTGATGCACAATTGGATGTCTTACCACACTGATGAGCTGTGAAACAGCGAAACATTGTGTCTGTGTATGGCGATATATATATATATATATATATATATATATATGACAGCAGCATAACATGAAGATTTTAGCTAAGATTTAATGTCAGCTAACATTTAGATTTGCGTAATGTTCCAATTATGTGATTAATATTCAACACCAAATTAAGGCATTCACACAAACATGGAGATTATGTTGAAAAATATAGATACGTTAAAATAAATGTTATTTTTGTAAATATTCACGCGGAATTAGGCAAATTTAGAAAATAAAAATAAGTTCCTTGCTAAATTAAACTGGGAAGATTGACCCTGAAATAGACGGCATGTAATTGAAACTTTGGAAAATGAACCTTTCTTCCATGGAAAGTCTATTGCCTTCTCCGAGCTTTAGAAATTTAAAAAATTAAGATATGTGACATCATGTGTTTTAAATAAATTAATCTAGAACCTTTTAGCTAATTCAAATCCCAGCATTTTATAAACGCCAGATTATAGCCAATAAGAAATTAGGTATCGCATTGTCAACACTTGTTTCTTGATGCTGATTAAGAATGTCGAAATTATTTGAATAAAATAAAGTAAAACATGTAATTCAGACATTTTAGCCATAAAATTGTCTAGTATTACTACCACATACGGTTCTGTACCCCTGCTATTTACATCGAGCTCTTTAATAAAATTCAAAGAATCAGCAATATTATTAGTCCTGATCTGACGGCTCGACTTCAGTCACTTTCTTACAGCTGTAAAGTTGCCTCCCTGATATTTTTCTATTAATTCTTTCATGGCAATTGTTCTGCTGAAATCTTTGCTATGGTACCGAGAATTTTTAATTTAAGCGCAATACTTAGCTGGTGGCGAGATCGCGTCTATTCGGTTGAGCTGGCTAGATGTAACCGTAAGTTCTATGCTAACAGTTTCTTTTCTTGTACTTCTCGTTTCTGGAAATCCCTTCTGGCCCCATGCTTTCCAGTCAACTTTAATCTTCAAAAATTTAAATTCAATGTCAATCGCTCTCTACTGTCTTCCTGATTACTCTTTTCTCCTTCCTGTTCATTTTTGTTTCGGTTCCTTATTCTTCCACAGCCAGTAAGTTCTTCTGTCTTGGTGGCTTTACTGCCTTGCACGGGGTGAAATCGATTAAAAGAAATATGAATTAAACATTAAATTAACTAAGGCAATGGTGTTTTGTTATTCATCTTTTTTAATGAGTACACGCTCACAATATACACAAATACTACTAATGTTTTTTTTATAGACAGATTCAGATACTACATGTCAAAGAGTAAAATCTTTTGCTTTTAAACATGCTATTACAAGATAATATCCGTCTCTTGTATGACGATAACCTACACCCAGCAGCAAGGCCTCTGATGGGGGGGGGTGAGAAATGCGAAACCACCTCTTAATTGCTGTTTTCCCAGGCCCACATTGACCCTGGGTGGTAGCACATGTTAGGGTCCCAGCTATGGTTAAATAGTTAATCCCAACGCCCTCAAGCTATAAAAAAGAACAATTTGCCAGAGATATGAAAGTAGAAGTGCCAGCAATTAATTTTCAAAATAAATGAATTTACTAACGTTACTTTTTTGTAAAAAAATAAAAATTATTACCAGTAATACATTTTTGTAACGGAAAAAATATTAGCAGCAATACACTTTTATTTAAAAAATGATAGTACTAGCAATATATTTTTGTAAAAGAAAAATTGTCATCAATAGATTTTTAAGAAAAATATTACTAGCAATATTTTTTTTGTAAAAGGACTTACTAATTCTCCCAAGAAACTTAAATATCGGCAATAAATGGCCTATAAGGTGTTGATATGACGTTAAACGAACGAAACGAACAAACAATATATTATACTCAAAGAACGTATTATATTTCTAGTAACTGTATATTTAGTTATAAAAAAGAACAATTTACCAGTAAAAGCTGTGGGTAGCATTAAGAAGACAAGCGTGGTTTAAAAAGAATGAACACAAGATAATTTTTTTTTTAAATGTGGTATGGTAGAAGGAAAATATGGTGCGCGTGATTTAAGGAGAGAAACGTAAGGCTGAAAAAAGTCAACTCTGTGTGTTGACATGAGTAAAAACGATAAAATTAGAGAGGGTGTAACTGAACTATATTCGTAATCTGGTGTAAAAGAAAAGAATTCTCACTATGTAACAAAACAAAGGCAAATAATATATTGAGAAGAATTTCAAAATTTACTGAATCCTTTGATTTCGTGCAAAAGAAATCTGCACATCGGTTAAAAGGCATGCTTCAACGTTGGCAAATATTTATTGATCAATAGTCTTTAAAAATCAGGTTTACGCCCATCAGTGGAAACCTGATAATTTTGGATAAACTATTAAAGAAAATTGGAGAACAATAATGCAGAATAATGCCAAAAGAAAGAATCTAGACTGAAGGAATAAAAAAGAACGAAATAGACCTGATCTCTAAGCTACATTCTCCAATCTTTTTTATACAATGCCTGATCAAAAGTATCGGTATCTGATGCTATAAAAATAAATTATATATCAATTTTGTATTGAATCTCCGAGGTTTGGTAAGATGTCCGCACTCTACACACTTTCCTTCCAAGAACTGCTACAAACAACAGAAGCGGGTGATAACGTTATATCTTAATGTGATGCGTGACAAATTTCAAAGTCTATCTCTGCCAAGCGTCTTCAGTTATACGTATACTCAGCTTAGAACGATGGCATGTTTTATTTGAACTTTGGTGTGATGGAAATATAATTACTTTGACATGTTTCCCTAACTCCAAAGTGTAAGTCTGTTTTAAGATCACTGACCCCCAATAAGATTTCATCCAAGATCGGGAAAAATGAATTAAAATGGTGATATTATCTTCGTTTACTTTTAAATTAAGCATTGTCGACCATTATTAATTGTTACTTTTGAAGATTAAAAAATATTTAATTTTAAATATCTCCCTACAGTCAGAATAAAGCTACAAAAATTTCTAACTGAAAAATAAGAAAATAACAAGTCAAAATTAACAGTTAATGATGTTTTTTACGATGTCTTTTTAAGATGTTTCTCCAGCAATTCTCGTTCATTCGAGAATAAAACCCGATTAATAAAAAGGAAAGAAATGAATGTCCTTTGTTGTAGAATTTGTTTTAAAATTTGCTAGCCAGGAAGACAGACAAACAGAAAGGAGATAGAGATAAGTAAACAAAAATTTATGAACTAATGAGAAACAATATTAAGAATAAAATGTGTAATATTTAATTTGAATATATATATATATATATATATATATATATATATATATATATATATATATATATATATATATATATAATATTTTTATTATGATATTTTACCACGTAAAAATTTCCATGTTTCGGAACATTAAAAATTGGCCCTCATCCGGAGATGGCAGATAATTTATGATGAAAATGACTGGGAAATTAAAAAAAAAACAATTCACTAGCTTATTCGTGAGTTATAAAGGAGTGTGGAAAACCAACAATCCACATTAAAAAAAAAAAATATTTGTGGGCAAGTATTGATTAAACAATCACAAGACATATCAAACGTAAAATAGAAAATAATGTCATATATATATATATATATATATATATATATATATTAGTAAAAAAAAAGAAAGAACATTAAGATATATAATCCGGTGCGCTTATTGATATTTTTAGTTTTACAAAACAGTGCGTCAAAATTTTCCTTAAATAATATTTAAAAATAAAATAATTTAAAAAAAAAAAAAATGGGAGCTTAATATACATACTTATATTTATATCTAATAATAATTTTTAAATAATTTAAGTAATTCTATTACATTTATTTCTTTTAAAAAGAAATATAGTCTATTAGTAATTTAAAGTAAAAATAATATTTTAAATTGTAGTTCAATATAACGTATTCTAATTCAAACACCCTTTTCTGAAAAGAATCTTTATGTATATAAGTACGAATTTAACGGAAAAAAATGGCGAAAAAATTTTGTCGTTAATAAAAAACCAGACGACATGCGTTGAACGGATGTCATAATTCGTTGAAGAGTGCACGCCCTACTCTACCTCTTTTTCGAAGGTAACTCATAATTGATACAATAATAGTTAATAAAAATGAACACGCTATTGCCGCTGTCTAAATGAATAGATTTCTCTGTATCATTGGTAACAAAAAATTATGGATATATGTGCTTTTAAAACTAAGTAAATTTAAAAAATAAATTATTCCAAAATTGGCTTGAAGATCAAAAAGAATTAATGGTTTTAATTTAATTATATAATTAGATTTGAAGATTTTAGCTTCGGTTTTTGAAACATGGTAATTCCTGTGTAGCGAAGGAACCATATTTTTAAATCAGTTAATTTATAAGATATATATATATACGTATGTGTGTGTGTGTAGCGATATATACATTTGTATATATCAAGAACAATATAGGGGAAAATGTATGACAAGTGGAAAAAATGCATCATGCAACAACATTTTTCCACTTTGTCATACATTTTTGCCCCATATACAAGTTGTGACAAAATATTTTTACAAACTTTGGTGGAAGGGTTGGTTCCAAGCAACCAAAACAAGAACGAAAGACCATATAAACATATGTCCTAAAATCCTTCTCTGATGAGTTATTAAGTTTAAAGGACGTTTACAGTAGCTCGCGCAGTGTTGCCATATAGACTAGGTCACATTTTTCAGTCTTGTGCATTTATGACTAACTTATCTTCAAAGTTTAACGTGTGTAGTAGTGAGTTAACTAAAAAGTGTCCCGTTTAACAGTGGCTGGATATTCATATCTTCAGCAGACAGATATGATTTTTATCATATGTCGAATGATAATGAGCGCGAGGCTGTATGGTTGTAACAGACTGCCTTTCCAGACCGAAGGCAACCGAGTTATTCAACCATGAATACGATTCATCATCGGGTTGGTGAGACATGATCCGTGGCACCACAAACTATGGATCGAGGAAGACCGAGATCTCTCTAACGCCCGAACAAGAAGAATACATTTTATAGGCTGTTGGAGACGATACAGGTATCAGTACACGTCAAGTGGCCGTTGTATATTCTACATCTCATAGTATCGCATAGTTTATTGCGAAAACTGTCGATGCGTTGTTTGTCTCTCCAGTCTTGCTTACAGATGATTCAACATTTGGAGGAGATGGAATATTTGTGGGCGGATTGGAACCCCCATCATGCAATACAGGTTAGACACCAGCATCATTTTACAATTGGAATTGTAGGTGACTGTCTGGTAGATCTATATTTTCTCCTTTAGATTTTTATCTGTGGAACCACCTAAAACAATAATACAGCAAACATTAATAATGTAGAGATACTTCTTCAACGTGTCCTGGGGGCCTGCGAAACTATTCAACACCTTGTGGGATTATTTGAAAGGGTTCACCAGTCAATGATCCGACGGGGGCATGCATGTGTAAAAGCAAGCGGAGGATATTTTGAACATTTTTTTTACTGTATGGTTCACCCTTTACAATTTGCGAGAGTCACTCGAGGTAGAGGGTTACGTTTGGAGACCATTCGTGTATAAATGATTGGAAGATAACGGTTAACCATAGCCTTGAAAAGGTTAATATTGTAGTGATCGAGGAAACATCCACTGGGGTGCCGGTTCCACAGGGAAGTGGTTCGCTGGAAGAAGCTGCTCGTGTGGAGCCATTGAAATATGAAGGGAATGTGGGTGGTTTGCTACTATGTGGCATGACGTGTTCTTGTTGTAAAGGTTTATCTCAGCGGGACCAGGGAATGTCCAGGCACTTTTATTTGTTTTGAGTTGTTGTGCTGAGGTAAATGACGGCCTTTTGGATTTATGTTTATATGGATATTTGACCTTCTTTTGGTGTCAAGAACCCGCCCCTAAGTCTGTAAAAGTATTTTGGATTGTATCTTGCTTCGTATATTTAACAATGTCTACCGTTAACTTTAAACTTAACTCAAAAAGGAAGGATTTGCGGACATATCTTTATATGTACTTTTGTTATTCTATAGATGTGAAGAATACAGCCTATATATTTTCAAGCATTTCAACCCAAGCAAGGCATGAGTGCCACTAGCACGCTAGGGGTTACAGAGAGTGAGAGCAAGAGTAAGGGCGGTGTTTGAGGAAAGGATATAAAGAAGGATGGGGATCAAGATCAATGTATCAGAAGGTATCGATTAACATTACATTTAGAAACTTGAAGATTATAGCTATTAGGGAAGCAAGTAGGAAGAAGGGTGTTCCACTGACGGCAAGTGCGAGGGAAGAAGCTGTTGGAGTAGAATAGACGGTTACATTTAACTGTTTCGACAGTGAAAGGGTACACGCACACTCACATATGTATATATATGTTTGTATGTAGGTATGTACGTCCAGTGTGAAAATAGAAGTCAATGCTATATTAAGCTCCAAGTGAACTATGTATTTGAAGATGTGCGATATTGAGAACATTCCTCTGTAAATATAACAAATTTCCAACAATATAATTACACCCACTTCAACACAGGTCTACCCTGTCCTGGGGAAGTAACACCTGTTAGGGCCCCAGCTATGGGCAAATAGTGAACTCCCAAATTCAGTATAAAAATAAAGTATAAAAAATCATTTTAGTAGTAAGAATACCAGCAATATATTTTCATATTAAAAATAAAGGCAATATATTATTTGAAAAGGAAGAGAAAATTTACCAGCAGTACATTTTTAAACAAAAAAATTACTAAAGCTTCCAAGAAAATTAAATTTTGGCATTAAATAGCCCATAAGGAATTGATATGCCCTAAAACAAACCAAATCAAATTAACAAATACACAATTTACTTATTGTATAATACGCATGTGATGTCAAAAGTAGAAACGGAATTTCTTCTTATTTAATTTTGTTATACTTTTCGTTTTAATTTTGAAACTGAAAAGAGTGGATACCGAAAACCAACGTGTTCTGTTTTCGTCTTTAGACTAGAATTGGTTTGCAAATATTATCTTTAAAATCCCTTAATTTATTTTTAATTTTTTTAAATTATCATGAAAAAAATTATCTCTAATTTTTTTTAAAAATTGCCTTTGGCTCTGTAGATAAATAAATATGTTAATTAAAATGCGTTCAGATTTATTACAACTATAATTATTTTGATTTATCACATAGGAACAAGTTAAAGAATTATTTATCTTAATTGTTATCTTAATTTTAGTTTAGTTTAAGTTTCTGGAAGTATTGAATATAACCAAGAAAATGCAGAGCAACATCAAGTCTATGATAGATATACTTTATATTTGCATTATTACTTGAAGAGATTGCAATATGTTAACGTCACGAGTAGACTAATATATACGTACATATAGATATATCACTGTGTGTGTATGTATGTGCGTTGTTATGCATGTGTGCGTGTCTAAGTATTGAGAAAGAACGAGAGAAAGATGGATAAAGTTAAGAGGAAGATGAAAGCAGACAGAAATTTTCGTTGATAAAGAAAACTAAATTTGAGACAAAATTATACATTCTCAAACCTATGGAAATATAGACTTATATACGCCTGTTTTGCACAGACGAGATTTTATGAGGATGCGCGTCCTGAATAAAAGAAGGCTTAGAAAAAAAATGAAAGGAGAGAAAAAAACATGAAGATCAGAGAAGCCACCCGACACCCGCAAGAAATACAATAAAAATAATAAATTTTAAAAAAATCCGAAAAAGAGAATGGTATTCCCATGAACCGGCATTTCATTTCTTAGAAGAGTTCTCTCTCTCCCCCTTACTCTCCTTTTGAAATACGCCTTATCAGTCGCTTACTTCATGTACAAAGAGTCTGTTGGATTTATGAGCGTGGTTTCAACGCGTCACAACGAATTAGCCAAGAGAGAACATTCTCCAGGCAAAACTCTATCTCTAAGACCCCATGTTTTCTTCTCAAAATGGGCTAAATTTTTGGGTAAGTATAGTATCTTCTTTTACTTCTTAAGTTTACGTGCTATTTACGTTCTAATTTTCATAGCTGTAGATCCCCCGAGCTGCTGAACCACGTTGTGCAAAGAATTGTCTGGTATTGCGAAAAACGATGCGAAAAGAAACTTTTCATTTTCTTTCATTTATGCAGCGAGAATAATTCTCAAAATTTCTGTGCATTGCACGGAAAGAAATATTATCCTTAAATATCGCAATTTAAAAAAGGAATTAAAATATCAGAAATATTTGTCAGTCCTATCTTAAAAATGTATTACGAGAGAAAAAAATGTCTTTCCCATGTCTGTACATATAACATGAAATTTAAAAAGAGTATCGAAACGATGTGTCTTATATACTGGTATTATGTGAAGCAAATCTACAAAAACTGAGATTGTATTTCAAAATCAGAATTATTTGCAGTGTATAGTCTTTTTACAAGAATCCCTTACAAAATATGAATCTTTCTAGTATGAGTAGCGGAATACAATAATGATGGCCTGAGACTTTCTATGACCCCAGAAGAGACATCACCACGGAAATATTCTGGTGTGCATTATATGTTGATAAAATAAAGAGAAAAGTATTGGTTTTCATAAACATAGACGATAATATATTCTAGTGGATGGATTCAGACTATGTAACTCTGTTACTATTTTAATTTATTTATTTCCTTCCTTCCTTTATATATATATATATATATATATATATATATATATATATATATATATATTTCTGAGATGAGGTATTATGTTACATGTTTATTTACATTATTCGGACTATTGTTGTTGACAACAAAAATAAGGACACTAGTCCGAATAATATATATATATATATATATATATATATATATATGTTTGTGTGTGTGTGTGTGTGTGTGTGTGTGTACACGAGTATTTCACGCTTAAACGCCGGGTGGCGACATCAATATCCACTTTGGTATTTACATACGCTGTATAGCTGATATTGAGCACTTTACCCGATAAATATAGCATACTATAAAATCATATTTTATCATATATACATGTATTTCCCTGAAATACCCCCCAGATAATGATAAGACATTAGTGGCAATGATATCCTCATCGAGCTAATATCTTATCCTTATGTGGGTGGTGTATGGGTGAGGGATTTCTGCCCATCCCCTTAAATCAGTCTTTTCCTATTTTAATTTTTTCTATCTATCTATCTATCTATCTATCTATCTATCTATCTATCTATCTATCTATCTATCTATCTCTCTCTCTCTCTCTCTCTCTATATATATATATATATATATATATATATATATATATATATATATATATATATATGTATATATATATATATGTGTGTGTGTGTGTTTTGTCGTAGTTTAATTTGTTTTATGTATATATCTACGTATTGTGTTTCTTACTCAATTTACTGTCTTTTTTATCTATGTAATTCATTCTTGTTCTATCTATCTATCTATCTATATATATATATATATATATATATATATATGAACGTAAACAAATGACGTCACGCACTTCGAAATGGACAAAGTCCGACAACTATTTTAGTATATTTTATTGTTATACATTATTTATATAAACAGTACTAACAACATTTACCAACCCGAAAGCCTCGAGCAGATATGAACGTCCGAGGGAAATCATGGAAAATTGTAGTTTAAAAGCAGCAAAATTGATCTCGCTAATCAGACGCTGCTTCGTAGCTAAACTGGCATAGCACGTCAGGCTATATGATCATTCCGTGTAGGAAACAGGTTCGATTCCAGTGAGAGGACGCATATTTTCTATGAAAATTTCATGGACGTTCAGTCCGGCAAATGTTGTTAATACTTTTATTATAAACACAGCATTTAATTAAATACTTGTGTCGATATTAAACAACGCATAACAATAAAATATATTAAAATGTTCATTTCGTTGTGTGTGACATCATTTGTTTACGTTTATATATATATATATATATATATATATATATATATATATATATATATATATATATATATATATATATATATATATATATATATATAATATCCTCGCTCATTTGTCCTATATTTAATGGCTGCCTCACAGTTGCAATTCCTTTATAACGTAAACTTTGATGAATGTATATGCATGTTAAATTTCACAATTTATAGCACAATTGCAAAACCCAAGAAAACAATAAGCAGTTGAATTTTTTTTTTTTTTTTTGTTGAGCGAAAGATTTCAAAGTAATGATGATGGGAATTGATGAAAAATATAAGATTTAATTTAATGACACACCAATTTCGTCTTTAACTGGAATCTTAAATATATGGATTTTTTTGCAAACTAACGTTTGACTCAGAAACGGAGTGAGTTGAATATTGAAACAAAATCCTTATTTTCACTGATCATTGCGAACATTCAGTGTAAGAAGACGTTTGTTATGTGAATGGCTTGAAATCTTAAACCAATTCTTTGTTTCCCTTCAGGAATTAGGTTTCCCCTGACAGATTTTCGCGTTTTAAACCCCGAAAATGTTTGGATATCCGGATCTGAATGATGCTGGAGGTGGTTAAGGAGATTTTGAGCGCAAGTCGGTGAAAAGCTCCTATCAACCGCTGATTTCCATCATTGTAGGGCGACAGAAGATACGGAGATAAAAGTTCGAAATTAGAAATCCTGCACCTTTTCATAAACCTACTAAGAGTTAGATTAAACTTTTCACATACAAGAAATTTTGCAACTGTAAGAAACAAAAAAATAAATAAAAGAGTGAAAAAAAAGAAAAAAAAAAGAAATTGAATGAAAAGTCAATAGCTGAAAGATTTAAGGCCAACATTTTTAGATTTTCCTCAAGCAAGCGGGATTTATCTTTCGAGGTTAGACTTCTCTATTTAGTCACGTGAGGACGGAAAGCGCGACACGGATATCTGAAGACGTACTGGGATGACAAAGATGCATTCCAACAGCTAAGAAGAGTATTAAGAGACAGAAAACTTTCCTTAGAAACAAAGAAAAAATACTGAAGTGTTAATAATATCTGTCCTCTTACATGGCAGCGAATGCTGGAAAACTGTTCAAAGATGATGAAGAGACTTGAAGCCACAGAAATTTGGTTCTACAGAAAGATGCTGAGGATACTACGGAACGAATGCATGAGCAAAGACGTGGTTTTAGAGAAAATGGAAACAAAATGAAAATATCACGTTGTGGTAGTTAAAATTTCTAGGGCACATAAGGAGGAAGAAGGGCTTGGAAAACCTGATACTCACAGGACGGAAGGAAAGAGCGACAGAGGAAAGCAGCGCGTAATATACATGATGGGCTTGAGTAAATGGACAGTACAACAGTGTTCATCAGAAATAACAAAATGTCAAAATTTATTAAGATTTAAAAGAGACAGGAAGATATCGAGGAACATGATTGCCTACGTCCCGAAGGGACACGTCACATAAAAGAAGAAGATATTCAAAATCTTTACACCAAAGAAGGAAAACGGAAGATTTAGTAGTGTCATATTTCCTCTTCTGTTTTGAAATTTGTTCTTCACTTACATACTGGATGTAACAGCAAAATTGTCCACATCGTGTAATAAATAAATATCACAATGGCATTTTAAGTGTTCGTTTTCAATATATATATATATATATATATATATATATATATATATATTGACACACAAATATATATTTGTTTGTAAGCTGGTATCTAAATTGTTGGGATCGAATCTTCGATTCTAATGAAATAACTATCACAATGCTATTTTAAGTGTTTTTTTTTACTGTTATAATAATTATTATTTGCTCTGTTTTTGATATTGAGCTCTCTAGATTTATACCCATTTGGAATTCCCATACGGAACAACAGATATTATATATATATATATATATATATATATATATATATATATATATATATATATAGCTACGTTCGAAGTGCAACTTAAAGTTTCGTTGTTCTACTAATCAGGCACGAATTATTGATTCTGATTTAAAAAAAACTTGCTTAGATTCATGCAGGTACCAGTGAAAGTAGCTCGTCAGAGCAGTTGCCATAAAGATTCTTACAAAAAAGACAGAGGGAAACCACAGCACGTCTGCAAGAGAGTGACTATAGACGAGACATAAGATTAGGACATATAACATTGCATATTTGTCTCTGGGTTTTGTCAGCGGGGTCACCAAACAATATATAGCAGCAGAATTCAATGCAAGGACGATCAGTTAATTTGTAGATGTGAAGGATGGACCCAAGAGAGAAAAACCTTCTGGTGCGACACAGAAATGTCGTACTTAATCCATTTCAGTATATATATATATATATATATATATATATATATATATATATATATATATATATATATATATATATATTACACCCATTTCTAGAGCTTTCAGACATTTCCCTCTTGTCTTCCACATCCCATACATACATTCTCACTAAAATTTTATTTTCTATTTTTTATACACGGAGTTATAATTTCCGATTTCTTTTTTAATTTTTAGCTCTGATGAATTGGATTGTGATTACGATTCCAGTGTAATAAATTATAATCATAACAGTGTTTGAGCCTTTTATATTATATTCTTACTCTGTCCTGGACATGGAGTTCTACCTGGATTCTATCATCTTGGGAATTTATATATATATATATATATATATATATATATATATATATATATATATATATATATATATTGACCACTAATATTATCTATCTATTTATCTATCTGTCAATATATATATATATATATATATATATATATATATATATATATATAGGTTACTAGCTTAATGAAGAAAAAAGCATATATGTTTCACGCCTGTGTATATATGAACGATTTATTTTGCCCCATAAATACTAAAACGTTTAAGGAACATAGATGATATTTTTATCTATGTAGCTTTTATCACATTGTTTTGAATTTTGTTAAACGTAACCATTCCGAGAAATTATTTCTCGCCATTTAGGGCATCCAGTGCGACCGATCAATAAAATACTCTATTCAGAATGATATATATGTTTTATTTTTTTTTATTTTGAGCTATTTGTTCTCCATTCCACAAAAGTAAGCTGCGGTTTCCTTACTGTCACTATAGAATAAAGGAGAGAAAAAAATTAAATGATATTTAAAAAATTCACCAGAACCTGAGAGACACTGAAGTGATTTATTAAATCAAATACCAGTCAAAACATTATCATAAATCAGCTATTGTGAACATACGCTTCCAAATAAGATATGTAATATTGAAAATGCACCTTCTCACGATTGAGACAAGATACGTAGTCATTGAATAAAATGCATTGTTTAAACGTCTCTGATTTCAGATATCTTTAGTGCAGCTTTCCTTCAATTCAACAAAATAAATCACATGAAATAAATAAAGAAAAAGTGACTCTAATTATGACAGCATCGAAGTCAATAAGGAATGGAATAAATTAAACAATTACACAATGCTAATTCTCTTGCATTTTTTCTTTTTACCATATTTAACATTTCACTTGGCATTTCATGTCTTCTTTTATTCTTTTTTTTTTCTTGAACACAACCCTTTCCAACACAAACCTCATGTAAAAGATCTTTGACGCCCTAATTAGCTGATTAACTACGCTTTCTTTAGAAACATGAGAATGGAGGTCGTCGGCGCCAAACGCCCACAAGAGAGTTACAAACCGTGTTTTCGCCTAACATAATTAATGAGGGCGACCTAAAAGGAAATGAGCGAGGGTCTAGCCAACATAAATCAGATCGAGAAACGGCAACAGCAACAAAGTGTCCAAACAGAAAACAAAAGAACAAAACATCGTCAAGAAGGAAGAAGAGCAAACTGTTATGGACTGAGTTGAATGCTGCAGGTTTTATGCACATAAGATTTCTTTCTTTTTACATTGTAACATATCAATCATGAAATTATGTAATTGTGATATGAATTCAAGATGACGTTTGAATGCATGTGATCGTAAGATTCAAGTGTCACTCTCTGATTAGAAACTCTAGAAAGAAGAGACTTATTTTTACCATAGCTAATTGTTTTAGAAAATTAAAATATAATTCGTACATCCACTGAAATTGGCGCTGTTATATTTAAATACATTGGTTTACAATTTTAAAAAAAGTATAAGTAGAGAATGGTGTATTGACAGCAGTATGCGCGCCCGCGCACACACACACACACACACACACACACATATATATATATATATATAATACAAATTATAATAATACAATAGAGTATAGGCAACTGAATGTGTGTGTATATATATATATATATATATATATATATATATATATATATATATTATTTTTATATATATATATTACAAAACACTATTCTATAAGTATAGAAAAAAAAATTTTAAATTATTAAAAGTATAAGAATAGAATATTGTATTGTCATCTGTATATATATATATATATATATATATATATATATATATATATATTAGTCACATTTTAGTAAGCGATGCACTTATATCTACCATGAAATATGTATAATTAAGAGAGGGCAAGCAGATATTTTTATGCCTAAATCTAATCATCAATCCATTTCTCCTGTTTAATAAGCTAGAGTTATTTAAGTGCTTTGTAATAACGAGTTTTTCAACAAGATATAAATTGCATTTACTTCCTTTACCATTATAATCTTCAGCTGTAGATATAATTTCCCAGTTGATTGATGGCGTGATGGCAAGTACGTTTCTGCGATCTCATTCCTTTCGATTTTTATCTGTTGGGGCCACCAAAAACAATGGGCTTATGTAGCAAACATTAATAAGGCAGAGACACTTCATCAACGTGTCAAGCGGGCCTGCGAAACGATACGACACGGTGTAGGAGTATTTGGAAGGGTCAGCCCTTCAATGATCCAATTGTGCATACTTGCGGAGAGCAAGAGGAGGACATTTTCAACATTTGTTATGAGCTTCTGTGTTTAGCTACAGTGATGGCCATTTGGTCATATGTTTATATGACCAACTGACTTTCTTTTGGTGTCAAGAACACGGCCCCAAAATACTTTTTCTGCACCCTACAAATATGCATATTTAGTAACGTATATATATATATATATATATATATATATATATATATATATATATATATATACATATATATATATATATATCTTTAGTGTATATATATATATATATTTATATATATATATATATATATATATATATATATATATATATATATATATAGTATATATATAGTACATCTATATACGGACACTCAAGTTATCTTTCTATACTTATATTTCATATATATATATATATATATATATATATAAAGTGTAAGTATACAAAAGAGTATTGTAATATATATATATATATATATATATATATATATATATATATATATATATATATATATATATAAAGTATAAGTATAGAAAAGAGTATTGTACCTTGCGTGTGCGTATATATATATATATATATATATATATATAACTAAATATGCATATTATCCTTCCCCTTTAGAACAACTATGAATTTCAGATCGTCCCTTAAACGATCAATATATGACCGATAATATTGTATATAGAGCGAACATACGTTCCGGTAAAGTTATTAAATTTTATTTTGGTTCCAGTGAAAAGCCTTAGAAATTTCATTTTTTCATCGAAAAATCTTAAGTAATATAAAATACAAAAATAGCAGTGCTCCCCCTTAAATATTTCTGACTATTAAAGTATTTGGGTATCCCACCATCAATCAACTGGGTAATTATATCTAGAGCTAAAGCTTTTAACTGCAATAGGATTCTGCATCATGCTACACAAGCAGGAGAACCCAGTCAGACAATTCTTTCGACCACATCACCCCTTACATAGGGCCACCTAACTCCCCGATCTGCAACCCCCTTGATTCTTATGTGTGGGGCGCAGTTAAGCGAGAGAGCAATAAAACTCCTTGTAAGATGAACTGAACGTAAGGATTATGGCAGCATTCGCCAATTAAATAAGGAGACTGTCCAGAAGTGTATCAGGAGTTTCTGAAGGCAGTGGTTGAAGCTAATGGCGGTTTTATTGGATAAATTTACTCTTTAGTATTTCAAGATTTTTTGTGTAATATGAGTAAATATACCTGTTAAAATAAGATGTAAGTGCCATTTTTGCGCAATTTAGACGAAAAGTTATCTATCGCATCCTGTATATGTGTATAAGAGCACACACCCACACATATCGCAGATAGATAGATAGATAGATAGATAGATAGATAGATAATTGCGTGTTTCGTCAGCAATTCCTCTTTGATAAAAGTTTCGTTTAAAACGACTGATAAGGTCGTGTAGTTAATTTTTTAAGTTGTTTTTTTCTTGTGTTCTTATATATTTTTCTTTTTAATGTTCTGTATGCCCGCGTGATTTCATCATCCTTGATAATGACTAAAAATAGGCGAAAATACGACAGGGAAATCCAAACGTGCATTGAAATAAAGAAAGATTCCTTCCAAAATCTAAGCCGAGTATTAAGAAACAGGAAAACCCGTTAGAAACAAAGAAAAGTCTGTTGAAATATTATGTAATATCAATCATACGAAATGGCAGAAAATGCTGGATAATCTCCTCCCAGAGACTTAAAACAAAAGAAATGTTGTTCCACAGAAGGATGATAAGAACCGTATTGACTGAACATGTGAGTAATGAGAAAGTTTTAAGGAAGATAGAAACAAAAATGACGCTTACGCTTAGAATCGGAGAAAGTTGATGAGGAGAAAAGAAGAATTTGAAATAGAGAAGGCAGAACGAAGAGAGAAGAGCAGAGGGTAACCTAAAAAAACAAGCTTGTATAAACAGACAGCGGAACTGGGATGGTGAAAAGACATATATTACTATATGCTACAAAGTATAGGAAGATGTGGAGAGCCATGATTGTTTACGTCCTCAATGGAAACGGCACATATAAGATAAATAATATCTTCGCGTATAGAATATTCTTAACTGTTGTGTTTTATGTTCATTCAGCGGAAGATTTTTCTTGCGAAAGTGTTTCTTTTTATGCAGTTATTGCTTTGTATTTATTGTTCTTGTAATGAGAGGCATGGGAATAATCCAGTGATTGGCCTCAACTGACCTTACTCCATATAGCTAACCAAACAGAAGAAAACTTAAGTCAACATAGGATGCAAACAATAATGCCTAACTCAACCAACATTTTCGTTGTCAATCGCAACAGAATCAGTCATTTTGTTCGACGATTAGCTAGTCGTTCAGACCATCGTGTCAGACTAAGAGCGTGTACTAGTCTTAGATCAACTATTATCAGCTTGATCTCGTAGACTTGATACAGATCCTTGATCTCGTAGACTTGATACAGATCCTTGATCTCGTAGACTTGATACAGATCCTTGATCTCGTAGACTTGATACAGATCCTTGATCTCGTCGCCTCTACATCATGATGTAGCTGTTTCGGAGTAAAGCTAGACATAAATATCTAAAAAAAAACAACAAAAGTGGGCAACTTCAGTCTTGTTATTAATTTTACTGAAAATTCTTGAGACCAATCTTACTTTTAACGTAGAAATTATGTAAACTAAATAATGTAAACATGCACACAGATACACATACTACATATAGAAAACGTTAAAATTTCCCTTTCTCTCTACGGTGTGACGATAGCCTAGAATCTCTGACTGATGCTAAATCGGTCGTGTTTCGATCCCGACTTGAAACAATCGAACGTCTAGCCACACTGAAGAGCTGTTATATAGCGAAACATTCTGTCTGTGGATAACTCTCTCTCTCTCTCTCTCTCTCTATATATATATATATATATATATATATATATATATATATATATATATATATATATATATATATATATATATATATATATATATATATATATATATATATATATATATATATATATATATATATATATGTGGGTAAGAATGTTTGCATACTGACCATAAGACCCGGGTTCGAATTTCACCATGGTCGATTTGTCAGGAAGAGTATAGGTAAATATGATTAATATTTAGATTTTACATTTTTTTCTAAATGTAGGCATGTAATGATTCCTCCTCTCTCTCCAAACTCTTAGCTATGGGCAAATTTGAATTAGTAGGAACTCTTTGGTCTTCTGAGACAGTTCATCCCAGACGTTGGGTTACAGGTCATATCAGGCTATTTTTTTAAACGATACTTTATTTAATCTGTGGGGAAGAGGTGGATTCATATCTTTCCCAAGGGTATTCGTGCATAAGGGAATATAACGGAAATTGGAACTCGACTTTCCGATTAATAATTCGGAGCCATTATCCATTATTACACCACCCGCACATTTAAACTTACCGTACCTGGTATCCCAAACGGTCACCCATGTAAATACTGATCAGGTTCGACGTTGCTTAAATTCCGTGATCGTACGGGTAACGGTATTTCAACGTGAAGTAGCTGTAAGTCACATTTTTTATATTAAAATTCTTAAATTTCACCAAGGATAAGGCTTGTGAGCCACTCAAATTAGAAGGTTATAATCGGAATGCCAATAATGAATGAGGTGGGTGATATGAATGAAGGTTGGGACAGGAGGGGAAAACTTTGATGTGTTTGTGATATCTTCCATGTGGGTGCCTGTTCTATAAAGTGGCTGTTCTTTGAAAAAAAAACAAAAAAAAAACAGACTGAATGGAATATTTTTCTTAGATTTTGAACAGGAAGGAAATTAGGGTGATTCAACTCTGTAAAAGTGATATGGAATCTCCTAACTGCAAAGTTATAAAGACGTGGAACTAAAGAATCTGAAAATGGAAAGAGTGATAGGCATTTCAGGAAAAAAGTCTGCGGAGTGAAGATAACGTCTTCCCACACAATCGCAGAGACAATTTTGAACTCTATCAAGGCTACAAAATAAGGATTGGGCAGCTTCAGCTTAGATATGGCACCAATATTATTTTTGTTTTAAACTCTATCTTGCAGAGATAAATGCAGAAGGACTCGGGTAATCCCTGGAGTGATTAGATGAGCTGGTCCTTTTTCCAGCATCTTTATTGGTAGATTGTATATATCATTTCAAATTGAGGTCAGTAATGTCTTTGAAACACAATAAAATTTCAAAATGTGAAGTCTTATTGAGAGTATAATTATTCATCGTGACTAAAGAAATCTTTCAACTTCACTGAAGGAGTCACGAAGGTGAATTACACAGAATTGTTTTCGTGAAGATTCATATGAAATTAACCGGCGACCTTCCAAAAAAATTTTAAGTTAAAGCTTATGCCTTCTTCTGGATAATCTTAATGGATATATCATATTAACGTAAAATAATTTATCTCGCAGAAGTGCCAACGATGATGTATATTAGATAAATAATTGATGTATATTAGATACGTATTCGTAAGTAATGGGAAAGTCAAGAAATTTAGTATTTGCTATAAAATGCCAGAGAGATAAATCGACAAAGTCTCTGTGTTGTCTCCCTTGCAACGTCTTAAAATCTGCAGAAGAAAGACAGTGAAAATTAAAGAAAGGGAACGGAAAGTTTATGCGGCTTTTAGATCGATGTTCTTGCATCAGTGCAGCAGCAGCAGCAGCAGCAATGGGACCAGGACGAAATGAAAGACAACTACCGCGCTGGCAGTAACGATATCGGTTTGAGATGTGGAGGATGTTTTACGGTCAGACATGCTTCAGTAAAACAAAATGGCAGAAAAAGAAAGAGTGTTACTTTGTTCTCAGGATAGTTTTAAATATTTACCTTTAATAAGAATTATGTCTGCGATTATTTTCTTTCTTTAAAATCCAACACTATTTTTTACGCCTATAAACGTGGGTACACGTGTTTGAGTTGATATATCTGTGAATAGTGAAATTACTATCTGTAGACGAATGGCTTAGTAAAGAAAATGTGTTTTCTGACAGGAATCGAACCGGTGTCTCCTTTTTATTTCGCCTTCTCGTAGCATGATGGAAAATCAAGATAGGCTTTGAAGCTGTCCCAGATTAAAAATAAAGACAGGTTCCGTTTTGGTAGAGAGTACAACTTCATTACTAAGACTTTCAAACTCTAGGCTGGTATTCAATTATTTCCCTGGTTAAAAGTAGAGATGTCTACTTAAATACATGATCTCACCAAATATAACTGACATATTAATAATCACAATGTATGTATCTATCTATCTATCTATCTATATATATATATATATATATATTTGTATGTACGTGTATGTTTGTGTGTGTGTGGATATATATGTGTGTATACATATGTATATATGCATAGCGCGTACCTGTGAGAGAGATTGTTACGAAAGCATAATTCATATTTCAAAGGACTAAAATATATATTAATGAAATCTTAGAAATTATTTTAAAGTTAAATATGTTTTGAAACCTGTCAATAATTTCAAATGCAAATTTGTGTTTCTGAAAATAGGTAACTGTTTTTCATGTTTAACCACAACGAAATATGATATTTCTATAGATATTTTGTATATTTAATATTGCAAATATTGATATATTGATAATCTGTAGTTTCTTCTGTAATAACTTGCCATGTTCCTAATTATTTCTAATGCATATATATATATATATATAAATATATATATATATATATATATATATATATATATATATATATATATATATATATATAAATTATGCTCAGTATAATAGTAAAAAATGTATCTTATTTTCTGCAGGTGAAACTTAGAAAACTACATAGAAAACCTCAGAACAAAGATCTTTATAAAGGTAAAATAATGATGAATACACGTGCAACGTTTTCATTGGAAAATAGATATTTATATATCGGTTCTCAACGTTAGCATGCATATACATGGTAAAAAATAGATGTGCATATGTGTCAAGTCATTAATTAAAATAATTTTTTGAGTTATTACTTCCATTTTGAAATTGTATCGCGGCATACCAATATTTTGTTTCCTTTTCCACTGCCATTTTCTTAACTCTTTCACAGGAGAATTCTATGTAGTTGTTTCCCTTTAATTACAAACAAAATGTCAATGTACGCATGCTTAAGGTCACGTAAAACATTCATTTCCCACTTTTTTATAGACGCACGCTTGGGTGTGATTAAATACTGTATATATATATATATATATATATATATATATATATATATATATATATATATATATATATATATATATATTTGTGCGTGTGTGCGTGTGTGTGTGCACGTGTGTCTGTTTGTGTGTGGGATGTATTTATGGCTATCAATATTCAAGTTCATTTAAGTGGCAAGTCTAGTTTAACTTCTTTAAGTATTTCCATATTTTTAAGATACAATTTTTTCTTCTTTATTTCATAAAAAAATTCTTCTTCATTTCAACTGAATATGTTAATGCGGCGTTAGTTCCATTTCCGTGTAAATAGTAAAATTTTTTAATATTGCTGCAGTTGAGCTTTCCTTTTGGGTGTAGGCCCTTATTAGATTAAACTTTATACAATCTTTATTTAACAACATAAAAGTAAATAAAAAATGCTCTAACTAAATAAATCCCACGCAACAAGAATATCATAATTCATGCATACTTAAATGAAGAATTTAAATCATAACTTATTGAATTTTTCTAGTGTTCAGAACAGGGAATATTTTTGCAAAGAAACCTCGATGTGGTACGAAAAAAGTCTCTGCCTCCTAAAAATTGGTGGCAATTACCCATATACCATATCTGATTTTAGGAATAATTTGGTTGCCTCTTCAGTGAAAGCAGCAAAACAATATTTACTAGACTTCTAGTCAGTACAAAACTTCAGACATGCCAATTTTGTAAGACGCCTCTCCTAAAGGATAAAAATTTGAAATCTCTTTTCCTTTTTGCAAATGGTCATATTGTTAAACCTGTACTATTTTGGAAGAATATATAATGGTTGGATCAGAAAAGCTAGTGGTTTGGGGGCATAATTATAGAAATGTTTTTGTTATATACCATACCTATGAACACTAATGGGTATATCCCAATTCTCATTATTGTAAGTGGGGGTAATATGTTATCTAAGTAGTCCACCACTAGAAGTGGTTTACCTACTTCACGCCGCTGGCGAGTATTGTATTTTGTGAATTATATAAAAATTAACCTTGGTTATTCCTCATTCAGTAACTCTTCCTATGTTACAACATTTCTTCTGCTATGTGACGCGTTCCTTTACATAAGCAATAATGGCTCTCCATATCTTCCCATACTTTGTGACCATTAGCAGTTTTATACTTCTTCCCCACTAACCCTATCTATTCACGCTGCTTTCCCTGTTTCTCTAGCCGTCAATATGTCCTCTGCGGGTTAAGTTTTTCAGTCGTTCCTTCGTCATTATGCTTCCAAGGATTTTCATCTGTTTCTTCAGTTCTGAGCAAAAATTTTCTATTTGTTGCCATTTTAAAGACTTCCTCGTTGCCTACTTATCTCGTCCATAGAATTCTCAACATCCTTCTGTATAACCACATTTATGTTGCTTTCATTTTTCTCTTCATTCATGAATAGATTGTTCAGCATTCATTGCAATATAGAATAGGATATCAAATAGCAATCCAGTACTCTTTTCTTTGTTTCTAACGAAGGTTTTTTTTTTTCAAAAAAGTTATATAAATACTACAATCAGTATAAGAATACATAAAGGAGGGTTCATAATACATTGCGAAAGTAAAAGGAAGCTTGATAAAAATTAATGTATTATAAAAATATATATATTTATTGTTATTTTAAACGCTTAACCCCATTCTTCAGACTTCTAATTAATTAATATACATTAAAATAAAAGAAATAGCAAAGGACGAAACTTATAATTATTATCCTATAACGCCGGAGCTTACTCTGCCATGCAGAAACGAATGAACGAAGTAGGATTAAGATTATAAAATAGACACCCGATTGGTTAGTCAATGGGATCTCATGTCAATTCCAGTTCGACCAAAGACACTAACGTTTTCTAAATTTCTGATTATTTACGGCTGTAGAAAATATCAACCAAAAATTTTGGTTATGAAAAAAGAGCAAACTAATACACTTACCAAAATATTTAGAATAATTCATTAAAACATTATTAATGGCATGAAATTATGCTCAAAACCTGCATCTTCATCGATTTTTTTTTTTAATTTTTCACCCCCAAGTTAATCAATAAATCCAGAATTAAGGAGGGCGGGAGAGAGAGAGAGAGAAAAGAGAGAGAGAGATAGATAAAGAGAGAGAGAGCAATAATAAGAAGAGAAATTAAGAAGTCAGAAGATAACTATTGCTATTACATTAAATGTTTTGAAGATCATAGTTGATTGGAAAGCAAGAAACCGGAAGAAAGCTCCACAAACGAGAAGTTCGAGAGAAGAAACTCTTATCATAGAATTTACGGCTACATCTAGCCATTTCAATTGTAAAATGATGAGACCTACTCGCCAACTTAGTACTGCGCTTAAAAATCATAAAGTCTAGGTACCAAAGTAGGAAGCTCATCAGAATAATTATCATTGCAATATTTATAGAAAAAGCCCAAGGAAGATGCGTTACGGCGGTGAAAATGGGACTGAAGCCAAGATGCCAGGTCAGGACCAATAACCTTGCAGATTCATCTTTGTATTTTATCAAGATTCTCTATTGATTTGATTTTCATCGATTTATCAACTATTTCCAGGTTATTTAGCGTGAGAAAATTTGTTTGGATTCTAACCATATTTTGGAAATAATAATGATTTACTGATACAAGGCCTACTTTTTAACGCATACCTGGGGAGATATGGGACGGATTCATAGATTTCCCAAGGACATTTACGCGTAAGTTAATATACCGAGCTCAAGTGGAATTGGAACTCGGCTGTCCGAATTCCAATTCCGAGGCGTTATCCATTACGCCATCCGCACATCCAATCTTACAACAACAGGTATTCGGAAGCGTCACTCATCTAAGCACAGACCAAGACTGATGTTGTTTAACTTCGGTGGCATAAATCTCTAGATACATAGCAGAATCATCAGACCAGATGTCACTGCAATATTCAGTGCATGTAATATTGGTAGACTTATAAATGTGTAAAATAGATTCGGGTAAGAAAAATTCTCTAGCACAACACAGTGAAACTGTCCTTGGAGCAAACCTTGCAATTGGTTCAATATAATCTTTACTACTTCATGCCAGCGGAAACATTCGCCAAGAAGTCACTCTCCTGGAGGTTAGCATCAGCCATACTGATGGAAAACAAAATGGTTATCACAGACGAGCAGTTTCGTTTTGCAGGTGTTAAAATTACCAAGCCATTTCTTACTCCAGAGAACAAGAGTTTTGGTTTTAAAATTACAACAATGGTGTAGTAGTAAAAACATTGCACTTGGTTGACCATGAGTACTTGTGAAGTTGATACCCAACTAGCATTCCGTGCCCTCTTGATATACTAGTAAACTTTTAAGACAATCTAATTAAACAGATTATTTTCATTATTTATAACATTCCTTAACTTTTTTGAAGTTCTGCTCGATTAATTTGTAGTTATGTCAATTGTCAAAAAACAATATTAGTTATTAAGAACGCTGCAGAAAATATGATCATAACTAACGTTTTCGGGACTAAAATTTATATCTGCTTTAAAACAAGACAAATTAGAAACGAAGACTATATTTATTTTACATTTTTTAATATATGAAATCTGATGTTTTTTCTAGCTTCCATTGGATTTTAATCAGGTAGAAAACGTTATCAACAGAAACATTTCTTATATATGGCAATGGTAAAAACTTGAGTTAAAAATGTATAACAGATAAAATATTTAAAATATGCTTGTAAAGTTTGTTATGCCAAATTTGTTATAAATGTTACCGCTTACACCCTTGTGCAAATTAATTGAAACAACTGCTTTAGTTTCTTTTCTGTCACCATTCTGTCATTTTTAGACCCCCGGGAGTAACAGGGTGTAATTGATTTCTATATTTTCCTTAGATTATGTCATTTGGAGTGGCGTGCAGTAATATTAATCTATTTTGGAGGTGTATGATGAAATTTGGCCATGAAAAATATTGTGTCATCCGTGATTACATCAGATATTCACCACTCCCATACACTATTGTCTCGACTGTCGATTTGTTGTCCTATAGCCACTGTCTCCAAGGAAGTGTACGAAAATTGTAACGCTGCACGAACACAGTAGCAAGCTTTACCAGTCATCAAATCAAAGTACTGTCGACTGGTTCGGAAAATCTGATTTAAATCCAGTCGAGAATCTGTGGTCAATCTGCAAGGAAAGCGTTCGTGGAATGAACATACGAAGTACTAATATGAGAAGTGGATCATGTTTCATTGGAAAAATACGAAAGTAAATAATAACGGAATTACTCGTTTTGTTTCAATTAATTTTCACAAGGGTGTATATTGTAAAGACAATTTGTAGTAAACGAATTTAAGATAAACCACGGACACATTGCTTTTCTCGCTAAATAAATTACAACTGAATATTGAGTTCGACCATCACTGGGCGCTCCATACTTTTGACCTTGTATCTCATCTAAGCTACGCTTAGAAAATACCTATAAAAGACGAGCCGAGGGCACTTTGCCGTGGTGTTATGGTCAGGAAGCTTGTCTCGCTAGATCAGTTACGACTGGGTAGTGAGTTCGATCCCCTCTGGATGCGCTATACTTTCGGCTTCGTGCCACATCTAAGCTAGGCTTAGAAAATCACTATAAGTCATGAACCAAGGGCACTTTGCTGTGGTGTATTGGTTAGCGAGTTAGATCGATTGAGTAGCGTGTTCGATCCGCACTATGTGCCCCATACTTCAACCATTGTTCTACATTTAAGCTACGTTTAGTAAATCACTATTCAAGACAAAGTAAATCCTTTTATCTCCTCTATAATAAAGTGTGTGTCTCCCACGTATTCGTAAAATTTCTTTATCTCGATTAGATATAAATTCTGCAAGATCACTGCAGTTTCCTTTTGCATATTATCATATCCTTTAAATGCTGTAGATTATAGTAAATTTTCTAAGCCCGGCTTAGATGTGGCACAAGGCCGAACGTATGGGGCTCCCAATGAGGATCAACCTCACTACTCAGTCGTAATTGATCTAGCAAGACTAGCTTTCTAACCATTACACTACGTCGAGGTGCCGTAAATGATTTTCTAAACATAGCTTAGAGGTGGCACAAGGCCGAAAGTTAGGAGCACCCAGTGAGGATCGAACTCACTACTCAGTCGTAATTGTTCTAGCGAGACAAGCTTGCTAACCTTTACACCGCCTCGAGGTGCCCAACTGATGTAGGTTACATGGTAGATATTCTACACAATGAATTTGTTTGTCTTATATATTCCATAATACGCTTCGTATCAGATGCGATTGATTTTACCTCTCCGTCGGAAAATAGCTTTAAATTCGTTGTTTCGTATAGGTTACAGGCCTTCCTTTATTAGTTTAACTTTTTGAACTTAACGAAAGCGAATATTTGGGTCGTTTTCTTTTTCTTTTTTTCATTTTATTCACTATTGAGTCGGTGGTCAAATTTAGGGAGAATTTTGCTTCTAAAGAATTCAAAATTGGAGTACCTTTTTTATAGCGTCCAATCTATGCCGAGAATAAATCTATGTCAATTAAAATACATTTTGTGTTCAATTTTACATCCTACCTGTTTCTTTTCTATCTCTTTTGTTTGCAATTTTTAATTTTTTTCATTTACATTTGCCGTTATTCTTCACGTCATTTTCTTCTGTTATTTTCTTCTTCTTCGTTCAACTTTCTTTATCAATTTTCCTTTAAACCACA
This sequence comes from Acanthosepion lycidas, assembly GCA_963932145.1. NCBI lineage: Eukaryota > Metazoa > Mollusca > Cephalopoda > Sepiida > Sepiidae > Acanthosepion > Acanthosepion lycidas. The sequence continues at coordinate 122,833,412 of OZ010576.1, read as the reverse complement.
AACTTCACAATATATGCTCTCCTGATTATTTCTAAAGAGAAAGTTATCATATATCTTCCTCTTTTATATGCCATGGTCGATTATGTTTTTGCCAAAGATACCTGTCTTATCATCATCATCATCATCATCATCATTTGTAATCGTAGCGGGAGTAACCGAATGCAGAAGCAACGCTGAATCTTCATATCCATCGTACAAAATACAAATTGGTTAAATAGGTTACTCGTCACTTCCACATGCATCTCTTGTTTTCAGTGTATTTTTTTTTTTTTTGAGTGATGCCATACCTAGTGGCATTAAGAAAGTGGATGACATAACTTGTTGAGGGCTGCAAGGGATAAAGGGAGGTGGAGAGCCAAGATCGCCCACGCCCTGAAGGGACACGGAACATAGAAAGAAAGACATCTCGAGGTCCCCTGTCCTCATTAAGCTTCACAGTAATTTAGATCTCCTTTTCTAAGTGTGTTGTAAAATTAGCGTCATCATTAAATGCAGACCAGCAGCCATTGGACAACACACGCACCTCAGAAAATAAATCTAGAGAGCAGACGAGAACAAGACAAAATCTAACGTCAAAACCAAAGAGATAATTTACCATCTAAAAACGATTATATATTTTACCTATCGAGGAAATCAATTTATCCGTCATGTGATAGTGTTATTAGCCGAGTAGCGATCTGAAATGTTTATTATACAGCGTGGTCCAAAAGTCTTGTCACCCGTATAATTTTCTATTTCAGATGGCTGACACGAGCTCCTACAATCTGGAAGAAAGGCTAATTATAAATGTATGGACACATGACTGTGCTTTCTGGCAAGAGCGTGTAGGATGTGCGACATGTTTTTATTAATAATTCTATTGATCTCATTACGTTTTCGTAGTGGGTGACATTACTTTCGGAAAAACCTGCACAATGTTCAAACATTGGTATTAATTGAGAATGTTTGAATTAAGAGTAATGGCAAGGGATTGGATTATCTTGTAAAATAAATATTCGTTTGGTAAGCAAGTATTTTTTCATTATTAGCCAACAAATTGTGTTTAAGATTACTACATATGAAACTCTATAGAATCCATATTTCCCTGTATATATCTCATTTTATATTCATTCTTCTTAAGCATTCTTTCATCTCTTTTCGTTTCATCTTATTTTACACGGTCGCACTCAAACTATTCTCCTCCTCTCTCTATATTTTCTTTCTTCTAACCCCCTCTTACTCTGTCTTACCCTCTCTTTCTTTGCGCTTCTCATCATAGGGTTCTTTTCCTCCTGCTCACTTCATCACATCTTCGTATCTTTTTTTTTTATTTTAAAGCTGACTTACTTGAACCGTACCATACCCACTTTTCTGCTTTATCCCTCGTTTTCAAAAATCTCGTTCAATGGAAATGAAAGGAAACAGATGCATTCCAGAATAGATTCCGGAATGATGCTCATTTTTACGCTGTTCATTCCGACTCGAAACAATGACTCATCTATCATTCTGCCGCTATAACTACGTCATAACTCACTGACGGAAGGCGGACAGAGTTCCACCAATCAGAAAGGACCCCTTCTCGTCTTCAAAGCGATTACTTCTGGACTGTGGAATGCAGGATTCGATGGGGCGTCTTATTTAAAAGACAACTTTATTACATAAAAATAACAAAAACAAAGATGCCCGAGTCATAAAAATTACATATCAACTGACACACAAATCTTGACAAGTGAAATAGCCTTCCTTGTATGCTTGATAATTATTTTTCCTAATTCGGATTCACGAAAAAAAAAACGTAATTTGTTAAAATATTGATTCATAAAAGCCTTATATATGTATTGTACATTTAGTAAATAATATTTTCGACGGAAACAACATACATATAGATAGATAGATAGATAGATAGATAGATAGATTTATTATAATGTTTTCATATAGAGAGAAACAGTTTACTCATTACAAAGACGCAACTTCGTTTCGGTGCATTTCAGTTGCACATCGACTGGTGAGAACCAAAAATGGTTATGAACAATTCTGCTCGTGGGCAAGCTGTATGTGAAACGTCACTTCCTTTTTATCATTTGTTTTAGAAAAATATACATGGAGCAAAAAGTTGAGAAAGAAAGAATAAGAGAAAAAAATAATACAATTATAATGTTTGTCGCTAGCTGATTGATGTTAACTAAAGCATCACGACTCTAGAGTTTCGTAGACGGATGCGACAGCAGACACTCTGTCTATTCGTCCGGGAGTATATGTGAGTGTGTTAGACAGTGTGTGCGTGTGTATTTGTGTGTGTGTGTTTATAAAATAGAGCAGAGTGAGAGCTCGTATAATAATATAGTGTTCGGTGCAAAATAAAAGTGTTAAAAGTGAAGCTAACTAAATGTATGCACACACACACACACACACATATATATATATATATATATATATATAAGAATCGAGTTCTCTCAGTGACCGTGTGTTTATCTAAAATAAATACTCTTAAATTCACCTTCATCCCTGCCATGCACCAACGGCTTAGGTGTAGAATCTCTGATTCACACCAATTCAGTCGGGTTTCGATCCTAGCTAGAGGCAAGCTGACGTCCAAACACACTGATGAGCTGTGATACAGTGAAACTGTCTATCTGTGGATGACTATATATATATATATACACACACACACACAAGTATAGGATTGAATGTATCAACACCATCACTTGATAAGACACCAGAAGTGTTGAAACAATATGGCTATTTTTGTAATGATTTTATAACATATTTATATAATAATTTTCGAATAAATCATATATATATATATATATATATATATATATATATATATATATATATATATATATATATATATATATATATATATATATATATATATATATATATATATATATATATATATATATATATATATATATATATATATATATATATATATATATATATATATATAATAAAAAGTTTTAAACACTAATATTCCATGGTCATAATTTATTCCATTGGAATCGTAAATACGATCCAATTCATCAGACCTACAAATTCAAAAAGAAAACGGAAAAGAACAACTCCGGAAATAAAAATAGAATTTAGAGAGAGTGTAAGTATGAGAGGGTGGGACGAACGTTGGAGCTAAAGAGAGGGGTAACAGACGAGAGAAGGTGGGAGATTAAAACTTAACAGAGAGAAGTTTTAGAGAGGTGAGTTGAAGACAGTTTAAGTAAGAGAAATATGAATGTTGTCGGATGTCTAATACATTAAAGATGAAACCGGAAAGGATACATTTTGTGGTGACATACACACAATAGACGATCTAATCTTAAAGATCAGAAGAAGAGAGAGGGAGAGGAAAAGAAAAAAGAAAGGGGTAGGGGAGAGAGATGGAGCGAGGGAGACTAAAACTGAAGGGCATTTACTGAAAGGGCTGCAGTGTAATTAAGAAAATTTGACAAAATTAATATCGACTACAGGTTACAAATCAAATATAAACATATAAAAATAAATATAACGATTATCTAATCTAGCAAGGACCTATATTTTATGTTCAAAAACACATGCATATACACACATACACAATAACATATACACGTACATAGATACATATAGTCGGGTACCCACATACATATATATATATATATACCCATGTACACACATACTCATATATCCATATATATATATATATATATATATATATATATATATATATATATATATATATATGCAGACGCAGATACACACATATATACATATATATATATACACACACAGACACACACATATATATACACATACACATACACACATATACACATATACATACATATATATATATATATTCTCGTATACACATACATACATACGCATATACATACATACACACACATACACATACATATATACATATACATACATAAATACACACACATACATACATATGCACACACAAACACACATATATAGTAGGTTGGTGCAAAAATAATGTCGTTTTCTCACATATTTTACTATGTGAGAAAACGACATTATTTTTGCAACAACCTAATATATATATATGTATATATATATATATATATATATATATATATATATATATATATATATATCGCGGCTTTAGGCAATCGGACATCTAGCTACACGGAAGTGCTGTGATGTGCAGGAAAATATATATGCTCCCGGGAAATCCGGTCGAGCTTTCTTGAGAAAAGAGTAATTTTAAAAACAGTGGCTCCTACTGCTATTAAAGCATTGCTCTTCAACTGAATTGACCTCTCCGGGCTACTGGTGTATTTCGTATAGAAAACCTTAAAATTTCTCTTTCTCTCTGCCCTGCGACTATAGTCAAGGAGTAGAATCTCTGACAAATGCCAAATCGGTTGGAAGCTATCGGACGTCTAGCCACAGCTAGAATGGCACACACACACACACATACACACACACATATATATATATATATATATAATATATGTAATAAAGATTCTTTTTATTTAGAATTCTCTAAAGGTTTTCTGGAAATGTCTAAGATACTTAAAAGGCATTTTCATTTATTTCACCATAAATTAGAAGAAACTCATGGTTTTATTCACAGCTGTGAATGTAAAATAAATGATTCAAGGTCTTCATGGATGAAAGAGAAAGTACCACATTGACAAAAATTATTTTTTCTTAAAAATATAGAACTATTTTGGAAAGTCTGTAAAGTCTAAAAACTTAAATTATTAACACTTCAAAAACGAACATTATCAAATGACGTTTCTTTGGGGATCAGTGGATGTCAACAATCGAAAAACTTTTACAACAATGTATCGGGCATCATACATTAATGATTCGATTGTAAATGACTAATCGACAACTCTGTACTTTTTACTAAGATTAATGAGGTTACAACTGTTCCTTTAAAATGTCTCTGGAAATAAAGACAATGCTATGTCTGCATGTATATTTCTTGAAGAGAAAAGAGACGAGAAATACTGATAACTTGTAAAGTATGAACACATTTACTTTTCATGGAATGCTGCAAAATAGGTCATACAGTTAAAAAAATATTAAATTTCCTTGTTTTATTTTTATGTTATAAAAGTGTTAAAACATAATTTTTTATATATTTTGTATATAGATAAATTGAAAGGTAACATAAAAGGTAGCCTTTAAAAATGAACGTTCTCGGTTTTTCTCCATTTGCTGTACACTTTCATGCAAACTTTCATTACGGGACTTTTAGTGAAACATAAACTTTGTCCATTTTTAAAAATTAAAAAAGAAAATTTCTGGTCTGTACTAATTTTGTTATGTCAAAAACCTTTAATTTAGTATCTGTCTATATTTTTGAGATATCCTCAAGGAGACATGGCACAGTGGATAAAGGCGTTAGTTAGATTTAGTGACAGGACCCAAAGAGTGTGAGTTCAATACCTGGTTTAGGCAGTGGAGAAATTGGATATGGGAATTAACAGGAGATAACTGACATCCATTAGACATGGCCCGTAGAACTAGAACTGTCTACCCCATTGAGCAAAATAAAGGGTTCAGTTCGAAAGTTCCAACTACCTGAAGAAGGCCGGAGCGTACAACGGCCGAAACGTTGTGATAAACATGGTGACCAAAATGAGGACAATAGCCCGAATAATGTAAATAGTGCACATAATACCTCATCTCAGAAATATAGACAGATACTGAAGAAGGCTGGAGCGTACAACGGCCGAAACGTTATGATAAACATGACGACAAAGATGAGGACAATAGTCCAAATAATGTAAATAGTATACTTTTAATTTTTTATGATTTTTATAATATATTATTATCTTAAAATCCTTGCTGGTCAGAATGACCTGGAAAGAATAAAGCACACTATAACAGTGGTCAATATATCCTTATATCGGTTATACTAGCAAAACCTGACTATAATTGTAAAAAATAAGGTCAAAATAAAATAAAAAGGTTAATGAGTTCTCTGCCTTGATCTCCAGACTGAAATTAAACTGGTGAAATTTTCTCCAAGATACAAAACAAACGTTGCTTTTCTTTTCTTTATGTACATAAGTTTGTTTTTCAAGCAAACATCTCTACGTTTTGTTTATATATTCGCGAAATTAGATTTTAATATTTCGGTACATATTTGCAAATGCAGTTCAATGCTTCACACACATATACACACACACTCATACAAATAAGAAATTGATTATACACTTTACTTCAGCTGTATACGACGCATCGACATATAATACGCATCAAGTTTTTGACTACATATCAATAAGAGGAACATAAATCAATTTTCATTTAAATCATATTCTTCTCCGAAACAACAAATATGTGGTAACAGCTTGTTGGGAACATAAGTTAACATAGCATTGCGAATGGCAGTTTCACGCCTTAAGTGATCATTAGGCCATCATATGATAGCTTAAGGCGTGAAATCTCTAGTCACAATGAAGTTTTCATTTTTATGCACCGACTGTTCATCTCTATACCTCCTACATTATGTACTCTCCACTCAAAGCTAGTGCTTTTGTTGGATATGTAGAAATTCTTGACAAAACTCAAAGAAGAGTTTGCATCATTATAGGTCTTGACATGGCATCTCAGTTTCAGTCATTTTTCCCACCGCCTTATCTAGCTTACCTGTTCCTTTTCTATAAATATTTTCGGGATAGTTGTTTTGATTAGATTTCATCGTTAGTACATCGACATCACAAATTTAAGCTAGATTGGCAACTAGGTCACATAATTTCGCTGATTAAATTGCCAGTTGAAATATAATTTTCATACTAATAGTCTCTTACACTATTTACATTATTCGGCATTTTGTCCTCATTTTTGTCACCATATTTATCACAACGTTTCGGCCGTTGTACGCTCCGGCCTTCTTCCGTTGTTTGGATGTCGAAATGAAGCCTTTATTTCCCTCACTGGGGCAGACTGTTCTAGTTCCACGTGTCATGTTTAATGGATGTCAGTTATCAGTTATCTGCTGTTAATTTCCCCTCTCCAAGTTCTCCATTGCCCTAGCCGGGTATTGAACTCACGCTCATTGGGTCCTGTCACTGGATCTAACTAACGACTTTATCCACTGGGTCAATGC